>CM040402.1:125239733-125302233 GCA_022702515.1 Ilyophis sp. 1 JC-2022
CCTGTTTAGTGTACTCTCTGGCCTTAACCTGTACTGACCCACTGACATGGGTCCTGTTTAGTGTACTCTCTGGCCTTAACCTGTACTGACCCACTGACATGGGTCCTGTTTAGTGTACTCTCTGGCCTTAACCTGTACTGACCCACTGACATGGGTCCTGTTTAGTGTACTCTCTGGCCTTAACCTGTACTGACCCACTGACATGGGTCCTGTTTAGTGTACTCTCTGGCCTTAACCTGTACTGACCCACTGACATGGGTCCTGTTTAGTGTACTCTCTGGCCTTAACCTGTACTGACCCACTGACATGGGTCCTGTTTAGTGTACTCTCTGGCCTTAACCTGTACTGACCCACTGACATGGGTCCTGTTTAGTGTACTCTCTGGCCTTAACCTGTACTGACCCACTGACATGGGTCCTGTTTAGTGTACTCTCTGGCCTTAACCTGTACTGACCCACAGACATGGGTCCTGTTTAGTGTACTCTCTGGCCTTAACCTGTACTGACCCACTGACATGGGTCCTGTTTAGTGTACTCTCTGGCCTTAACCTGTACTGACCCACAGACATGGGTCCTGTTTAGTGTACTCTCTGGCCTTAACCTGTACTGACCCACAGACATGGGTCCTGTTTAGTGTACTCTCTGGCCTTAACCTGTACTGACCCACAGACATGGGTCCTGTTTAGTGTACTCTCTGGCCTTAACCTGTACTGACCCACAGACATGGGTCCTGTTTAGTGTACTCTCTGGCCTTAACCTGTACTGACCCACAGACATGGGTCCTGTTTAGTGTACTCTCTGGCCTTAACCTGTACTGACCCACTGACATGGGTCCTGTTTAGTGTACTCTCTGGCCTTAACCTGTACTGACCCACAGACATGGGTCCTGTTTAGTGTACTCTCTGGCCTTAACCTGTACTGACCCACAGACATGGGTCCTGTTTAGTGTACTCTCTGGCCTTAACCTGTACTGACCCACAGACATGGGTCCTGTTTAGTGTACTCTCTGGCCTTAACCTGTACTGACCCACAGACATGGGTCCTGTTTAGTGTACTCTCTGGCCTTAACCTGTACTGACCCACAGACATGGGTCCTGTTTAGTGTACTCTCTGGCCTTAACCTGTACTGACCCACAGACATGGGTCCTGTTTAGTGTACTCTCTGGCCTTAACCTGTACTGACCCACAGACATGGGTCCTGTTTAGTGTACTCTCTGGCCTTAACCTGTACTGACCCACAGACATGGGTCCTGTTTAGTGTACTCTCTGGCCTTAACCTGTACTGACCCACTGACATGGGTCCTGTTTAGTGTACTCTCTGGCCTTAACCTGTACTGACCCACTGACATGGGTCCTGTTTAGTGTACTCTCTGGCCTTAACCTGTACTGACCCACTGACATGGGTCCTGTTTAGTGTACTCTCTGGCCTTAACCTGTACTGACCCACTGACATGGGTCCTGTTTAGTGTACTCTCTGGCCTTAACCTGTACTGACCCACAGACATGGGTCCTGTTTAGTGTACTCTCTGGCCTTAACCTGTACTGACCCACTGGCATGGGTCCTGTTTAGTGTACTCTCTGGCCTTAACCTGTACTGACCCACTGGCATGGGTCCTGTTTAGTGTACTCTCTGGCCTTAACCTGTACTGACCCACAGACATGGGTCCTGTTTAGTGTACTCTCTGGCCTTAACCTGTACTGACCCACAGACATGGGTCCTGTTTAGTGTACTCTCTGGCCTTAACCTGTACTGACCCACTGACATGGGTCCTGTTTAGTGTACTCTCTGGCCTTAACCTGTACTGACCCACTGACATGGGTCCTGTTTAGTGTACTCTCTGGCCTTAACCTGTACTGACCCACTGACATGGGTCCTGTTTAGTGTACTCTCTGGCCTTAACCTGTACTGACCCACAGACATGGGTCCTGTTTAGTGTACTCTCTGGCCTTAACCTGTACTGACCCACAGACATGGGTCCTGTTTAGTGTACTCTCTGGCCTTAACCTGTACTGACCCACAGACATGGGTCCTGTTTAGTGTACTCTCTGGCCTTAACCTGTACTGACCCACAGACATGGGTCCTGTTTAGTGTACTCTCTGGCCTTAACCTGTACTGACCCACTGGCATGGGTCCTGTTTAGTGTACTCTCTGGCCTTAACCTGTACTGACCCACAGACATGGGTCCTGTTTAGTGTACTCTCTGGCCTTAACCTGTACTGACCCACAGACATGGGTCCTGTTTAGTGTACTCTCTGGCCTTAACCTGTACTGACCCACTGACATGGGTCCTGTTTAGTGTACTCTCTGGCCTTAACCTGTACTGACCCACAGACATGGGTCCTGTTTAGTGTACTCTCTGGCCTTAACCTGTACTGACCCACAGACATGGGTCCTGTTTAGTGTACTCTCTGGCCTTAACCTGTACTGACCCACTGACATGGGTCCTGTTTAGTGTACTCTCTGGCCTTAACCTGTACTGACCCACAGACATGGGTCCTGTTTAGTGTACTCTCTGGCCTTAACCTGTACTGACCCACAGACATGGGTCCTGTTTAGTGTACTCTCTGGCCTTAACCTGTACTGACCCACAGACATGGGTCCTGTTTAGTGTACTCTCTGGCCTTAACCTGTACTGACCCACAGACATGGGTCCTGTTTAGTGTACTCTCTGGCCTTAACCTGTACTGACCCACAGACATGGGTCCTGTTTAGTGTACTCTCTGGCCTTAACCTGTACTGACCCACAGACATGGGTCCTGTTTAGTGTACTCTCTGGCCTTAACCTGTACTGACCCACTGACATGGGTCCTGTTTAGTGTACTCTCTGGCCTTAACCTGTACTGACCCACAGACATGGGTCCTGTTTAGTGTACTCTCTGGCCTTAACCTGTACTGACCCACTGACATGGGTCCTGTTTAGTGTACTCTCTGGCCTTAACCTGTACTGACCCACTGACATGGGTCTTGTTTAGTGTACTCTCTGCCTCTTTTAGCCAGGGGGAGCTGTATGGGAGCAGGAGGAGCTAGGGGCGGTGGGTGAAATTAGGATAATTCCAAGGGCCCTGACTGACAGTAGCAGGGTTGGGGTGGTCTGGGGTGGGGGAGGCCTAATGTGAGATCTATTCATGAGGCCCAAAATCCCTGGCCGCGCCCCTGCCTTTGCCCATGCTCACCTTCTCTACTGCATGTTTTTGACATGGCATGTTTGTAATATCACACTGGCGTGTATATGACAGATTGGCATGTGTCCTTTTAAATTAATTTTTTTAGTGATATATAAGGTTCCAAAGCAGAGTTTTTCCCATAGAGAGGAGAGTGGGCACGGTGCTGTATGGCTTCCACAGAGCCACGCAGCATAGCGCAGTACTGTGTTTCCCTGCGTGCCCAGCCTGTTGGTCAGGGCCTCTCCAGGGCTGTTGGTCAGGGCCTCTTTGGGGCTGTTAGTCAGGGCCTCTCCGGGGCTGCTGGTCAAGGCCTCTCTGGGGTGTTGGTCAGGGCCTCTCTGGGCTGTTGGTCAGGGCCTCTCCAGGGGTGTTGGTCAGGGCCTCTCAGGGGTGTTGGTCAGGGCCTCTCTGGGGTGTTGGTCAGGGCCTCTCTGGGCTGTTGGTCAGGGCCTCTCTGGGGTGTTGGTCAGGGCCTCTCTGGGGTGTTGGTCAGGGCCTCTCTCCGGTGTTGATCAGGGCTCGCTCTGTTTGACCCAAAGTCACTGCAAGAGCAAGGTCAGCTGTAGCCTGAAGATCGTTTTCACAGAATCAGAACGGACAGTTTTTCATTTAGCCATTTCCTGCAGTGCCCCTCCCTCTCTCTCTCCATCTTTCTCTCTCTCTCTCTCTCCCTCCCATTACTCCTCTTGCTCATCAATCAGTAGGGGGGGGGGGGGGGGGGGCTGCTGTTCTGAATCCTGGGCCTGGCACATCCACAGCACTGCCCAGAAACCCCCTCCCTCCCCCCACCCTGACCACCGTCCGGACCGCGAGCAGCGCTCTGCGTTCAATTAAGGGCCCGAATTCACAGAGAATGATGCATGGGACCGGGAGGCTCTGAGGGCTTTGGTGCCATCATTAACTGTGGATCAGAGACCTGACTGGGTTATTAAATGCAACAGAACCTCTGGCTTTTAGTGACTGTGAGAAAGAGAAAGAGAGAGAGAGGAGGGAAAGAGAGGGAAAGAGAGAGAGAGGGAGAGAGAGAGGGTGAATGAGAGAGAGGGAGAGAGGGAGAGAAGTGTGCTTTTCATCTAGTGACTCTCTGTGATGGAATTAATTGAATATATTTTTAATTAATTAATTTAATATATTTTAGCACAGGCTAAAAAAATATATATTATACACTAAACGGGACCAATGAAAGATCTATTACCATGCAGCCACTTTGTGCATCCTACAGAAAAAGCCTTGAGACAATGCTTGAGTATATTTTATGCAGAACTAGAGAGGTGAGAGGGATAGGCTTTCTCCAGGGCCCTGGAGAACTCATTGCCCTTTATCGTGCCACAGGTGTATACACAATTAAATTAATATAAATGAGTAAGTAATACATTACAACCATACAGTGATATATTCTTACATAGTTTTTAAATATTACATAGTACCTACAGCCTGCTTTACTAAGACCTTTAGCATGTGCAAAACCTTTTAGCACACGCAAAACCAATAACATGACCAATGATTGGTCATGGTTGTAAAGTGGAGTACCAAATGCGACAGCCAATGTACATCGTAGTATACACCAATAAAGTGGACAGGTCCGCACCAGGGGCCATATGTATAAACAGTGCTGAGCAGAAAAATGCCCTCAGAAAGCCGAGTTTCCACGCAGAAATTGAGATGTAGAATATAACACGTGCTGTTATTGACATGATGGACACCATACGTACGCAATATTTGGGGTCCGACAGAAAGGCAGAGGTAGAAAGTGCAAAACTTTTTTTAAGCAGATTTCCGACTTTTACCCCGAGCATTCTTTTAAGCATTTTTTTTCTCAGAGTTTTATACATGTGGCCCCAGGAGAGGGCAATAACAAACAAAAAATAGATAATGAAAAACTCCAGGCAAAAGCCAAATCAAAACTACCCAATAAAAACAGGGCGAACTCGAGATCCGAGAGAAAAGAAAAAACCTCTCGCTTACAATACGAGTAAGCGATATAAACCGAGGTATAAAAACAAACGAGAAGCAAAACAGGAAAATAAAAGAAGTCTCACTGTCAATATGGGAGAGCACAGGAGAGACGAGCAAAGAAAGTAAACAAAGGCAATCTGTCTCAACGAGAACAGAAGTGCAAACCAAAACGAGGGACCGAAAAAAATCCAACGACGGAAAATCTCTAATGAAACTAACAAGCAAGTCCCTCGTATCTCTTAAGCTTAAAAGAGAAGAGGTCGCTTTGTAACTACCTATACCTTACCGGCTTCTATGTCAAATAGCAATGACAATATCAAGCACTGGAAAGTGGAAACCCCGAGCTATATATAGCCGACAGGATACCCAAATCAGGTGTGAAGATAATTGCCGGGCGAGATCAAAACACCGGAACGGAAGATAAAAAATTATTGTTTTGCGCCAATCAATGTTATTGGCTTTGCGTGTGCTAAAGGGTTTTGCACACGCTGGAGGTCTTAGTAAATCAGGCCCTTAGTGTATTGTGTAATAGTACGTACACAGTATTTAGCGTAACTGACAATTTTAATGACTTGCAGGTGATTCATATACATCAGTTGGTAAGTATTATATGATTACAAAAAATACGTTTATATTTTTTATTTCACTGCTCTTCTTTACATCAATCATTTGTGCGACATAAATTCTAATCACTGTGGGAATTACTTCATAAAAATAGGACAACTATTTAATTTACCGTGTAAATATCCCAATGGTATCCTGTTTATGAGACTTGCACAAACCTGCCCCGTTCAGTGAAAAGCGCAGAGCTCTGGTGCAGTGCAGGAAGGGGGTAAAACGCTGGATATTATCTCTGCACATTTGTCAGCGGTCTCAGCGCATTCTGCCTGCTGACACGGATAACTTGATGTGATTTAAAAGAGGGGAATAGTGTCTTCATCAGCGGAAAGCATTGCACACGCGGACGAGGGCAACAAAGGGTGAAACGGGACGCGGAATCCCGTCGTTCCCGAAAGCTGCGCTCCGTACGCCAGGCACGTGCGGTGATTATCCGCAGATGCGGGAAACCGGCGGCCTGCATCACGTCCTCACGCAGTGTCTTATTAGCGCTGTGTTTACTTGCTCCGCTCCGCCCCACCGTGCCCCAGCGCTCCTTCGCCAGGGTGAAGGAGAGATAGAGGAAGACTCCACACGCTCCTTCGACAGGGTGAAGGAGAGGCAGAGGAAGACTCCACACGCTCCTTCGACAGGGTGAAGGAGAGGCAGAGGAAGACTCCACACGCTCTTTCGACAGGGTGAAGGAGAGATAGAGGAAGACTCCACACGCTCCTTCGACAGGGTGAAGGAGAGGCAGAGGAAGACTCCACACGCTCCTTCGACAGGGTGAAGGAGAGGCAGAGGAAGACTCCACACGCTGAGTCCGTGCAGGCAGGCCTTGTAAATGTACCCTGTTTCACATAAATGACTAAATAATCTTCTTCCATGAAATATACAATTGTTGTTTGCAATTTGTGTGCAAAATTTATGGGAAATGTTTTTACACTTTGAGTATACTTTGAGTGCGGTTGACTACGAAGGGCAAAATACTGAATCTACTGGACTGTCCATTCGCGTACATGTCTGCTGGACTGTCCATCCGCATGTCTGCTCCCTGTTTTCAATACTCAGTAAGCACCTTTACTCTCCCACATCCCCGCCTCGCCAAGACTCGCCGAGAGTTTTGCGCGCCACAGAAGCTCATCGAGAAACAAAAACGCGTGAGAAACGCTGCTTATCTCACATTCTCTAAAGTACTGCGCGCTGTACAAGATCAAAACCAGTTAACCCTGCCTTCAGGCGCCCTCACAACACAGCTCTCAACCCTCGACAGCAGAGCGGCTGTGATCTGCTTTTTACTGGCTCTCAAATCCCTGTCCGTAATCCCATCATCTTTTCAAGGTCTAATGTTCACCAGAAAATTATTATTTCAACCTATTTCTGATGATATCTTTATTTCAAAAGCAGGGAAACTCATTGCCATTTACACAGTATTGTTTTTTGTTTGTTTGTTTAAAGCAGGATTTACTGCAGTGTTAAACCATGCAGAAGGTTTGCAATACATGTTGTAATAAATAACTTTTTATTTAAAAAAATATATTTTAAAGAAAATTGTTAGTTTTTTTCCACGTTTTTTTAAATATTCTGTATCTGTACATGCTCTTTTTTAGGTAACATCAGAAACACAGAGAAGCTGAGCTACGATCGACAGCAGCAGTACAAAATCATGGTGACCGCTTTCGACTGTGGCCAGAAGAGGGCGACAGAGAGCGTCCTGGTGCGCATTGACGTCAGACCGGTCTGCAAACCCGGCTGGCAAGGTAAGCAGCCCCACGGTCAGGTGATACGCCTGTACCTAACTACTCCACAGTGATACGGTACTGGCTCTTTAGAAGTCCAAGGTTCCACACTTGGTTCCACATCTTCTTAGCATCCGCCAGTCATTTACCAGTGTCTACGCTCATGGTCCATTATATGTATAAGCCACGGATAGTCCATTAATATCAATATCATATATCATCTGCTCGGCTGACATCCTGTTTCAGGCTGATAAAAATCTACCCAGAGAAATGTCCCATCAGGATATTTGAGTTTATATATACTATGATCTTTTTTTTTCCTGAAGGAGGAATAAGCGAGCAAACTGCCATTTTAAGATTATAACAATGTCATATTTCAGAGTTCAATTTTCGTTCAATTTATTTTTTGCAAAGATAAAAAATGTGCCGCGTTACAGCGGAGAGTGAGTCGAGTCGGGACTCTGGGAGTAGGTCAGCTGACTCGGCTCGGTTACGGTTCGCACGGCTACATTTCTCATCGGGGTTTTAAGCGAGCGTTCTGATAGGCTCAGGAATTCCAGGAGCCCATGACTCAGATTTGACATTTTTCATTTTGTGTCACCACCTTTAGATCTACTCGCAGTCTGGAGTGCATCAGCACTGTGTCACGCCTGCTGTTGAGCACCCAAAGGGGACGTGCGTCTCCTGAGACTTCGCTAATCTAGTCTATGCTTTGATAGCCGTGGAAAATACCGCCAGAAAACTGACCACCTTTTCAGCTTGTTCTGCTGACTGAAGTGAACTTTAAATAACCCTGAGTAAATGATCATATATACCTGTATATCTCTATCAGATACACACAGTGGCAGTTTCTCTTCCTAACGAACTCCAAGCTTGATATCCAGACACAGTACATTGTGGGAGTGTGTGCACGGCACGCGTGCGCATGTATGTGCGTGTGTGTGTGTGTGTGTGAGCGCGTGTGGGAGTGTGTGTGCGCGTGTGCACCTGTGTGTCTGTCATCAGTAGAACAGTAGAACTGCCCAGAGCTGAACACAATGCTAAACTGCAGTCTGAAGAAAGGCATTACATAACATTGAAATATTCTCAATTCATTTACACAAGTACATAATGTAATGCCCTGTATTCCATCTCTATTTCAATCAATCAATCAAATTTTAATCAAGCGTATTTTGCAAAGGATTTGTCACAATACACTTTACCCTGGCCTAAACCCCCACAGAGCAAGCCAGAGGCAACAGTGCCAAGGAAAAACTTCCTGGAAGACATGTAAGAAGAAACCTTGGGAAGAACCAGACTCAATGGGGTGGGGGCCCATCTTCCTCTGGCCGGCTCATGGTGTGGGTTTGGGGGCTCAGGGCGTGGGTTTGGGGGTTCAGGGCGTGGGTTTGGGGGTTCAGGACGTGGGTTTGGGGGTTCAGGGTGTGGGTTTGGGGGTTCAGGGCGTGGGTTTGGGGGTTCAGGGTGTGGGTTTGGGGGTTCAGGGCGTGGGTTTGGGGGCTCAGGGCGTGGGTTTGGGGGTTCAGGACGTGGGTTTGGGGGTTCAGGGCGTGGGTTTGGGGGCTCAGGGTGTGGGTTTGGGGGTTCAGGGTGTGGGTTTGGGGGCTCAGGGTGTGGGTTTGGGGGCTCAGGGTGTGGGTTTGGGGGCTCAGGGTGTGGGTTTGGGGGTTCAGGGTGTGGGTTTGGGGGCTCAGGGTGTGGGTTTGGGGGCTCAGGGTGTGGGTTTTGGGGTTCAGGGTGTGGGTTTGGGGGTTCAGGGTGTGGGTTTTGGGGCTCAGGGTGTGGGTTAGGTTTAGGGTTAGACAAATACAAAGTCAGTCAGTTTCGTACAGGTTGCATGAAGCACCCGAAGGTGGCGGGGTCTTGGGGTGGGGCAGGCTGGAGCAGTGGACATACGGGGGCACAGGCGGCTTGGGGCGATTTGGGAAAAGGGCCAGTTGCCCCAGTGGTGAGGGTGGGAAGGAGCTTTGGGTGGAAAATAAAGATACAGAGAGCAGAGAGAGTAGAGTGGGCAACATATAACCCCCTAATTGAGGAATTGTTTGTCGCTGTCGCTAACTGAAAATTATAACAAAACTTTTAAGTGTTTTTCTTGGAGTGAGAACCTCGTATTTCTTGTCGCCATTTGAGAACTGAGTGCAGCTACAAGCTTCAGCCGGGAGTGCGCGATGAACAACATGTAACCCCCACCAGGAGTTTGCTAAGGCAACATGAGTACTAGGACAGAGACAGAAACCCCACACAGGCAAGAAAAAGGCGAGAAAGATACCCCCCCCCCCCCCCAAGAGCCTGCCTGTGAAAAAGGGGTCACTGTTTTGCCTTGTCCTGCAGCTCTGGAACACAGCTGAGATGCAGACAGACATGAGTCAACTTTATACCTTCATACTGTGCACACTAATTTAGTGGCTCCCTCTACAGAGCCCAATAACAGAGACAGAGCGAGAGAGAGAATAACAGCCAATAGAGCTCACAATTTATTTATCCGCTCCCGTGATGCTTCGTGATTTTCTGTGATGCATCGCGCTCTGCTTTGAGCTGGGGAATCTGCTACACCTGCGCTGGAAAAATCTGTTGGTCCTCCATGGCGATGTCCAGGAGAAAATCTGGCTTGATGTCATCTGACTCTGCAGGGAAGTGAGAGAAGAGAGGAGAGGAGAGGAGAGGACAGGACAGGACCGGACCGGACAGGACAGGACAGGACAGGACAGGACCGGACAGGACCGGACAGGACAGGATAGGAGAAGAGAAGAGAAGAGAGGCATAGGTCATGTCCTTCTTCCCGCAGCACAATGACCTCCCATTAACACAGACTGAGGAAGCGCCACCGTGAATGAGCACAGATGGCTAAAACGTCTCCCTTTTTAGCACTGGGCAGTTCCTGTGTGGCTCCCCTGTGAAGCTATCAGTGTTCATGTGAGGTGCTTTAAACCCACATTAGCTAATTGTATTTATGCAGTGCTCAGAGTCCTGAATACCATATTTTCTAACAGGCCGCCTTGATCCCCATGCAAACATTTAAAGAATTTCAGACATTTTGTGTGACGGGGAAACGTGAAAGGAGAATCAGCCAGTCTGACCACAAATTGTACTCGTCCCAGTCTTGCTGTGACCCTCCTGACAGAGCTGCATCACTACTGAAAATTGTACTCAAATAATAAACTTAAACAGATTGAGGCACAAGTTTTGCTTCTAATAGAAAAGGTAAAATATATGTACGTTTCCCAACTTACATCAATATTTAAGCCCTTTGCCTCCTGTGTCCCAAAAATCGAAAATCCCCTCAGCTACCTTAAGCCTCTGCTGGCTGGCACATTGCATCTGCCCTCCTCTAGTTCATGTGTAAAATGCTCCATCTGCGCCGGTCTCAGCCGATCCCCAGTGTCTCATGAACTTATACCACTTTACTTATCTTCTTTAACCAAAGTATTTTATTTCCTAGCGAGTCACGCTGGCAGAATGCTGGAGAAGACAAATACGGAGGTTCTGCTCCTCTTCTTCTTCGTCAATTGGGCATATCCGTCCTGCGGAATCTCAAACTTTCCCCCTTACATCTGTTCCTACTTGACCGTGGTCACCTGACCCACTCTCTACGGAAGACATCCTCCCTGGACACCAGACAGGGAACATACTGTACAAAACTCAATTTAGAGCATGCTTATCAAACTATCTGCACCTATTATTATTCCCTAATATTTACAGTCTATAGGTATGCATCTTTCTCGCCCTTAGCGACCCAAAGAGACCCCCTTACCGTCTTCTTTTGCCATAACCAGTTCCTGGAATTCCGTTATCACCTTGGATATCACCATGGATATTACTATCGCCTGCATGTGACATTTTGAAGCACTGTATTTATTTTGTTGTGAATGAGGTTTGGCGTATCCTGCAGAAGTCTTTGGGGTATAGAATATGCCAGGATAAAAGTGAGCAAACTCTAATATATTTATAAATAATGTGAATAACTGATATTTCAGAGGTAATGGCGGGTGCGGGCCTTCACACGCCACACACGGGCCTCCCAGCTCTCTGATATTCCAGAGGTAATGGCGGGTGCGGGCCTTCACACGCCACAACGGGCCTCCCAGCTCTCTGATATTCCAGAGGTAATGGCGGGTGCGGGCCTTCACACGCCACACACGGGCCTCCCAGCTCTCTGATATTCCAGAGGTAATGGCGGGTGCGGGCCTTCACACGCCACACACGGGCCTCCCAGCTCTCTGATATTCCAGAGGTAATGGCGGGTGCGGGCCTTCACACGCCACACACGGGCCTCCCAGCTCTCTGATTTCAGCTTCCTTTACAGCCGTTCACAGTTCGGAGAGAGCACTGCAGCAGTCTTTATCCAGACCTCTGAGACAGACAATAGGGCAATATTCCCCTTTATTGTGTGCAGAATGCCATTAATGTCTTGTTCCAATAACACAGAGTTAATCGCTTTGAAGCCAATCTGCTGGATTATTATTATTTATTTTTCTCCCAGTGAGGATTTAGGCTTGTCGTTAGACCGTTTCCATTAGCGGGAGAGAGCGGTTCAACAGAACCTTATCCAATCAGCAAAGGGCAGTCCTCGTTGTGAGCGGCAGTGCACTCTGGAGCATAAATGGCATCTGCTGTAGATTAAGCACAGGTCACATGCATGTAATATCAGCACCCCGGCAACAACAGCGACATATTACGCTTATCAATCTGTTAAAGTGCGTCGGGGTCGACTCTCTCCGGATAAGAGGATATACGGGTGTCCCTAAAGGCCTGACACAATGCTTAAACTGACAGTCAAGGCTGGGTCACATCATTGCTGAAACATTTATCCACTTAACAACCTCCCCCCACCCCATCCCCTCTCTCTCTCTCTCTCTCTCTCTCTCTCTCTCTCTCTCTCTGTCAACCTCTTCGTATCACCTTTGTCATTACGGATGATACATTTTACAGTGTCTGGGTCACCAGTCGCCCTTTTACAAGCATATCAGTGAAAAGTGCCTGCAGCTTTTTTATATCAGCTGAATTTACGGTGCAAAAAAAAAAAAAACATAAATTAAACTGGTCAGAAATGTGCTAAACTGGTCAGACAAGGTGGTGAGAACACTGCTGGCCTGATTTACTAAGACCTTTAGCATCGGCAAAACCTTTTAGCACACGCACAACCAATAATACAAAACAATGATTCGTGCAAAACAAATAACACCACCAGTCATTGGTCATGTTATTGGTTATGCGTGCGCTAAAAGGTTTTGCACACGCTCAAGGTCTTAGTAAATCAGGCACTGGATGCGTCCCAATACTCGACAAATGCATCCTCCTTTCTTCCCACTACCACTTCCTTTCCTCCGTGGCCCGGAAATCCATTTTTGTGTTTTAATATAATGTTGCTGATTACATATTTAATGCACATTAATGCTTACATATGAATTAATCTCCGGACGCAAACCCCAATGTCTGGTACATTGTATACTTTACATGCAACTACATGTACTTGAAACGTACAGGCTGTTTTGCACACCTCCGGGTAGGAGACGAGTGGAGGCGACGAGTGGAGGAAAGGAGGTGAGGAGTGACGAATATTGGGACGCAGCCCCTGTGTGCTATAAGGAGGAGATGAAATTAAAAAGAACACACAGATGTAATGGAAAAAGGGGAATGACAAAAACGCTAAGACTGGTACAAACAGAGTCTGAGCAATACTCCTGTTCCAGCTCCTAATCTCTGTCCCCTGGTCACTCCGGTGGATCTCCAGCAAGAGCAGTCTGACCAAACCGACAGCGTCCTGGAACCCTCCCAGTTCGCCTCTTCAAATGAGTTTTAGGAGAGTGACATTTTCTGCCCTCCTCTGTCACTCCACCTTCGCTCACACCTGACACCTTTTTTTTTGGTTCATTTAAAAAGTCTTTTGTTTTGTTGTCACAAAACAAGGTTACTCCTTCTCCATGTGGAAAAGGGAGAGAAGATTCCGGAAAAGGGAGGGAAGATTCCCCGCACGAGCCCACAGTCCCAGACCTACCTTTTCCCTGTTTACCCTGAGTCCTGGAAATCCCTGTAGCCTAAATGCGCCGTGAGGAGCATACCGTGAGGAGCATACCGTGTTGCTGCACTTGGCTTGCTTTACGAATAAAACTGTTTATTGCTCCACATACAGCATTCCGTGATAGATAGCAGAGGCATAATATACTACATTGAGCGATTATTACTGGAGAGAAAACAAAAAAGGATAGCCTTCTATGCATACACACACGCACAGTATGTATATGTACATATAAAATGAATTATAGCCTGTTATGCACACAATACTGTATGTACAAGTAGTCAGTCACCCAATGGTACTGACGTTATCCATATTCCACGGCCTTCTCAGTCTCTAGATCTGTACCCAGTCAAGCATTTACGGGATATTACTGAACAGCACCTCAAGTCGGCGTTTTTCACTTCCATAAATTAAGCATGTTTTGATAGACTTCCTGTTGATAGAGTAGTGTCCTGTTTCTCTCACAGAATTCCAGATGCCAGATAGTAGACTGGTACAGACTCTTTTGACCACACAAAACCCCATGCATTCAGGGGCTATTACATTGGGCCCACCCAGTAATTCCAACCTGATAGCCTTTTGTGTTCCTGATGGAACTGACCCCCAAAACCAAATGAATAATGTATTTGAAAATATTTCTAGAATATTTATGCTACGATCTCTCTGTGTATTAATTCAAGAGCCAAAGAAGAACCTTATGCAGCACATCAAATCATGAATTAAAAAACACAGATCGTGTAGGCATGTCTTCTGAAGTATTTTTTTTCTGATTATTGAATATTTACGTTCACACACTCTGAAAAATATGCATTTCCACTCAAAACCCGTTTCAAACACATTTTTTTTTTGTCACATCAGGAGAGGGAAGCGTGATTTAATAATCCTTCGCCGCTCGCCTTCTGGAAACTTTTTTGAAGCCAGCGTGACCTGCCGGGCCGATCAGCTGTAAAGTCATTTCAGATAAGAGAAGGAAGGAGAAAAAAAGTTAAAGAGCGGGAAAAAAAAACTGAAATGGGTTTTCTTCCATCAAGGCCTGGCCCTCTCCTGCTGTGTTTGTTCTCCCTGCTGCTACCGCGGTTACGGAAAAAAATCTCGGATTCCTTCCAGGGTTCTGTTTAGATCCGCGCATCTGATACCCCCCCCCCCGCCCAGCTCAGCCATATTCAGTGCAGGCAGATCTATTCCCTTCGCCTTCTGCTCAGAAATCCTTCTGATTTAAACATCGAAGCAACCCTTTAGAGTACCGCAAAGGAAATGCAGAAAATCGTCCTTTGTGAGTGTGATTTGCACACACTTTACTGTAGTCCTGTTTCTGAGAGCGGAGATGAGCTGGCAGGGCGTGTGGGGAGGGGGGGTTGGGGGGCGGGTCCTGAAAGCTGGAATTACCTATTTATTATCAGGGTGGAAAACTTAGAGGTAAGATGATGAATTTCCCCCCTTTTTTACATTCTCCCCGCCTCTGCCCCGATACTGCAGAATGATTGCATTCATAGAACTCCTCCAGTTGGAGATTGAAATTTTCTATGGGGAGATTGGAGTGCCATTGATGCTGGGCTTTTGAATGAGAGCGAGAGAACAAACGGGTGATTACTCGCGTGGAGACAGAGGCGTCGTAACCCATTCTGTCTATTGTATCTTTTCAAAGTGCGCCCCATTTACTGCTCTTAAAGTATTCAGCTCTTGAAGTTCCCCAAACTCTACTCTTGAGTGAGAAAGAGCTCATTCCTCTGGCTCAGTTCTTTAGAAAAAAGGGTTCTGCGGCAACCAGGTGAAGATAAGGGCTCTGCGGCAACCAGGTGAAGATAAAAGCTCTGCTGCAGCCAGGTGAGGATAAGGGCTCTGCGGCAACCAGGTGAAGATAAGGGTTCTGCGGCAACCAGGTGAAGATAAAAGCTCTGCTGCAGCCAGGTGAGGATAAGGGCTCTGCGGCAACCAGGTGAAGATAAGGGTTCTGCGGCAACCAGGTGAAGATAAGGGTTCTGCGGCAACCAGGTGAAGATAAGGGCTCTGTTGCAGCCAGGTGAGGAGAAGGGCTCTGCTGCAGCCAGGTGAAGATAAGGGCTCTGCTGCAGCCAGGTGAAGATAAGGGATCTGCTGCAGCCAGGTGAAGATAAGGATTCTGCTGCAGCCAGGTGAAGATAAGGGATCTGCTGCAGCCAGGTGAGGATAAGGGCTCTGCTGCAGCCAGGTGAAGATAAGGGCTCTGTTGCAGCCAGGTGAGGAGAAGGGCTCTGCTGCAGCCAGGTGAAGATAAGGGCTCTGCTGCAGCCAGGTGAAGATAAGGGATCTGCTGCAGCCAGGTGAAGATAAGGATTCTGCTGCAGCCAGGTGAAGATAAGGGATCTGCTGCAACCAGGTGAAGATAAGGGTTCTGCTGCAGCCAGGTGAAGATAAGGGTTCTGCTGCAGCCAGGTGAAGATAAGGGTTCTGCGGCAGCCAGGTGAAGATAAGGGTTCTGCTGCAGCCAGGTGAAGATAAGGGCTCTGCTGCAGCCAGGTGAGGATAAGGGCTCTGCTGCAGCCAGGTGAGGATAAGGGCTCTGCTGCAGCCAGGTGAGGATAAGGGCTCTGCTGCAGCCAGGTGAGGATACATTAATCATAGGCTAGAGCAACCCAACCCTGTACCTGGAGATCTACCGTCCTGTGGGTTTTCACTCCAACCCTATCGGAGCACACTCGACAGCTAGAGATCTCGTTGAAATTTGAGATCTCGCCACTAATTAGTAGAATCAGGTGTACTTTGTTAGGGTGGTAGTGAATACCTACAGGATGGTATATTTCCAGGAACAGGGTTTGGGACCACTGCAGAAAACACAGAGGGTCAGAGGTTCCACAGACAGGAACTATGAGTAATGACCTCAGTTTAATGTGAGTGTCCCTATCACATTATAATAGGACATCATATAGTGTGAAATATATGTAAGGCAGATGAGTTTTCTCATTTTAGTCAAATAAAATCTGTGGATTTTAACACCTAAGTTCTGCTGTACCATCTACTGTTTGTCATAGAAGTTAAAATCATTCAAATCATTTTCATACTGCGTGTAGACAGCGTGCGCTTCCATAACAGTGCAATCAAGTGTCAATGTAGAGGCTGCAGACAAGGAAAAAGTAGGACATCTGGGAAATGGAGTCATTGGGAACATTCTCCACTACCCCACGGGAGTTTGTCAGTGCGCTAGACGTAGCGCTCAGTGTCAACTCCATCCATGTGGAAGTGCTGTAAGCTCTTTTTTTTTTCCTGTCACTAGGCAATGTTCTGGGGTTTTGTCATACAACTCTGAACGCTGAAAGCCATTTCCTCAGAATAAACTAAGACTGAGTATAAAAATATACTATTTGGATAAAAGCATCTATCAAAGTGCCTCCCCCAAAGTGTTTCTTGTCCCTGTAAATGGAAGGGTTGGTGCAGTCTGACAGATGCGCTGTAAAAAAAAAAACTGCGTTTTGGTCTTGCAATGATGCTTAAAATCTTTTTTTCCCCTCAAATAGAAAATATTAGTGTTAAATAAAGGATACATTAAATTACAATGTTTATTTTCTCATTGAGGGGTGGAGCTGGTGTTCACTGTAAATCACTAAAGTCCAAGTATGTCAAAGAATTTGTATGATATGATAATCCAATGGGCAGTGCTGCTCTCTGGGCATACAACTGAAGCTAGCTACCTCTGTCCTGAAGTATGAAATTGTGAGAACAAGACCTGCTGGATGACTTCATATAACTCCAGATCATCCAGAGTCCTAGGTCCTCTCTTGTGCACTCTCCTCTTCAGCTCAGCCCACAGGTTTTCAATGGGGTTTAGGTCAGGGGACTGAGATGGCCATGGCAGAAGATTGATTTTGTGTTCAGTTAAACATTTTTGTGTTGATTTGGACATATGTTTTAGATCATTGTCCTGCTGGAAGAACCAACGACGACCCAGTTTCTTGGCAGAAGCAGCCAGATTCAGATTAAAAATGTTCTGGTATTTGAGTTCATGATGCCATGTACCCTAACAAAGTTCCCCGGGCCTTTGGAGGAAAAACAGCCCCACAACATCACGGAACCGCCACCATACTTAACAGTGGGGATCAGGTTATTTTCAGTATAGCCATCTTTTTTTTTACACCAAACCCACCTTGAGTGTTGGTTGCCGAAAAGCTAAATTTTCATTTCATCTGACCATAGAACACGGTTCCAGTCAAAGTTCCAGTAGCATTTAGCAAACTTTTTACATTTGTGGTAAAATGACAGGAAAGGCATGGAGGCAAATAATTTGTTGGCATGGAGGTGACGTCTAATGGTAGTTTTGGAGACTTGATGACCAAAACATGCTACTTTCCTCTGTAATTTTCCAACAGTGATTCTTGGGGATTTTTTTTTTGCCTCTCTTACCATCCTCCTCACTGCGTGGGTGCAAAATAAACTTCCAGGCAAGTTTGTAACAGTTCCAGTTGCTTTTAACTTTTTAAGTTTTGCCCTAACGGTAGATATGGGAATTTTCAGGCGAGTAGCTATTTTTTTATAGCCATTCCCTGACTTATGAAGCTCAACACACTTTTCCCTCATTTGATTTGTGTGTTCTCTTATCTGTCCCATGTTGATGTGTGAATAATGGAATATGGCCTCTGTGTCACCTCATATTTATACCCCAGTGAAACAGGAAGTCATGGATTACTGCTTGAAAGTTCCTAAACACTCTGATCAACTTTAAAAAGTAAATTATAAATGAAAAAAATGCTTCAGTTACATTTTGTTCATAAGAATTTCTAGGGGTGCCAATAATTGTGACACAATACAGACACAAGCAAAGCTTATAAGTATTGTACCATAGTCACATGAAGTTAATTTGTATTTTTGAGAATATAACTGGGCAGTGTAACTGAAATACTCCCCCCCCCTAGACTTTTCAAATCATAATATCATAATACTAATTACTTATTTCATTTGCATAACAGTACAGTCGCAGATAGTACCTGGGAGGCCAAACCGCTCTTTGAAACTGCTGCACAGTGAGAGTCCATCCTGTGCTAGCAGGAAGCGGACAGAAACGGCGGCAGTGGTGATGAATTTGAGCGGATAAAGGAGCGGCACCCTGCCACGTCTCATGAAAAGGACTAAATTATTTAGCAGGGGTACAAATGGAATGTGCCGGCGTAAAAGTGTTTCTCTGTAGGACCGTGGGACAAACATTCTGTTTAAATTTAGCATCCATTCAGGGTATGCCACTGTTTCCGGCCCTTGTAAAGTGAGATTTCAACAGCGTTCTTACTGTTCAGAGACTGGCAAACCTTTATTACCAGTGATTCTCAGCCTTAAGGCATTCAGTCAGAAATGCAGCTAACCATCACTTAGCTTGGCAAACTTATTGTGTCACATGGTTAGAAGAACCTCAAGTAAAAGAATAGCAAAGAAAAATAAAAAACCGTGCACACTAGCTAGCCATATTTTAGCAGACCTGTATCTATTGTGGGAATTAATAGTCGAGAAGTACTTCTGTGTAAGTACTCTTGTGTTTTTTCAGTTTTTTTGAGTAAAATCACTCACTAAACGATTCCAGTGCCAGTAACAATAGACAAAGAGTGGACTTGTATTTATTTTAAGCTTTTGTTGTTCTATTTCTCTTCAGTAATATTTTAAATATCACTTATTATCACAGGACAGCTCACATTTGTCTGTTACTGTCTGTCTGGCGAGTATAAATAAAGCGCTTTCCTAGGGAAAGCATGTGCAGCTAACTGCCAAAATAGAAAAAGAAAAACACCAATCATTGTATCCCTCTCTGTGAAGGTCTCAAGAGCTTCTCACCTCTTTTACTTGGCATCCCAAGTCGATGCACTGACGTCACGGTTGAGAAATATGCACTTTTGACCGTTACTCCTATTTGATCGTGTCTTTCCCTCAGCCTGCCATGCTAACATCAGCGTAGCCACAGTTTCTTTGCTAAACAGCAAGTTCAGCAGTCTTAGCCACTGAAGCTCCTGACAAAACATGCCCCTATAGCCGCCCGTACGCCAGTCAAAGTCACTGCGTTCTCTTTTTTCTACTCCATGGTACCCCAAATAATGGGTACCAGGCCTGCCCAGAATTAGTATGCACAAATTGCTGAGATATTATGTGAGCATGCTGGGATATTAATTGGTGTCGGGAAGCACACCTGTGGTCACAGTATCTTTTTTGTATCCCTCATTTAATTAAGTGTTTTCTTTATTTTGTATACCTGTATATCTGTGCACCACATATACAAACTGAAACTCAGCTGCATACATACACTTAAATATGCTCATGTCTCTGACTGAAATGATTTTATTTTAGTTTTTATGTTTATGTAGGAAGGAGTATAGTTACAGCACGCTGATGAGTGTACTCTACTGATGAGTGTGACACAAACATAAAACATGACATTTTGTAGTACATACTTGGGAAAATAACCTTCAGTCAAAATAGATATGAAGGACAGAAAGTGATTTTAGAGGAGAAAAGGCACGGCTTTTTGAATATAGTGATAAACAGTACAGTCTACCTCTGCCTTTATCTCCAGATGTTTTTGCCCACAAACTGTGTGTAGGAGGTTTGGTTGCAGGGTGTAAAATTAACACCAACCAGAATCTAAATGCTGGTAGAATTTAGATTGTGGCTGGTAAGATTGTCTATTCTAGCCGCCAGTTTGGCAGCTAACCAATCAGGTTGTGTTATATTGTAAAAGGTAATGTGGCCTGTGTATTTAGCGCCTGTGGTGCATGTGGTTATAACCTGTGTATTTAGCGCCTGTGGTGCATGTGGTTATAACCTGTGTATTTAGCACCTGTGGTGCATGTGGTTATAACCTGTGTATTTAGCGCCTGTGGTGCATGTGGTTATAACCTGTGTATTTAGTGCCTGTGGTGCATGTGGTTATAACCTTTGTATTTAGTGCCTGTGGTGCATGTGGTTATAACCTTTGTATTTAGTGCTTATACTTTGGGTTTCTTTTTCCCAGGTTGGAACAAACGTGTGGATTACGAACCAGGAACTGGCAGCAAGCAGCTCTTTCCCAAGATGCACTTGGAGACATGTGATGACCCTTTATCCTCAGTCAGAGCCACAGTGGAGCTGCAGACCAGCCATATTGGGAAGGGCTGCGACCGTGAGACCTACTCTGAGAAATCCCTGCAGAAACTCTGCGGTACGTTCAGCCTGGATTCCCATAGAGATCCATTCACATAGATATCCATTTCCATATAGATCCATTCCCATAGAGATCCATTCCCATAGAGATCAATTCCCATAGAGACCCCTTCGCATAAAGATCAATTCCCATAGAGATCAATTCCCACAGAGATCAATTACCATAGAGATCCATTCCCGTAAAAATCCATTCAAATGCAGAGAGGTTATAGTATCTCTTGAGTACCAGAAAATAAGATATCCCGAGTCTTTTGATGTTGTTGGGTCACAGACATTAGGAAGTTAAAAAGGATTACTTTATTCTATATATAAATGCAGGGTGCCAATAATTGTGGCACACGTGGTTTTGATAAACAATTATGATTTTTTGATGAGGGATTTTCTTTTTTTTTCATCATAAATTCACTTGAATTAAAGGTTGGAGTTTTTTAATTTTTTCATTTTTTCAGTGTGAGATTAAGATAATTCACCAAACGGCGATTTTTTTTTATAACCTTTTGTACTCATCTTTACCAGGGGTGCAATTACCAGGGCATTGTATATGAGCCTATAAGCTTTGAAAAGGTTTTTTGTTTGCTATAAAAGCGATGTTCCAGCTGTAGATACCCTCACCATTTGAATCTGATGCCAATGATAACTCCTGATAGCAACACGTGTGTCTGCTGTGTCGGTGGTCTCTCATATCAGATCTAAGGGTAGAACTGCTCCCTGTCGGTGGCAAAAACAGGCAGTTACATTTCCTGCAGCCTGCCGTGATAAATCATACACACACAATCACACACACACACACACACACACACACACACACACACACTCACACATGCAGTAGTTCATATACATCCGTGTATTGTTCTCCCAATTTAATAGGAGCTCCAAATATACATAATAACACATTAATGACTGAGCCTAAAGACTGATGAGATTTCATGTGGGCTGTATTAAATACAGGTGCAGCCATTTCGCCAATGAAGACAGGTGATGTTTTGCTTACGATGGCAGTTTTATGAATACTTTACTCACTCAGCTGCTTGGCTAATCTGGTTCTTATTAGAAAGTGTGATGGAAGCTGTAGTGGGTGAAAGAGTGAATATACGGTGTATCTGAAACCTGCTAGTGGTGTTGAATGGAAAGCAAAAATTTGTGAACGTACAAGAGATGTCTGCTTTTCCTCTGTCAAATCCCATTAAATTCCATACACAACCTTTATTCATTAGGTCCCAGAAAATATTTCTCCGTGACTCACTGTACGAGTACATATTTTCATGAATTCTCAGAATCAATAGCTGTTTGCCTGTAATACATCTTTTATTCATAAGTACATGCTGCTGTTACAACTTACAAAGTGTGAAGCTATGTTTGAGTTATGTTCTTAATGCCTCCTGGTACCCTTATCGAAGCGCATATGTCTTTTCAATCTTCTTTTTTATGCATGGCTTACTCTTAAAGAGTGATTCAAACTAAGCTCCATAATCATTATCGAATACAAAACAGACTACATTTTAATTGCCTTTGAAAGTGCTATTAATTTGAAATTACACATGTATAACAATATAACAAATTAGAGTGCACAATATTCTCCATGCAAGACTAAAACATTTCTTTGTAAAAAGAAAGAAAGAAAATCTAATTATTATAATTAAATTTATATAATAGTCAGTAACTTTGTACCATCATAACAAATGTGAGCTGTGGAAGCCAGAGTTTCTTTAAATGTTCTGAATGAGAAAGATAAACAAAGATGTTTATGTTCTGCTCAAATATGCTTACTTCCATTTTCTTTGCAACAGTAATCACTTGACATACTACAGGTCTGTATTGAATTCTAAACAATACAGACATCATTTAACATAATTTTATTAGTTTTCCACAATTATTCTTGACTGATACATTTTTTTAAACATTTTGGTGCCTTGATAACCTTTCAGTGCAGTAATCGGTTCGGGATTGTGGTGTGGGATAGTTTTCAGTGCAGTAATCGGTTCAGGATTATGGTGTGGGATAGTTTTCAGTGCAGTAATCAGTTCAGGATTGTGGTGTGGGATAGTTTTCAGTGCAGTAATATGTTCAGGATTATGGTGTGGGATAGTTTTTAGTGCAGTAATCGGTTCAGGATTGTGGTGTGGGATAGTTTTCAGTGCAGTAATCAGTTCAGGATTGTGGTGTGGGATAGTTTTCAGTGCAGTAATATGTTCAGGATTATGGTGTGGGATAGTTTTCAGTGCAGTAATCGGTTCAGGATTATGGTGTGGGATAGTTTTCAGTGCAGTAATCGGTTCAGGATTATGGTGTGGGATAGTTTTCAGTGCAGTAATTGGTTCAGGATTGTGGTGTGGGATAGTTTTCAGTGCAGTAATTGGTTCAGGATTATGGTGTGGGATAGTTTTCAGTGCAGTAATCGGTTCAGGATTGTGGTGTGGGATAGTTTTCAGTGCAGTAATCGGTTCAGGATTGTGGTGTGGGATTGGCAGTTGGATGATGTCTCTGTGCCCTGTTGCCCTATTTCTTTCTATAATCTCTTTTGGAGATAAAATACTAAAATCCTTCACACACAAAAGGCTAGATAAGTCACTCTAGAACAGAAGGTGTCTGAAATGGAGGGAGTGGAAAGAGACGCAATAATGATGTCATTTCAGTTTGATGGATCTGGGTTTTTTCTTTCGAAAAGCCTCTTGACTTGAGATCATTAAACATCACACTTCCATCATACACAAAGCTTGTGTGTCGAAGGTGTCAAGTCTATAAACCATTCTCAACACTAAAGCGCTTATCAATACGCCATGTCTGAACCCCCATTGTTAGTGTTTTAATGCATTATAGCATAGATCAATAATTCCCAAACTATCTAAGCCCACCGTGCTTTTAATGAGTGAATTGTCTGCTTTAATAAATATACCCAAAGATTTGTTCAAACTTGGAAGTAGAACTTTTTCACAAAACAACTGCATGTGTGCTGCAACTATATATATTGCATATAACAAACGCAGTACTTCATTTGACATGTATGAATGTCGATGGGCAATGTTGATACGGAATATTTTCCCGCCTCAACCCCAGTGAGTAAAACCCAGAATCTTGACGTCTAGAGAGGTGGAAATCTATGTTGAGAGAGATTTTTACACGTATTGACCTAAATGTTATCCCCAATATAGCTCAGGTTTTACTCAGATATATTCTGGCTACGTCCTAGTCTGCTAGAAATGGCGTTTCACTGACTATTCACTGACTATTCACTGACTTTTCCACAACAAAAATGATTACTGGAACCCCTGTGCAAACCGCCAGTGTGTAATGAGTTTAGGTCCTATGACTCAGTTGGTATAGCTGTCAATCAAGATCTTGATAAGTAGAACCAGATGTCTTAGTGCTGGGCTTAAACAAAAACCTGCCCCTGCACCGGCCCTTTGCGGATGAGGTTCCCCAGCCCTGATGCATAGTATAGTAATGGCTCACAGTTTGTCAACCACTGGCTTAGATGTAGGCAGGATAACTGAAAATAATATTTATTTCTTGTCATTTATTCATTCATAACAGCTGAACTTTTTTATGGCAAGCTTTCGTTATTTATAATGACCATATTGTACGAAAGTGTCAGGAAATGAGGAAATGTAATTAGATTGTGCTAAGTATTCATACCAAAATGAAACAGTCAGAGTGTTAAAGCTGCTCCTGCTGTTTCCATTGGCCTACGCCAGGAGCCTCTTCTGGCAGCACAGACCTGCTACCGGCTCCAAGCGCCTCCACCAACTGGACGGCCTCCCTGCTGACGGACAGCGGGCGGGACAGCGACCTCATCTTCCGCTTCGATGGGCGGCAGGCGGCTAAGATTCCGGACCGGGTGGTGCCCCAGAACCTGACGGACCAGTTCACCATCGCCACCTGGATGAAGCACGGGCCGAGCCCGGGCCTACGGGCCGAGAAGGAGACGCTGCTCTGCAACTCCGATAAAACCGGTGAGGAGTCCCCTGTATCGCACACCTAAAACTGGAGATCTTCGCTCAACACTTGAGCCTAATTTAGACTCTTTCGACAAGTGTTGAGCGAGACTGAAGGTGTCACGCGACGTTTCGCATTTATACTTTGGCGAAGGCCTGCGAAGAGGGTTCTGTTGTCTCTATGGTAATGAGACGCCAAACTCCTGACCATTTGTCTACCATTTGTAAACTGTCCAATCACACTGCGTGACAAAGTGTGACGGTGTCCGCGACGTAACAACGTTTTAGAGGTGCGCGACATTGAGAAAAAGTGTATTTTCAGTTGAAAATACGGCATTTTTGTTAAGCAACGCTTTTCGAAAGTGTTGTGCGGCAAAGTATAAATTAAGCTTTAGGTTAAGCCTGGGAATCCTAATCTCTTCAATCACAGAAGAAGAAAAAAAAGGTGAAAAACCAAGCTTTATAAATGGGCCACAGAATACACAATGTTTAATCCTTTTATATACAAAAGGTTATCTGATTGGAAGTGTTGCTCTGTAAATTGACCTAGATAAGGCCATCTTCTAAATGTAAAATCAATAAACTGGATTACGGCAAATGTGAGAAACCCTACGTCTAAAGTGGCGTGGATGCTTGTCCTCCGATCTTTTGCTAAAATGGGTAAATTATAAAGCAGAAGTGACAAGGCTGTGACCATTTGCTCCAAGGCACAATATTTAGTAGTTGATGATTTTGATTAGGAGAATACCAGCAGTGCTCATAACATAAGCGTGTCCTCCTTGGGCTGTGCAATACAGAGAGAACATTCCGCATGCCCGTGACATACAAGCTCATTATTTTCAGGCCGCATAATGTTCCAAATCAGACAGGTACCATGGAATTTTGTTTTTCAGGGAGGCGCAGGCTGTGTTCGGAATGGCTCCCTATACACTTTATAGTGCACTATTCAGAATGCCCTATACACTTTATAGTGCACTGTTCAGAATGCCCTATACACTTTATAGTGCACTATTCAGAATGCCCTATACGCTTTATAGTGCACTGTTCAGAATGGCTCTCTATAAACTTTATAGTGCACTATTTACAGAATCAGCCATGTTGTAGGATGTCTTAATTCACAATTGATAATTCGGAAACCATCAAAATAGCCAAACCCCTAAATAGTACACAGTAAAGCATGTAGGGAGCCATTCTGAATAGTGCACTATAAAGCATGTAGGGAGCCATTCTGAATAGTGCACTATAAAGCATGTAGGGAGCCATTCTGAATAGTGCACTATAAAGCATGTAGGGAGCCATTCTGAATAGTGTACTATAAAGTATGTAGAGAGCCATTCTGAATAGTGCACTATAAAGCATGTAGGGAGCCATTCTGAATAGTGCACTATAAAGCATGTAGGGAGCCATTCTGAATAGTGCACTATAAAGCATGTAGGGAGCCATTCTGAATAGTGCACTATAAAGCATGTAGGGAGCCATTCTGAATAGTGCACTATAAAGCATGTAGAGAGCCATTCTGAATAGTGCACTATAAAGCATGTAAAGAGCCATTCTGAATAGTGCACTATAAAGCATGTAGAGAGCCATTCTGAATAGTGCACTATAAAGCATGTAGGGAGCCATTCTGAATAGTGCACTATAAAGCATGTAGAGAGCCATTCTGAATAGTGCACTATAAAGTATGTAGAGAGCCATTCTGAATAGTGCACTATAAAGTATGTAGGAAGCCATTCTGAATAGTGCACTATAAAGCATGTAGGGAGCCATTCTGAATAGTGTACTATAAAGTATGTAGAGAGCCATTCTGAATAGTGCACTATAAAGTATGTAGGAAGCCATTCTGAATAGTGCACTATAAAGTATGTAGGGAGCCATTCTGAATAGTGCACTATAAAGCATGTATGGAGCCATTCTGAATAGTGCACTATAAAGTATGTAGGGAGCCATTCTGAATAGTGCACTATAAAGCATGTAGGGAGCCATTCTGAATAGTGCACTATAAAGTATGTAGAGAGCCATTCTGAATAGTGCACTATAAAGTATGTAGAGAGCCATTCTGAATAGTGCACTATAAAGTATGTAGGGAGCCATTCTGAATAGTGCACTATAAAGTATGTAGAGAGCCATTCTGAATAGTGCACTATAAAGCATGTAGGGAGCCATTCTGAATAGTGCACTATAAAGTATGTAGAGAGCCATTCTGAATAGTGCACTATAAAGTATGTAGAGAGCCATTCTGAATAGTGCACTATAAAGTATGTAGGGAGCCATTCTGAATAGTGCACTATAAAGCATGTAGGGAGCCATTCTGAATAGTGCACTATAAAGTATGTAGAGAGCCATTCTGAATAGTGCACTATAAAGTATGTAGAGAGCCATTCTGAATAGTGCACTATAAAGTATGTAGGAAGCCATTCTGAATAGTGCACTATAAAGCATGTATGGAGCCATTCTGAATAGTGCACTATAAAGTATGTAGGGAGCCATTCTGAATAGTGCACTATAAAGCATGTAGGGAGCCATTCTGAATAGTGCACTATAAAGCATGTAGGGAGCCATTCTGAATAGTGCACTATAAAGTATGTAGGAAGCCATTCTGAATAGTGCACTATAAAGCATGTAGGGAGCCATTCTGAATAGTGCACTATAAAGTATGTAGGAAGCCATTCTGAATAGTGCACTATAAAGTATGTAGAGAGCCATTCTGAATAGTGCACTATAAAGTATGTAGGAAGCCATTCTGAATAGTGCACTATAAAGCATGTAGGGTGCCATTCCGAACGCAGACAGAGATTTCTGTGAAGGTGACTTTTTGTTGTTTCTACGACGACGACGACACGTGGCGGCGCTCGCTGTCTGTTTTCACCAACTACACAACTCCTTGAGGGCACCTGCCTTTTTTCTACCAGATCAAAGGGCATCAAACGGCGGTGATGAGAGAAGACAGCCCTTGGGATTTTAATGGGCAGATCAATCATTCACCTCAAAGCCAGTCTGAGGAAAAGTAAATCAATAGACAGTAAAGGATGACAGACTGGGGTAGGCAATCCTCAGTAGCCCCGTGTAAGTAAACACAGGCAGGTTGATTGAAGGGTGCATCTTTGTAGAATAAGCAAGTTGTGAGTTCTCGTATACAGGTAGGCCTGTTCCACACTGTCAGTGCCCAGCAAGCAAAAGCCAAAATCTAGACATTTAGAGGGGTGAAAATGTAAGTTGAGACGTTTTGAAACGTTGACTAGTCAGTTGAAAAACTGACTAGGTTAACCCCAATGTAGCTCAGGTTTTACCCGGACTACGTCCTAGTCTGCTAGAAAACCTTCACTTTTCAACCAAATGTAGCTGGGTTTTCAACTGAACGCGTAGACGCTGTTTCACCGACTTTTCAACACAAAACAAAAAAAGTTCACTGGGTGTTTTAAGCACGGAAGGCACAGTGCTGTGGTCTCTCACAAGCGTTTTGATTGGATGATAAGCAATTTACAAACTGAGGATCTGCAGAAATGCTGGTTTTTGTTTACAGTCGTTTTCTGATTGTCCACTGCTCTTGCACAGAGATGAACCGTCACCACTACGCACTCTACGTCCATAACTGTCGGCTGGTCTTCCTACTGAGGAGGGACTTCACACAGGTGGACACCTTCCGACCGGCCGAGTTCCACTGGAAGCTGGACCAGGTCAGTGGCCTCACATCACCCCCCGACTCAATGATCGGTTGCTACACTGCAAAAAACAAATCTTAACAAGAATTTTAATCTTACATTTAGACTTTAGAACATTCTTTCTGTTACTTTTTTGGTAATAAGACAAAAAGATTGAAAATGGGGCGTGATAGTTTTACTAATTTCAGGATTTGCCAACGGGGTAAGATAACTTCACTTATCTAGCAAAAAGTTAACTTAAAACAAGGTAATATTTTCCACTTTGGGAAAAAAGTCTCATTATAAGACTAAAACACTTGCTCAGACACACATTTTTTTGCAGTGCATGCAAGCGTTTCCATCACCGCATAAGTACATTTTTCTATTTGAGGAGCTTGAGCACAGTTTCAAACCATGACAAAGCTTCAAATTGAACTAGCACTCTGCTGCCAGTGTCTCTTATTTCTGGGGAAGAAAAAAATATCAGGTCCTGGGTTTTTTACAATAAGAGACAGAAAGCCTGTGGACGCAGCCGTCTGTGTTATCAGTTCTGCGTTGATGTAGTTCATCCCTCCCCGGCAACCCTGTAAAGGTGAACTTGCAGAGAACTAAAAAAAAGGAGGAGTAGACGGGGGTCATGTGACAGGGGTCAGAGAGACTCAGGAAGCAGACGGCGAGGCGGGCGCGGGGGGAGCATGGAGCGCAGAAGAAGAGACAAGTCATTGTCCAAGGGCACGGGGGTCAGACCGGCTGTCAGACCCGACATGGTGCGCCCTGATTGGACGGGACACACACACACAGCTGAGGCCTGGGCAGAGGGTGGCAGCGTATGCTTCGCTCACTGATCTGAAGGGTCTGTGCTGCTGACTGTGAGGAAGGGGGAGGATGTGATGTGCAGGAGGAAGAGCTGAGGATGTGATGTGCAGGAGGAAGAGCTGAGGATGTGATGTGCAGGAGGAAGAGGAAGGGGGCAGGATGTCTCTCCTTTGGGCTGCTTCTCTTGAAGCTGAATAAACAGCGCTCAACAGGAAGTGTAACCTTGTATATAGGTCGTCCTGGGTTAGCGCTGAAATATGATGATGATAATGATGAAGATTACTATTCTTCTTCCTATTATTAATTTCCACCATAATCATAGTTCCTAAAATAAATCTGTAAATGTTGTGAGTATTACTGTGTGCTGGACATAGTGTGTGACTGGGCGTACTGAATTACTGTGTGCTGGACATACTGTGTGACTGGGCGTACTGAATTACTGTGTGCTGGACATACTGTGTGACTGGGCGTACTGAATTACTGTGTGCTGGACATAGTGTGTGACTGGGTGTACTGAATTACTGTGTGCTGGACATAGTGTGTGACTGGGTGTACTGAATTACTGTGTGCTGGACATAGTGTGTGACTGGGTGTACTGAATTACTGTGTGCTGGACATAGTGTGTGACTGGGTGTACTGAATTACTGTGTGCTGGACATAGTGTGTGACTGGGTGTACTGAATGACTGTGCTGGACATAGTGTGTGACTGGGTGTACTGAATTACTGTGTGCTGGACATAGTGTGTGACTGGGTGTACTGAATTACTGTGTGCTGGACATAGTGTGTGACTGGGTATACTGAATTACTGTGTGCTGGACATAGTGTGTGACTGGGTGTACTCTTGCATATTCTAGTAGATGGAGAGAAATTCTGCTATAAAGATGGGTTATGAACAACACAATTCAGTACTCAGAGGCCGATGAAGAGATGCGTTGAGTGTGATGGGTTGAATGCAGGAAGTAGTAGTTTTATATCACTTCCTAGTAAACTACTACCAGGGTCTTTAATCTGACTCAACACTAAAGACCAGCCAATGAGGAGTGATATGAATTTCACTAGTCCAAACATGATTGGAAAAGACCAGTATCAGGTAAGTGGTAAGTGTGAGCAAGTGGTGAGACACACATTGTTCTCTCTAATGATCATCTTGAAGAAGATCATCTGAGTAAAGGGTAACTCTCGCACATCATCAAACAATTAATATTCACAAGGTGCTCAACAAAAACAAGACAAATGATCACTATTATACAAAATACAGCAACCTGTCCATAATAGGGTTGCCACCCGTGCAGGTTTTCCCTTGAAAGTCCTTGTTTATCACTATCTGTCCAGGAAAATCCGGGGAATTTTGTATAGGCTTACATGGACAGACTCTCTTAGTTTGTGGGCAACATAGTCTTCTAAAAAAATGGATTTTGTGAAATGCGGTATCCAGATATTTTGTGAGTCAAAGGTAGCAATCCTAGTTCATAAATACATCAGTCTTGGGGCATACACTGGACAGTAAATACATCAGTGTTGGGGCATACACTGGACAGGCACTGGATAGTGTGGAAAAGCATGAGTTAAGAAACACCCAGAGTTGTTTGGAGGTGTTACAGAGAGGAGGGATGTGGGAGTGTGCAAGTGTTTTCACAGGGTCAAACAGATGGTGAGCAAAAGAAACAAAATCATAAAATTCATTGGACCGCATCTCCCAGAGGCCCCGGTAACAGTTTTACTTGTCAAAGCGCCGACATAGTTAGTGCCGACACTTTTCAGTGTTTTTTCCTGTCAGCGCTAACTGTATGGTCCTTTGTTTATGGACCTGTGGCACCTGTAGACCAGAACCGTGATGCAGTGTAACTGATAAAACGTGTTAGAAATGGACTAGTTTATCTTCTCCTACGGTTGGTCAGTCACAGTACATCCAGGTTCTGGTCAACAGGTCCCAAGTAAATGATAAGTTTGAACAAGAGAAGTTTCCAACTAAGACCCGTACACATTAAATATTATACCCTGTAGACTAAAAGCTGAATATAGTGAGTCTAGGAAAGCCAGGTAAGATCTGACGTTGTGATTGCCCAACTGTGAGCGCAGTAGAACATTTTTTTAGCTACCTGTACTAGTTGGCTACAGCAAGATGGTGTCCCTCAGTATTATTGACTAACATTCTAACAAAAGTCGGAACAGGAAGAAAATGTCCTTTCTTGCCGCAGTTCAACAATCACAGTTGGAAAAAAAGCATAATTGTACCTGTCTTAGAAATCTTAGCGATTCTGCAGTACGAGTGCCAGTTAGAATCATCAGCCTACTGTAGCAGCAGTTATTTACATCCACTGAATAACACATTCAAAGCAGTTCATTTATAAGTGAAATCTTAATGAATTCTCAGGTTGAGAGTTGATGTTTATAGCTCTGTCAAGCTGGCAAAGACAGGCTAAAGTTAAAACCATGCATCAGTGACTTATCAATCGGCTGAGTTTGTTTCTGCAATAGTAGCAGTACTTAATATCAACTGTCATACTTAATCCATCAATTTGTCTGACATAACATTATTTTCAATAACCCATTGCTACAATCTTTTAAAATGGTTATGTTAATACACAAACCAGCATTTCTGTTGGATTTCTTTAACAAAGGATTTTTTTTTTTTAATGGCTGCTTGTGCCGTGAACAATTAATTGTCATTAAGCAGCCATTTCCATTTATTTATTTTCCTTTCTGCTTTATTAAGAAGAGTAGAAAGCAGAGAGGTGCACAGATAGAGATGGGATCAGACGAGTAGAAAACAGAGAGGTCCACAGATAGAAATGGATAGAGATGGGATCAGAAGAGTAGAAAGCAGAGAGGTCCACAGATAGAGATGGGATCAGAAGAGTAGAAAGCAGAGAGGTCCACAGATAGAAATGGGATCAGAAGGGTAGAAAGCAGAGAGGTCCACAGATAGAGATGGATAGAGATGGGATCAGAAGAGTAGAAAGCAGAGAGGTCCACAGATAGAGATGGATCGAGATGGGATCAGAACAGTTGAAAGCAGAGAGGTCCACAGATAGAAATGGGATCACACCACACAAATAGTCATTGCCAGCAGGGCACACAAACTCCCAGCTGCCCCGGCTGGTCGCTGAGTTGGCCATTTGCAATTTGAGCTTTTTTTCTGATTGTATGCACATTGCTTTGTGGACAGAAGACATGTATTATAGTCCAGTCCATAGGCTGTTACTGATAGGCTGCTCCCTGCTCGGAGTGATCGCTCTGCAGCCTCTCTTTATCCGGATCACCAACAGTCACGCTTTTGGCGTGAGACACGCGCTTTCAGGGTCTATCTCACATTCTCAGGTCACCGAAATCTCAGGCCTAACGAGGAAGATCTCAACTAAAAACAGAGCTGACCATTATTAAAGAAATTATGTTTTGAGCTGCGATCTGCGAGATGCGATCAATTTCTCCTGCACTTTTTGGAGTGTTTCACGTAGAAATCGCAATTGCAAGCCATGAACGCACGTCGCAAAGCGCGTTCATGTAGGCAATCCATAAATCTGCAAACCCTGCCTCGTTTTTTGTATCAAACTGTCAATTATCCCAAAACGCAAACTAAAGGTGGCGCTATCGATTACAGGGTACTTTACTGTCTGTAAAATATTCAAAATACTTTTAATAACCAAAATTATGTTACAATTTATCGTGTCTGACTTTAATCCAACATTATAATATAAAAATATCATATTAAAACTATGTTAATGGCCGAAGCACAATTCACATTTGCCCTTCAGGAAAAAATTTAATCAGCATCATCTGCTGAATGCTGACCATTAAGGATACAGCAAGATTGATTGCGCATTGTAGGCTGATATAAAAATGTAAGTTCAAATATGAATTTATTTGAACTATTAGGTTTCCGCAGTAGGCCTAATAGAGCCTACACTTTATAGTAACGTTATGCATATTGCTATTTGTTATATTCAAATTAAACCTACCTAGGATGTCACCTAGAAGCCATCCATCAGTAATACAAATTGCTCACACAGTTGCTCCAAATGAGGCTGTCGTATGTGCTCCCATTTAGTCCCAGAGCATCACATACAACGTGTAGGCAGTGTTTAACGAGTGTTAGGCTACTTTTCTACACACAGAAGTGTGTTCGTTCTCAGTCGATGCCCTGGTGGGTATTTGCGACCCATCAATTGCAGTAAGGAGTTTTGGGAGACCACTCAGTGCGTAAACGTCTCTTTTCACTTGATGTCTGTGTTGCGGGCTGAATTAAATCAGTAGGCTATTTACAAAGCGTAGTGCTGTCGTCACTTTACGGACGAATTGGATGTTTCATTGCTTATTCCATAACATTGTCTGAGAAAAGAGAAAGCTGCCGGGTGCAAGGAAGTGCAGAGCTGTCACTATTTGAAGCGAGACAGGTAGGGCCGTGCTCTGTTACATGTTAGTGTATGGCCTAAGAAGGTTGCATAAGCGTAGCCTAATATTCTATCCCTTACAAAAAATAAGTTTATAAAAGAAGGCCTATGTCTTTACACTTTTTCTGAACTAAATCCCAGACAGTGTTGGCTACTTAAAGTGCGCTTTCATTTTAATTTGCAGAAGCGGTTTCAAGTAGCCTACAAGTTTAGAAGTAATTTAGACGTAGTTCATAAATGGTAGTAGCCTATACTTAACGTTTAGTTCCAGGAAATGCATAAATACTGGAAATACTTTAAATACATAGGCTTATTTAGTTTTATAAAGTTGTCTACGTAAAATATAGTCTACTTTAAAATAAACTTGATGTAGGCCAACTTAAGTATACATTTAAAACTTTTATGTAGGCTACTGCGTTTTTGTAAGTGATATCTTTCTAACAACTAATCTCCGTAGTTATCTAAATGGTGGAAGCGATCACAAAGAGGATTCTGCCTCCGTCTCCATCTCCGCCTCCGCCTCCGTCTCCGTCTCCGTCTCCGTCTCCGCACAATCAAAGGAAACGCAAGAAATTGCGATCTGCAAGTGAAAATCCTTTTTGGTGAAACGAGCCCCAGGTCCACAATCTCTATCGCAGCTCCCCCCCCCCGGCCCACAATCTCAATTGAAACCGCCCCAGCCCCCACTCGATCGCACCCCCTCCCCACCCATCCGTAATAAATCTCACGCCAGCCAGCTCACCAAAGTTGGCAACTCTGCCTTCTTGGATTAAATACAGTTCTCTGAGTGAACTGCACCAATCCAGGCCCGGGAGTTAGTAATGGAGAACAGGGGGAAGACACTGGTAGTATTTCACGGTACAGGGAGGGAACATTTATTCAGTCGTTGCGACATTTTTCATCCCATGCAAAAGTTTTAGTACCTGAGAACATAAGCAGACCAATATAAATCACCTCCGTTTCTTTTCTCTCTCAACATGGCAACCCCATCTCTCTCTCGCTCCCTCCCCATCTCTCTCTCGCTCTCTCTCTCGCTCCCTCCCTCCCCATCTCTCTCTCGCTCCCTCCCTCCCCATCTCTCTCTCGCTCCCTCCCTCCCCATCTCTCTCTCTCGCTCCCTTCCTCCCCATCTCTCTCTCTCTCTCAACATGGCATCCCCATGTTTGAGTCTCTCTTGCTCCCTCCCTCCCCATCTCTCTCTCTCTCTCAACATGGCATCCCCATCTCTCTCTCTCTCCCTCCCTCCCCATCTCTCGCTCTCTCTCAACATGGCATCCCCATGTTTGAGTCTCTCTCTCTCTCCCTCCCCATCTCTCTCTCTCTCTCTCAACATGGCATCCCCATGTTTGAGTCTCTCTCGCTCCCTCCCTCCCCATCTCTCTCTCTCTCTCCCTCCCTCCCCATCTCTCTCTCCCTCCCTCCCCATCTCTCTCTCGCTTCCTCCCCATCTCTCTCTCTCTCTCAACATGGCATCCCCATGTTTGAGTCTCTCTCGCTCCCTCCCTCCCCATCTCTCTCTCTCTCTCAACATGGCAACCCCATCTCTCTCTCTCTCCCTCCCTCCCCATCTCTCTCTCGCTCCCTCCCTCCCCATCTCTCTCTCCCTCCCCATCTCTTTCTCTCTCTCAACATGGCATCCCCATCTCTCTCTCTCTCTCTCAACATGGCATCCCCATGTTTGAGTCTCTCTCGCTCCCTCCCTCCCCATCTCTCTCTCTCTCTCTCAACTCAGCTTATCCGCGATTTTTAATTACATTTGGCAAAATCCAATCACAGACTGCAGATTTTGTGGGAATGCTGAAACTGATCTAATCTGAAGGCGGGGGATGAAAATCCTCTGCGATATCATTTCACCCGGCCTTAAATTAGCAAGCTGTCGAAGAGCATGCCCCTTGGAACTGATCACAAGGCCCTCTTCAGCTCTGCTTCATGGCCTGCTTTCACCCCGTGTTAAGGTACACTTCCGTCTCTGGAGATGGTGTGGACAGGTGTACGCTACCTGTTCGAGCCTCTCTCGTGATCAAACGGCTCTGTTTATATGCGCTGCAACATTCCCTACCTCATCAAAGGGCTTCAAGGAAGGGGAGCAGTGTTTTTCACAAGCAGGACCTGCTAGCTTCAGCTGCAATAAACAGTCCGTTTTGTATAAAGCTTCGCTATCCACATGTAGCTGAATGACCGGTAACAGGCCTGCGGCTATATACCGCCGTGTTCCCCCATTCCCGCCGGGCTGACCGGTAACAGGCCTGCGGCTATATACCGCCGTGTTCCCCCATTCCCGCCGGGCTGAGAACGCATTAAAGGCCCAGATTCACTGTGTGTTAAATATCACTTCCTTCAGTGGGCAGAGATGCCTGCGTTTCCTGTCCTTTGTTATTTCTTTATGCTGTTGTCATGGGTGATCTCTGGTATATACAGCTGAAATACTTCAAGTAGATTCTCTGACACTTCACTTTGGCGAAAGGAAAGGATTTTTTCTTTTCCTTTTCTTTTTGTCAGAATTATGACATCCCCCATGTTTGTGGACTCTCTCCTGGTTTGTGACTTGCCGGGGTCTGCTCTGTGATTAGCACATGTGTTTGAGTGCTCTGTACAGACACACTCAATGGAAGTGCACTTAACTGTAATGACAGTGATGTGTAAAGGGGCGTTAATGCCAGTCATCCAGGTCCCCTGAGTGGAAAAGGGCGCACTGCATTTCACATGGGGGCAGACGGAGATCCGTGCTCAACTGCGCCCCCTAGTAAATCGCAAGGGCACTGGGATCTCTCAGCGCAGCCTGCTAAACAAAGTGCAGTGTGCTTGTTATGTGATTGACTGAAAAAGGAGCACACTTCACCGCACAGAAACAAAAAAAACGGCTGTCAACTCTGTTACCCTTCTTTAAAATTGTTTTGACATGTTAAATTAAAAATCTATGAGGCTGGCTTTGCACAACTTATTGTCTCTCAGACAGCTGCCAGGAACAATCAATATACTTTTACTGATATTTAAATTGTTTCCAAATGTCTTACTTTTAAAAGCAAGAGGCAAAGAACTAAATGAGCATTCAGCTGGCTGGCTAAAGAGTCAAACTCTGTCCTGACTTGGCTTTTAACCCTCATATTATCTTGACATTTTATGAAACCTTTTATGTTTGGAGTAAAATTTACCCCAAAAGTTTAAACGGACACAAAATTATTGTACTAGAAAGATTTAGAAAATTTCTGTTTCACCTTTTATGTGTCTCCCTATTGACTAGCCTTTTATCCCTAACTATTAAAAATCTGTGATGAAACATCTCAATTCAGAGCCTGAGGTAAGTGCGAGTTTGTGAAGTTTAAAACCTGCATGGGAAAGGGCCACATAAAAAAATTTGAAAGTTTGTATATTTTATAAAATTTCATACAGGTACGCCACAAATGACCCCACACAACACTTGTATATACAGGTGTTGTGTGGAGGAGATGGTACAGAACCCTGTTTATTGCATGTTTACTATTTAATCCCAACAAATTAGGAAAAGTCATGTAGTGTCAATATTAAAAAAATAAGGTTAACTGGTTTTTAAGATACGTCAAACACTGAATCGGGTCAAACTGACCCAAAACATAATATGAGGGAGGGGAAGCACATAGCTGATATCCCACAATGCCTTCTGCACTCAGCTGCACCACTGTTGCTTTGATTTGTCTGCCATCCAGTCGTCAGTTCCCATGCCAACCCTCAACCTCTTGAATGCCAGTCAACTGTTCATATATGAGTCATCAACTGTTCAGATATGAGTCATCAACTGCTCACATATGAGTCATCAACTGCTCACATATGAGTCATCAACTGTTCAGATATGAGTCTTCAACTGCTCACATATGAGTCATCAACTGCTCACATATGATTCATCAACTGTTCAGATATGAGTCATCAACTGCTCACATATGAGTCATCAACTGCCAATCACCCACTGTTACGGTTTCCTTTGTCATATTGAACTCCTTCTAAAAGAGAGCACGGCATCATGGGAGTTATACTAACCAAACAATGAGTCGGATATGTTTCAATTAGCATAACTGCTTTGTTTACTTAGCTTAGTAAGAGTATTACATTAGTGTATATCACCACAAAAAAAAAAGTAAATGCCATCCAGAACTCAGGTACACAGTATCATATTAATGGAAATTAAGCAATTAGATATACAAATTAAATAAAACAATTGCATAGCATAGTGAATAAAACCATGCTGCCACAGTACACACAAACCCACACTCCTGTTGAATTGAAAGGGAACCACAAACAACCTTTGCTTCTACAGGGTTTGTTTTCAGAAACATAAAGGGGTCAAATGACACACACAGCCATGTAAATCAACTTGTTGGCAATCTTAGGACTGTAGGCAGGGATGATTGATATTTATTGATTTATTTGATAGATTTTTATTTTTCATTCAATGTCATGCATCATAATAATCCCCAGCCCACATGGGCTTGTAAGGCACCATTATTTTAAAGAAAGGAAAATCCCTTTTATATTCAATTATATTAAATGTATATTATCAAACACACTTTAATGGTTAAATAAGAAATTAACATTGCAATAATGGCATGATTATATGATGCTATTATTTTTTGAGTTGAGTGCTTTATTATAGACTAAAAATCAGGAAACAGCTGGAGTACTGTGGAGGCAAAAAGTCTTCCACTTTGAGAGCTTTAAATATTATTGGCATTAATGTTTGCAAGAGAACGTCACTTCAGTCTGTCATCACAGGTCTCAGTGATATTGTTGAAAACACCACTTTGGAATTAGCAGGTCTTTTTGATCTTCGCCAAATGCCTTAGACTATAAATCAGTTGCGCAATCAATTGCTTGGTCAACCACTATCCATCCATCCATTATCTAACCCGCTTATTACTGGCCAGGATCTATCCCAGCATGCATTGGGTGAGAGTGCACTGTGCCACACTAGTCAACCACTAATTGGAGTAAATAAAAAAATAGCGAGCAGTATCTGGTGGAAAGGTTGCCTTTATTAGTTTAATTGTGAAGCGACACAAAATATTGTTATCAGACAGACAACTTGAATATTATTCACAAATTTTGTCACCCCAGACAGCTTTTGAGCTAGATGCATCAAACCAACTCTCAACTATCCGGCATAATCCCGATTGGTGTGCTTGTATACAACAACTTGTATACAACTTTGGGATTTTCCGACTATAGTTTCAAAAATATTTAAGATTTTTTGCCAAAAGATTTTCATACAGACTGAATGGCAGAAATTTCTGTGAGATGGTAAATGATAGACACACGAGCTTTAGTATGGCCAGGCAAATTTGCCCTGAGGTGCCCATTCAATATAATCTCAATCAGCCACTAGGTGGCGCTACAATTAAAGATCCAAATGTTAAACCTTTAAAAGGCAATAACTCCACTTTCAGTAAGACTCATAGACATAATCTCCTGAATGAGCTTTAAAAATTTGCTAATTAAACTACGTACGTCCATCTGGATGGATTTTCCGCCATTTTAAATTTTTGAAAAACCTTTTGCTACAGAAAAATTACAGAAAAAATTGTTGCATAGCTTTATTGGACCAAGATACACATATGATATATAAACCAGCACACTCTGATACACAGCATGGTCATCATTGATCAGTGAACTTGAAATAGGGCGTGGCCTATGACAGTATTGGTCATAACTCTGTCACAGTTTATGCTAATGACCGAATGAAACAAAAGTAGGGGGTGTGGCCAGTCATACAAAACTCATACCATTTAGACCTTATCGGCCATCACCTGGCAACTGCCTGGCAACTCCGCAATCACACTATTTTCTTTAGGAAATGCACTCTTCTAGTTTGCTTTGATATTTTCTCTAACAATACATGATTAACTAGCCTTTTACCAGTCTTTTAGTCTCTGCTGACAAGCTACATTTTAAGACCTCTTTTAGACTCTAAAGCTCTTTAAGACTTGAAACTTGAAGAAACAGGAAAGTATAGCCTGAAAATGATGGTGGCTGGGATGAAAGGGATGCGTCTTTTAGAGAGCAAGTGAACTTACCCCTTCACAATTCCCACTGTTTTAATTCACTGACTGATAATCAAAGAAAATAGTTTTTTAAAAATACTCCTCTTGTGAATAGAAAAATATCATATCATCAATATAATTGATTGCTGCAGAATTAAAAGATAAATAAATAAGCCATTACATAATGTATTTCTTTCCCGGCTTTTAACATTTCAGATGAATGGTGTGTGAAGAAACATTTTTATGTAATAATGAAGAGGAGGAAAGCAGGTTGAAATAAAATCTATTTCAATTTCTAACAGTAGATCTAATTACATTAAAATGTTATTGGGTTACAGTAGACCATACAATAAATTAATAACTCAGCAGAGTTATATATTTTGATATTATATATATAATAAGTCAATGACTTGGCATGAACAATTACTATAATGTTGTGTAAGATATCTAATATTTAAATATAAGCAAACTACCTGGCTCTTCCATCTCTCTGTTTCTCTCTCTGTCTTTATCTCACTCACTCACCCCCACAAACATCAAAAATAGGCCAGTCTTTGTCCCCCCCCCCTTTTTGTAGTGGATTTAGTAGGGGTGAATCACGCACATAGGGGAGGGAGATCAGACAAGTCACAACAGTGAGGACCAATAAAAGGGATATAACACAAACAAAAGAAAAGGAAAACAGGAACTAATTCCTGACAGCTAAACAGCTAACTGAAATCTACCCAGGAAAATAGGGCGAACTTGAATAGAACGAGTAAAACACAAATCTAACTCTCCCGAACTCAATACTAGAGCCCAAACTAGAGAGGCAAAGAAAAACGCCTTCGGAACGTAACTCTACAACGTCCGATAGAAGGTGAAACAAAACAAAACCGCCAAAACAAAGCGCTGTCTCGTAGAGAACAGCACGGAAATAAATGTGCAGAGCGCTAACAGGAGAAACAAAATCCTATACGAGAATAAGCTAAAAGTGATTTAATTGATGATTGTCATTTTGAATAATAATTATTAAATTAAATCACGTAAAACATATTTTGAATGTAGGTTAAGTGAGGGGTTCTAGCACGCAATATCACTTGTGTTCAGTATTCAGAGTGCCGAATGTTTTAACAAGGGCATTGACTGTTGGACCCGCTGGATTCAGAAAATACACATTTTACCTAATCCTCACTTGCCCGACAGTTGATACTACATAATTTAATATTACTTTCCATGTAATACTGCAATGACAGCACAACAGGATGCAGTTCTGTCTGTAGTGAGTTAACTGACCTTACAACAGTATAGCAGCCGGACAGACTGGCCCCTCAGCTGATATTTGGTGGTAAATAACCAGTGTGCTGATTTACTAAACAGATGACACCGCCAGTTCTGAGCGTCTGAGAGCGGCCCGGCCGTCACGCCCTCTGCTCTTTCAATGGGACGATGAATGTAAAAAGCCAATGAAACACAGCAGTTATGCAAGGCAACATGGGCAGTTGACAAAATCCGGGATAAACATCATTAAAAACTCCTGTCTCCTGGGAAACTGAGAACCTCTTGGGGTGCGAAATACAGCACGGTGTAGCAGGAGAGAAGGGCGTGCCGCTGCATGCAGGGACATCGCCTAAAAACGAGTCCATCCATTCTCCCTATGCTGCTTCTCGTTGCATGATTTTATTTTCATTTTTTACATCACCCGAAAATAGTTTGCGGGAGATGAATGTATTGAAAGTGCCAGTTTCCAGTACATATTGTAATTACGGCAGCATTAATACCCCCATGCATATAACGGTGAACGGTGACATGTTATGACGTTGCACAAATGTACCTCCCTGACAATGTTTGTCATAGCACTTAAGAGCCGGGAGGAGCTTTTATGCTCATCTGTGTTTGTCTGTTGCTTTGAAATTTCGCAGCACCGATTGCAAGTTCAGCTTCACGGTGCAACAATATGAGATCTATACTTTTTGCATTTGCTTAAAGAGGTTGGCACGTTGCAGACATACCTAAAATGCCTGGAGTACCAGTGGGTGTGCACACACGCGAAACGACATCATTTAAGGACATGTGCTATGGTGTGGTATAGGTGGAGGTAAGGGTGTGGTATAGGTGGAGGTATAGGTGGAGGTATGGGTGTGGTGTGGTATAGGTGGAGGTAAGGGTGTGGTATAGGTGGAGGTATGGGTGTGGTGTGGTATAGGTGGAGGTAAGGGTGTGGTATAGGTGGAGGTAAGGCTGTGGTGTGGTATAGGTGGAGGTAAGGGTGTGGTATAGGTGGAGGTATGGGTGTGGTGTGATATAGGTGGAGGTAAGGGTGTGGTGTAGGTGGAGGTAAGGCTGTGGTGTGGTATAGGTGGAGGTAAGGCTGTGGTGTGGTATAGGTGTGGTGTGGTATAGGTGGAGGTAAGGGTGTGGTGTGGTATAGGTGGAGGTAAGAGTGTGGTGTGGTATAGGTGGAGGTATGGGTGTGGTGTGATATAGGTGGAGGTAAGGCTGTGGTGTGGTATAGGTGGAGGTAAGGGTGTGGTATAGGTGGAGGTAAGGCTGTGGTGTGGTATAGGTGGAGGTAAGGCTGTGGTGTGGTATAGGTGCAGGTAAGGGTGTGGTGTGGTATAGGTGCAGGTAAGGGTGTGGTATAGGTGGAGGTATGAGTGTGGTGTGGTATAGGTGCAGGTAAGGGTGTGGTGGAGGTAAGGCTGTGGTGTGGTATAGGTGGAGGTAAGGGTGTGGTATAGGTGGAGGTAAGGCTGTGGTGTGGTATAGGTGGAGGTAAGGGTGTGGTGTGGTATAGGTGCAGGTAAGGCTGTGGTGTGGTATAGGTGGAGGAAGAACAGTGCAGACGTGGTGTTTACACTGCAATGCGGCCTCTTTTTGCAAGGCCACTGTTGAGGGAATGGTTTTTAGAAAGAGGTGCTCTTCGTGACAGTGATACCAGTTTCACATATGAGCCTTACTCAGTGCTGAATTGTGTGGGGATGGAGATAGACATAAATAATGCATGCTCATCGGTAGGTGCTAGGCTCCGTACTGTCACCTCACCCCCATACACAGAGACACCTTCACAGGGAATACCGTGGAGCGGTGCTCAATGTTTTATTTACACTTTGCTATGCAGTGAGCGGGCTACATTAGAATGCACTTTACAGCTTACATTGCTTAAATAGAATCCATTTATTCAGGTGGATATTTACTAAAGCAAGTCAGGTTACGCACAAGGTTACAATGGCTGTACCCCACCCATGGGAATCGAACCTGCAGCCTTGGAGGTACAGGCCCAGTTACAGGCATTGTTTTTATGCGATCTTTCTCTACTCATGTTGCCATTAAGGGCACTTGTGTACTCACATCGATTGAAGTCTTTTTTTTTAGCCTGCTTGTCTGAGCTTTATACGTTTTGTTTTTTTCCGGCTTGTGAAAACATTCACATTTGTGGTACTTTTAGCCAAACAAATAGCAGTGTTTTTCATGCAAACCTCACCACCGTGTGTTTCTTAATTCATTTACAGAATAAAGGCTTTTTCCCGTGTAATTGGGCATTCACTTAAGTTCTCCAAAGGTAGGAGTTTCATCCTTTGACTTCTTTCATTTTTCTGATTTTTCTTTTCATTATTTACATCTCCCCCGGTGTTGTCCGACCTCTTAGCCGTGATATCCGCTAGAAAATGGCAGGGAGGATAATAGGCACTCTCACAATGAAGGAGTGCTTTAATCATACAGGCCCCACACTGCAATTTGGATGATTTTTTACTTTGTGAACTTCAAGAAGCTTTCATATATCTAAACGTTTCTCTTTTCTTTCCGTCGCCGTTAATGGAAAGGCAATTTGTGTCTTGAAATAGACTATATTTTCAGCAGGACTACGTTCCTGCATGAGTTTCATCCACAACAATATCATTCTTAGGCAAGAGACACAATCAGGACTGATATTAAAAAAAACATTCAGCTCAAAATAGAGAAAAAAAATTATTTAACTTATTTTAAATTATTATTTTTTTTCCTACCTCGATGTCAATTTTAGCAAATCAGTCAAATATAAAAGGTGAGCTAGCTATAGTACTTTGTTTGGCACATAAAGCTAAAATATCACATTTTATTGTGCACTGGATGTGAGCCAGTGTAAGGAATGTGACTGGATGTGAGCCAGTGCACAATAAAATGTCAGAAGACCCTGGATATGGACATTCTTAACCTGAATATAACAAGCGCTGTTCTCTACCACAACTGATTGGGCTATTTATGTAACCCAACATGGTTGGGATAAAAATAACCCAGCATGTATTCTGTTCAATATTTACCCACTGCTGGGTTACAGAAATAACCTAATTTGTGTTATTTTTAATCCAGTCGTTTTTGGAGTACAGCAGCACAAGGGCACTTCTCTACCACATGCTAATGTTTTAAGTTTCAACCTGGATCAGTACGGTCCCCTTTCTTATTGCTCTTATACTTCCTTCCAGCCGTCCAGTTTTTCTTCAGTTCAAGACTGTCTAAAAATACCCGCCAGTGGTTTATTGATGATCTCACCAAACTCTTTGAGTACCCTTGGGTATATTCTCTCTGGGCCTGCTGCCTTATTTCTTTTTAGTTTGTACGAGTTTACTTTTTTTTAAATCTTTGGTCTGAATTTACATTGTGCATCAAGAATAACCTTTTAGAACCTGCCCCACCTCTCATTCACAGTCTTGCAGTCAACAAGTTGCACCCAATCTATATTTTTATAATTTGCTCGCATCTTGTTGAAAACTTTAGGCACGCCTAAAATAAAAATTCTGCAATTAGAGGATAGATAGAGTGATAGAAAGAGTGGTGCAGAGCCCTCACAGTGAGATAGAGTGGAGCAGAGCCCTTACAGTGACATAGAGTGGAGCAGAGCCCTTACAGTGAGATAGAGTGGTGCAGAGCCCTTACAGTGAGATAGAGTGGAGCAGAGCCCTTACAGTGAGATAGAGTGGAGCAGAGCCCTTACAGTGAGATAGAGTGGAGCAGAGCCCTTACAGTGAGATAGAGTGGTGCAGAGCCCTTACAGTGAGATAGAGTGGTGCAGAGCCCTTACAGTGAGATAGAGTGGAGCAGAGCCCTTACAGTGAGATAGAGTGGTGCAGAGCCCTTACAGTGAGATAGAGTGGTGCAGAGCCCTTACAGTGAGATAGAGTGGTGCAGAGCCCTTACAGTGAGATAGAGTGGAGCAGAGCCCTTACAGTGAGATAGAGTGGAGCAGAGCCCTTACAGTGAGATAGAGTGGAGCAGAGCCCTTACAGTGAGATAGAGTGGTGCAGAGCCCTTACAGTGAGATAGAGTGGAGCAGAGCCCTTACAGTGAGATAGAGTGGAGCAGAGTCCTTACAGTGAGATAGAGTGGAGCAGAGCCCTTACAGTGAGATAGAGTGGAGCAGAGCCCTTACAGTGAGATAGAGTGGAGCAGAGCCCTTACAGTGAGATAGAGTGGAGCAGAGCCCTTACAGTGAGATAGAGTGGTGCAGAGCCCTTACAGTGAGATAGAGTGGTGCAGAGCCCTTACAGTGAGATAGAGTGGAGCAGAGCCCTTACAGTGAGATAGAGTGGAGCAGAGCCCTTACAGTGAGATAGAGTGGAGCAGAGTCCTTACAGTGAGATAGAGTGGAGCAGAGCCTTTACAGTGAGATAGAGTGGAGCAGAGCCCTTGCAGTGAGATAGAGTGGAGCAGAGCCCTTACAGTGAGATAGAGTGGTGCAGAGCCCTTACAGTGAGATAGAGTGGTGCAGAGCCCTTACAGTGAGATAGAGTGGTGCAGAGCCCTTACAGTGAGATAGAGTGGAGCAGAGCCCTTACAGTGAGATAGAGTGGTGCAGAGCCCTTACAGCGAGATAGAGTGGTGCAGAGCCCTTACAGTGAGATAGAGTGGAGCAGAGCCCTTACAGTGAGATAGAGTGGTGCAGAGCCCTTACAGTGAGATAGAGTGGAGCAGAGCCCTTACAGTGAGATAGAGTTGTGCAGAGCCCTTACAGTGACACAGAGTGGAGCAGAGCCCTTACAGTGAGATAGAGTGGTGCAGAGCCCTTACAGTGAGATAGAGTGGAGCAGAGCCCTTACAGTGAGATAGAGTGGTGCAGAGCCCTTACAGTGAGATATAGTGGAGCAGAGCCCTTACAGTGAGATAGAGTGGTGCAGAGCCCTTACAGTGAGATAGAGTGGAGCAGAGCCCTTATAGTGAGATAGAGTGGTGCAGAGCCCTTACAGTGAGATAGAGTGGAGCAGAGCCCTTACAGTGAGATAGAGTGGTGCAGAGCCCTTACAGTGAGAGAGAGTGGTGCAGAGCCCTTACAGTGAGATAGAGTGGAGCAGAGCCCTTACAGTGAGATAGAGTGGTGCAGAGCCCTTACAGTGAGATAGAGTGGAGCAGAGCCCTTACAGTGAGATAGACACTGTATATTGGCTCCGCTTCATGGCACAGGCACATTTTTATATGCTAATAATAATAATAATAATAATAATAATAATAATACACTTTATTTGTATAACATAAATAAAATACATTGTTTCATACATAAAATGCAAAGTGCTTCATATTTGAGGACAAGAATAAAAACAAACAAAATAAAAGCAAATGAAGCCGGATACAATATTGCACAATAAATACAGCAGTAAAAATGTGGAAATTAAAACAAGGCAGAGATGAAGAAATAAAATGAGAAACATCATCAAAGCCACAGAAATTAAAATATCAGCGAAACTACTAGTATGCCAGGCAATCAGGAACGTGTGCCTTGCATTCAAAAGGCTTATCAGTGTGTTCATCAGATTCCCTGGCCATGCAAGAGGGAACATTATTAAAGAAGGTTTCTATGCAGATGCAGGTAAATTTGACCAAGAGGGTTTCACAATGGTAATATTTACATAATCCCTAATAAATTATTTTATAGCGTTTCCAAATGTCCTCCCTCCAGTAGCATCACCAGCTGAATTAGTCCTGTAAAAAATAACATACACGTTACATTGTTATATATTCAGGATTGTAAACATGTTTTTTATAAGTAGACTACTTACCTAAAATGAGTGTCAGTGGAGACGGACAAACCATGCTGTAGCACTTGAGATATTTTTTTCAACAAATTAGTCCAACTTGTTCATACTAATATATATCACATTGCACTCATACTATAATAGGTGAAATTCTCCCCTATGCATCTTTCAGTCATGAGTCATGAGCTCCTGCTAAGCTCCCATTAGTCCTCAGAACCATATGTAGCGTGGATTTCAATAAAATATCGTCACGAGGTGACCAGTCTGAGAGCTTGTAATGTGGAATTTGTCCACATCCACGGAGTTTAAACTACAGCTCTGAACAAACAAAGAAACATTGGGTCTTTTACGAAGAACCAGCACCCCAGTTCACTTTTGATTCCAAAGATGTTTTCTCCTACGTCCCTATCACTGCCCTGGGGAATCTGGATAAGCGCGTCTCTGCTAAATGTCTGTAATGTAATGTAATGCAAAGGAGACAGTCCAGTTAAAAGCAGGGCAGCATACGGTTCTCTAGCTTCAACCACTGGATTGCCGTGCAAGTCTGCACTGATCAACAGTGTACAGATAAACGCATGCCAATGTTATTATTGTAATTTGTTGTTCATGTTAAATTGCACATGCCATGTTGAAAGACCATGCAGGGATGTTAGAACAGTTCAAACCTGTAGCATTGTTTGATCCATATTTATGATCAAAAGGATATTGACTCAGGCTCTGCAGATAAGTGTGCTATAGTCAGGTCAGGGCAGGTATGAGTCGGATCAGGTGACTGGGTTACTGCAGAAAAGAGCACGGCTGGGAAAGGTGTCATTAGCAGGTACAGCTACAACAGCTTGACTGGCAGCTAATGTATATATAACCAGCCCCTACTACAAGGTTGGCAATCACTTCCTGTTTCTGGCAGGTCATTGATCTCTGGCAGGAAGCACAGACCAGGCGATTAAAGGAGAACGGGTGTCTCTGTGGCGTAGCCTGTAGAGCACTGTCCACATGCTAATGGCGAGATGCGATGTCAGCAGTTCGAATCCGACCATGGACCTTTGTCGCATGTCTCCCCCTCTCTCTCGCTCCCCATTCTTCCTGTCTCTCTACACTGTGCTGTCTAGTAAAGTTGAAAAAAGCCCTAAAAAGTTAAAAAATTTTGAGGAGAACTTGTCACAGCAGAGACAACAATGTATCCTTGTGAAATCTGACGCGTGTAACATTTCTCAATGAGAGCCACATCGCTACAATGAACAGAATCCCACTGCATTTCAGTCAGCTCACAATGGTAATGGTTCATTTTAGCAAAAAATTTCTACCATTACAACTAATTTGCTACTTTGTATTAATCCAACAGTTAAATTAGCTAGCTAAATAAAATTGTAGTTGTAATATACAAATAACAATCCTTACCTGACACGCAAAAAATGCGTTCATATTCCAATTTACAAAAAATAAAGCTAAATTCACCGTGTCAGTTTTACATTCTATTTTTGCTGAAAAACAGACCTACAACAGAAATTAAAGCACCTTTTGTAAGAGGCTCTTAGTTCAATAAAGGAGTCATCATCGTGAGAAGAGCATTTAGAAGGGAACATGTTTTTATATACCGACAAGATCATCTACGGCACTAGGATCATTATCTGAGTGCTACCGATTTAGTCACAAGGGAATTGTTTACTTCCAGAAATGAATAGCAGTGCACATTGCCAACCCCACAGAGCTAAGCAGAGCCCCAAGAGTTACACAGACTCTGGATATTGGGCTCCACTTTCTCGCCCTGGCACATTTATATATGCTGTTGGCCACGTTCAAATTATAATGATAAACTATATTTGTATAACACCTTTGATACATAAAATGCAACGCAAAGTGCTTTACTGAGGATAAAAGTATAAAACAAAATAAAACCAGAAAAAAAAAATACACTATAAATATAGCAGTTCAAATTATGGAATGAAAACAGGCCAGAAACTAAAAATGATAAAAAGAATAAATAAAATGAGAAATAACATCAAAGCCACAGAAAGTAAAATATCAGCGAAGCCACATTATGGCGAGCGATCAGAGACATGTACCTTGCATTCATGTTACATTGTTATGTATTCAGGATTTTAAACATGTCTTTTTGAGAAACACGTCTCTCATCCAAATGAGTGTCAGTGGAGAGTGATTTTGAGTGATCTGATGCTTCACTCTGTGGTGGCGGCAGAAGGGTGAGAGAATGACTTGTCACTGTGGCTGCTTCAGAAATCTGAATCCCAAAGGTAGAACACCCGACCCTTCTTTCAAATGAAGACTCACAGCAAAGTTCTCTAAAGTTTGGGACATTCTACAAGACATAGTGTGTATGTGTGTAGGCAGATGCTATTTTGAATTATTTTTAGAATTTTGAATTATTTTTCATTTAATAATTCTACATCAACATTTATTGTCTCAGCGTAATTCCTGGCAGAGTGGGAGAGTAGACGGTTCTTTCCTAATTCACACCATGGATAATACTCCACCCCCACACCATGGATAATACTCCACCCCCACACCATGGATAATACTCCACCCCCACACCATGGATAATACTCCACCCCCACACCATGGATAATACTCCACCCCCACACCATGGATAATACTCCACCCCCACACCATGGATAATACTCCACCCCCACACCATGGATAATGCTCCACCCCCACACCATGGATAATGACTGGGCTTTGTGGGATGGCTGTGTGATAAAGATAGCGAGACTGCTAGTCCTCACCTTGGGTCCTTAATCTAGGCCGCCTCTCTAGAACTCAGTCATCCTGGTCCATCCCACCATACGGTGCCAATCTCACCCTCGGGCACCTATCATTTATGCTCACGCTCACCTGTACCTGACCATTTAAAAACACAAGGAGAAGGAGGGTAAACCAGAGGCATACGGCCCTTAGCCAAGTCCATTCAACAGACTAGTTATGATGAATTGTTCAGCATCAACATCAAAGAGGACACCTGAGGCCTTATGGAGGAAAGGCTCGTTCAGACAGAAATTCATAAATCCACGTCACATCGTTTTTTTAGTTTTTTCCCAGAAAGCACTGAGGGCTAGGTGTATGTGCATAAAACTCGCAGCGCAAATTACTGACTGACTAAAGTATGTTGGTCCGCAATCTGCATAAAATTACCATCTTATTTACTATGATTATAGCTCATCATGCAAGCAGCGAATGACGCTGCCTACTAATCCCATTTTGCATATGAAGCAGAGCTTAACAGGCGCAGTAAGAGTGACTTCAGCCCTACAGACAGCGCCCGACCAAATGTGGACTGTGCACTGTAAAACATTCTTTTCTTTAACTGCCAAATGCATGGGAGCAGAGTTTCCAGTAGATTGCCGTAAATTAGAATACCTTAAACGTCTTGTGAATACCTTGTGCTTACTTCTTCTTGTTTTAGTTCTTCGTGTTTTAATATTGCTATTTCATATATTACTATATATATATTGCTATGACTCGCATACAGTGATTAGCAGGTTTTTATTGTATTAGGATAGAGAGATATGCAGGTTATATTGTATTAGGATAGAGAGATATGCTGGTTTTATTGTATTAGGATAGAGAGATATGCTGGTTTTATTGTATTAGGATAGAGAGATATGCAGGTTTTATTGTATTAGGATAGAGAGATATGCAGGTTTTTATTGTATTAGGATAGAGAGATATGCAGGTTGTATTGTATTAGGATAGAGAGATATGCAGGTTGTATTGTATTAGGATAGAGAGATATGCAGGTTTGTATTGCATTAGGATAGAGAGATATGCAGGTTTTATTGTTTAATTTGCTTATTGTATCTAGATAACTACTGTACTTATTTACTACTTTTTGTACCTTTGCTACTGTATTGATTGTATATGTTGATTGTAAGCAGGGCACATCTGTGAAAGAGACTTGGTCTCAGTATGTTCTTCCCTGTCGAAATAAAGGTTTCAATCAATCCAAAAAAATAATAATAATAATAATAATTGGATGACAGGTAAACTGCTGCTTCAGCCCCTGTGTGCCTGTTTGATACATAACACACGTGTTTCTGGGGCAGAACGTGTAATACTGCTGCCCCAGCCCCTGTGTGCCTGTTTGATACATAACACACGTGTTTCTGGGGCAGAACGTGTAATACTGCGGCCCCAGCCCCTGTGTGCCTGTTTGATACATAACACACGTGTTTCTGGGGCAGAACGCGTAATACTGCGGCTCCAGCCCTGTGTGCCTGTTTGATACATAACACACGTGTTTCTGGGGCAGAACGTGTAATACTGCTGCCCCAGCCCCTGTGTGCCTGTTTGATACTTAACACACGTGTTTCTGGGGCAGAACGCGTAATACTGCTGCCCCAGCCCTGTGTGCCTGTTTGATACATAACACACGTGTTTCTGGGGCAGAACGTGTAATACTGCTGCCCCAGCCCCTGTGTGCCTGTTTGATACATAACACACGTGTTTCTGGGGCAGAACGCGTAATACTGCTGCCCCAGCCCTGTGTGCCTGTTTGATACATAACACACGTGTTTCTGGGGCAGAACGTGTAATACTGCTGCCCCAGCCCTGTGTGCCTGTTTGATACTTAACACACGTGTTTCTGGGGCAGAACGCGTAATACTGCGGCTCCAGCCCTGTGTGCCTGTTTGATACATAACACACGTGTTTCTGGGGCAGAACGCGTAATACTGCTGCCCCAGCCCTGTGTGCCTGTTTGATACATAACACACGTGTTTCTGGGGCAGAACGTGTAATACTGCTGCCCCAGCCCTGTGTGCCTGTTTGATACTTAACACACGTGTTTCTGGGGCAGAACGCGTAATACTGCGGCTCCAGCCCTGTGTGCCTGTTTGATACATAGCACACGTGTTTCTGGGGCAGAACGCGTAATACTGCTGCTCCAGCCCCTGTGTGCCTGTTTGATACATAACACACGTGTTTCTGGGGCAGAACGCGTAATACTGCTGCTCCAGCCCCTGTGTGCCTGTTTGATACATAACACACGTGTTTCTGGGGCAGAACGCGTAATACTGCGGCTCCAGCCCTGTGTGCCTGTTTGATACATAACACACGTGTTTCTGGGGCAGAACGCGTAATACTGCTGCTCCAGCCCCTGTGTGCCTGTTTGATACATAACACACGTGTTTCTGGGGCAGAACGCGTAATACTGCTGCTCCAGCCCTGTGTGCCTGTTTGATACATAACACACGTGTTTCTGGGGCAGAACGCGTAATACTGCGGCTCCAGCCCTGTGTGCCTGTTTGATACATAACACACGTGTTTCTGGGGCAGAACGCGTAATACTGCTGCCCCAGCCCCTGTGTGCCTGTTTGATACATAACACACGTGTTTCTGGGACAGAACGTGTAATACTGCTGCCCCAGCCCTGTGTGCCTGTTTGATACATAACACACGTGTTTCTGGGGCAGAACGCGTAATACTGCTGCTCCAGCCCCTGTGTGCCTGTTTGATACATAACACACGTGTTTCTGGGGCAGAACGCGTAATACTGCTGCCCCAGCCCCTGTGTGCCTGTTTGATACATAACACACGTGTTTCTGGGACAGAACGTGTAATACTGCTGCTCCAGCCCTGTGTGCCTGTTTGATACATAACACACGTGTTTCTGGGGCAGAACGCGTAATACTGCTGCTCCAGCCCCTGTGTGCCTGTTTGATACATAACACACGTGTTTCTGGGGCAGAACGCGTAATACTGCTGCTCCAGCCCCTGTGGGCCTGTTTGATACATAACACACGTGTTTCTGGGGCAGAACGCGTAATACTGCTGCTCCAGCCCCTGTGTGCCTGTTTGATACATAACACACGTGTTTCTGGGGCAGAACGCGTAATACTGCTGCTCCAGCCCCTGTGTGCCTGTTTGATACATAACACACGTGTTTCTGGGGCAGAACGCGTAATACTGCTGCTCCAGCCCCTGTGTGCCTGTTTGATACATAACACACGTGTTTCTGGGGCAGAACGCGTAATACTGCTGCTCCAGCCCCTGTGTGCCTGTTTGATACATAACACACGTGTTTCTGGGGCAGAACGCGTAATACTGCTGCTCCAGCCCCTGTGGGCCTGTTTGATACATAACACACGTGTTTCTGGGGCAGAACGCGTAATACTGCGGCTCCAGCCCCTGTGTGCCTGTTTGATACATAACACACGTGTTTCTGGGGCAGAACGCGTAATGTCTGTGCGTGAAACGTCGCAAAAGCCATCTGTCTCTGAATTATGAAAATAATCAATTTTGTAGCATCCATCGTAAATCACACACTGCGTGGTATTTGGGCAGAATTAAAAGCTATTCCAAAGAATATTTCAGACACAATCATTCCTCACTGTACCCTTCCATACGCCCAATCCTCCACACACAGCCCGTAACAGCCTGCGTCTCGGAAAATTTATGGTAAACATAAATTCAAAACATAATTCATTATCAGTGACACTAGACTCTAAATCAGTCCAACCTCAGTCTCTGATGACACGCAATGCATTTACATTAGGAATATACTTTATATATTTACATTATAGGCATTAGGAATATATGGAAGCAGTGGCAGGTTGTGCAAGAAAGCTGGGAGTAGAACCCAGAAACCAGCCTTACAGGGAGGATGAGGAGGGTGTGTGATGAAGCTGAGTGGAATCCTGATGAAATTATTCTAGCCTTCGCCACTTTCACCAGCTCAAACGTGTCCCTCCTCTGTTCTTTGTATTTTGTATTTGTTCCCTTTTCTGATCCCACTCTCTTTGCTTTCAAGCATACACACACACACACACACACACACACACACACAGTCCTGTATTCCTATCTTTGTGGGGACGTCCTAAACCTAACCCTAAACTAACCCTAATCATAACCCTAAACCATAACCCTAGCCCTAACCCAAAATCCTAAACCTAACCCTAAACATAACCTTTGACCACTAATTATAACCCTAACCCTAATCATAACCATAATTGTAACCCTAGCCCTAAACCAAACCCCTAATCCTAAAATGTACTTTTCCCTCATGGGGACCATTCCCGAGTCCCCACCAGGGAGCATTTGACAACCTTTTCTATTCTAGTGGGGACATTTAGTCCCCATGAAGTAGGCTAAACATGCCCACACACACACACACACACACACACACGTGCATGCTGAGGCACCATCATGTATATAGACACAATCCAACTGTGTTCTCATTTTGTGTTGCTTTCTACCCAGAAGCTACAGTACAAAAATGCTACAGAAGAATATTACTCATTGCATTGCAGTCTTGGGAAAAGAGCCAATTTGGAGAAAGAACATAATGAATCACCTTCTGGTTTAAAAATAAACTAAATATTGATGTTGTCATTGTGCTGTAAATAGCTTAGTGCTGTCTGGTAGTAAACAAGAAGATGGAAACGTAACAGTGCTGGAAGAGTGAAGAGAGGTATGGGACTATCTGCCATTGTTGTGGTTAACTCATGGCCTTCTAAAGCCCTATTCGGACCGATAACTTTTACAGGGGGGAGGTGGGGTAATGTAGTCATTACTGGAGCATCACCGTTATTGTAGTCCCGTCGGAATCTGCCGTGTCAGTAACTTTTACGGACTGTGCACTCCCGCGCCAGTAAAGATTCTGACGTCTTTACCTACCGTTAAATGGCCTGTTAAAAATAACCCCAGGTTATAGCAACCTCTTGTGAATTATCATTTAGTCATCAGATCCGAACTCACTTGAGCGTTTGTGAGATATTCTGGAACATCGGTTGAGACAGTTTGGCACTTCTATAACCTAAGCCTGAATTGATTGACTTTCCTGTGGAGGAGCGGTGTCATATTGGCTGAATTGGCTTCCTGTGTCTTTTTTAGAATAGATTTTAAGATGGGTATTTTAAAGATTGGTATTTTACGGTTCTTTCATTGGTATTTAAAGCACTTAACGTTCTAGAACCTGAATACATGAATGGCTGCTTGATTATGTGTCAGCCCCAGTGAATGGCTGCTTGACTATGTGTCAGCCCCAGTGAATGGCTGCTTGACTATGTGTCAGCCCCAGTGATTGGCTGCTTGACTATGTGTCAGCCCTAGTGAATGGCTGCTTGACTATGTGTCAGCCCTAGTGAATGGCTGCTTGACTATGTGTCAGCCTCAGTGAATGGTCCGCTCTTCAAACACTACCCTGATGGGTATTTCTAGTGTTAGACACAGAGGAGAGGTTACGGAAAGTTACGGAGCTGCTTACTAACGTACTCCATTTTACTATGGCTTTTACAAGTTCTAGTAACTTTTACATTTTAATAACAACTTTCACAATTATATACTTTATATATATATATATATATATATATACGTATATGGGGGAGGGGGGGGGGGATTATCATGAACGTACTGCGTTACATTGTGGGTTACAGTAACCCCCCCCCCCCCCCTCGTCCCCAGGTGACTGTCTATATCACCTATGACACTGGCTATTGCCACACAGGCCATATTGGCCACATATGCTGGCAAAATACCTTGTTACTTTTACATTGGTGTTGCCATTTTATTTTACAGTACATGCAGAATCTAAATTTCTAAATGTCCAGTTTTGCTGCAGTGAAGGTGAATGTCGAGTAGAAGTCTCACTGCTAGTGCTAACAGTAGCACTGAAGCAGGCCTTCTTTAATGCTGGAATGTGCTGACACAATTTGAAAAATAAAATGCTTTTCATATCCTGTTATTTCTTTATTAGGTTTACTGTAAAAAAGCAGAATATTCAGAGCGAAGATCTTCTGACTCATTAAGCTGGGAGTGTTACTTCCAGCCCCAGAGAAATTAGGAGATCAGATCAGTGCAGTTATTGATACACTAATGCCTCCACCTCAAGGTCTGATTTTCTGCTACTCACTTGCTTGTCAGCTCAATAAAAGTGTGTGTGTGTGTGTGTCTTTGTGTGTATGTGCGTGTGTGTGTGTGTGTGTGTGTGTGTGTGTACCGTGTATCTTGGAGTCTTACTGCATAGTCTTATACGGCTGAGATTAGCTTCATGGTTAGGAGAATGGTACGTGTTAGGGTTGGAGAATGGTAACTGTTAGGCTTTCTGTTTTTCTATAACCTAAAATCTTTCATTTTTTGGAGGTACGCATCATAGTCTCATGTAATATTATGACTGTAGTTGGAAATGGGTCATTGTTAGGAAGAATTTTTAAATTTTCAGGAACTAGCATTGTCATTTGTGCAGACGTCAGGTATTGATTTTGTACGACAAACATATTTTATACTCTTGAGGTGTATGAAAATTTGATTGTTTTTCATCCATTCTAATCACATATTTGGGATTTTACACCTTAAGGGGTTAAAATATCCTAAAATGTCCTGTAGCCCCTTGGAACAGTGGCCATTCTGCAGGAGATGCTGTGTGTTAGCCATGATTGCGCTGGACATCTTTTAGCCATTTTATTTTTTTATCCCCTCCCAATCTGCTGTTGACAGTTGTATTACAGTCTCATATTTGTACATTAGATTGAATTTCACACTGGATTCCTTGGGTGAAGCATGTCCCTTTAACACACACTAATGTGCCCTATATGAACGCCCGGTTGTCAGGTTTTTCGCTAAAGTGCAGCGTCTTCATTTTCAATTCACCGTGACGTGCGCCATTTTCTCCTGAGTTGTGTGTGCAGCAGATCGCACAATGCTTTTGTTAAAGCGCTCTTTTCCCCACATTGTAGTCTTGAATCCGCGGCCAGGAGCCCTGCAGGGCTGTGCATAATTGCCTATTGTGTCGGGGGGGGTTCATTTGGCGGGATGTTTCCGTCATCGCACACAAGAGACCCCTCCCTCTGGCCAGCATGGCATCCCCCCCCCAGTCTGCCTGTAAACGCTGCACATAAATGCTTTCTTTTAATCATCAAAAATACGCCCCTGAAAACTTTCAACGACTGTTCACCTGAAAATAAAGCACTCCGATAATTTTTAAAAAACGACTAGGCAAATTTTGTTTTTTTTGTGTAGACTTTATTTGGGAGTTTGGCTGACGTTTCGGCGTTTTGGTTATGGCTTCCCCAGAGCAACCTGCACTCTGACTTCCTTCTGGTTGCAATCAATATCAATAACCCATTCAATTAGTAAATTAGGTTCAATTCCATAAAATATACCCCTTTTTACAATATGTACAAGTTCATATCTGTGTGTTCTCCAATTGATATTTATATTAACAAGAGATTAGTTGCAGTGTAGTTATTACTATGAAAGTAGTTGAAGTGGAAAGCTTCCTTTGCAAGTGATAGGATCATTTCAGACAGGGGTGGTAAAACCTCAGCTCTTTTTTATAAGCAATGGGTATGGGCTTTGAGGATGCCATCATGGGAGATCCAAGTATAGAGTGACTCAGCAGGGGTGTAAACTCCAGTTCTGGAGGGCCACAGTGTCTGCTGCTTTTCGCTGTGCCAGCACAAGTGATTAATTCAAGTCATTGATTGGCTAAAGAGTCCACACACCACACACCATGTTCTCAAAGCCTTAATTGACTGCTCATTTGAAAGGAAACCACAAATAACTGCAGACACTGCGGCCCTCCAGGACTGGAGTTAAACCTGCAGACACAGCGCCCCCTCCAGGAATGGAGTTAAACCTGCAGACACTGCAGCCCTCCAGGACTGGAGTTAAACCTGCAGACACTGGGGCTCTCCAGGACTGGAGTTAAACCTGCAGACACTGCGGCCCTCCAGGACTGGAGTTAAACCTGCTGACACTGCGGCCCTCCAAGACTGGAGTTAAACCTGCAGACACTGCGGCCCTCCAGGACTGGAGTTAAACCTGCTGACACTGCGGCCCTCCAGGACTGGAGTTAAAACTGCTGACACTGCGGCCCTCCAGGACTGGAGTTAAAACTGCAGACGCTGCGGCCCTCCAGGACTGGAGTTTGACACCCCTGACCTAGAGTCTTTAGAACCATTTCACTGTCACATCCATAATCAAGTTAAGAACATAAGTATCTCATATGTAGGAGGGCAAATTTAGAGATGTAAAAGTCTATGTATTTAAGAAATAGGCTCAGGTAGGCTGGCTATACCTGCTTCTATAGGGCGCAAGGAAGGTCTTTGCATGTTTTTATTCATCTTTGGTTGAGCGTAAATATAGGGGTAACTGGGTGTTGAGTGATCAGGAAATCTCTCACTGATGTAGTTTTCAATCCTTGTGATGAGGCATTTCTAACAGACAATCTAGTTCCTGCTTGGTTTTCTGTGTGGTTGAAGCGAAGTAGAGTGTTGGAGAGTTGTTGTAATATTACTCTATCATAGTACACAGAAAATATCTTGGTGTACATTTGAGACCGTGGTCTCATATAAACACTCTAAGGTGTTAAATGTACACCATATGGTGTTAAAGTTACACCAACAGTGTTAGATTTGCACCAACTGTTTTGCTGTGTAGTCTCTCTTTAAACCTCCTATCACTCCCTCTTTGTCTGCTCTATGTAATACCAGATCTGAGTTTTGTTTTAAAGATAGACGCTCGTCTCTACTCAGATTATTTTTTAATCTAGCCATTTTTCTTGTAAAAAAATTTTTTTTATTATTGTTAAAATCTTGTTCTGTCATCCTGATAAAGCCTAATAAAGGTGAGAATGGTAGAGTTGAGGCTGAAATATGGAACAAAACTTTACTTTTTTTTCCTAAAAAAAAAGTATCTTCTTCTACCCAACATTACTAGATGCATAGTTTCTTTTTGGACCGCGTTACCATTAGCCAGGGGCCGTGCATTGGCACTGAATAGATTTCTAAAATGCAATTTGCAAACAAATTTAAAAGTGCCTAGTTTTAAAGTGAATGCATTGAAACTATTAGATGGAGGAAAAAGTCAGACTTTTAATTGAGGCAGATTATACTCAGGGGGGTGGGAGTATGGTCTCTTTTTCACCTCTTGAGCCCCCTGACCCTCTCGTCATCTTATGGGGGGGGGGGGCAGTTATATTCTGCTCTGCCACCTAAAAAATCCGCGCTGTTACGGGAGGTGTCTGAGTCATTGTAATCCATGTCCAGTGGCTGTGTACTGCGGCCCGTCCTGTCTTGGATCGTGCTCGTTTTATCTTGAGTTGAGTCTTGCTCTTTTTACCGTGCCCGTTGGAGATTGAAGAGTGCTTTTCTAAACCTCACTAACAGTTTTGATAAACCATATTTTTCAAGGCAGGTGCAATTTTTTATGATAAATGCTTAGATATTTGCCGTTTTTAACTTTACACTGTTTTAATTCATGTTGATTTGTCAGAGTGGGCTTTTGGAAAAGCAATTTCTTTAACCAGTAGAGTCATTCTAAAACTCCAAAATGGTGGTGGATATTTCTTGAGTGGGTGCAGAGAGAAGTCTGAGTCTCCCTTATCTTTTATTTTCCTTTCTTAGGTGCTCTTGCTGAACCTTTTCTCTTTCTGCTTTGCTCTTCTCTATCGAGAGGAACATCAGGTTTAAGGAGCATTTATTGAGCACCTGCTTCCCGTTGACGTAAGAAGCCTTTGTTTTCTAGACCAAACGCGGGGATTCTGAAGTAGGTGCAATCTATGCCGAAACCTCAGCCAACTGTAGTGATAAAGTCCACAAAAATGTAGTCTCTTTTATTATCAGAACTTTATTTCCCGGTGAATAGTCCTTGAAAGTTTTAGATTTTGTGTGGACTCTGTGGCTGTAGAGCACCTCTCTCATTCCTGCAGTGATTACAAGCAGAAGGACACAATGTCTGTGTGAACTCCGGGTGAACTGTGGAGAGGAAAGAGACTGGCTGTTATCACATGTTTTGGAGGAGAGCGCCTGCATGTATGGAGTCCGTACGCTCCCAAATTAAGAAAACTGAGTGGGTTTACCTCAGCTTACAAATATTATCAGAATTAGGGGGTAGTCATTCGGTAGTCTCTTTCCTAGTTGCAAGCAGTGTATTGACTGTGTAATTACTCGTTTTGCATAAGTATGTATTTTTGTGTATGGGTTGAAATTTTTTGTTGACAATAAAACTGTCGATTTGGGGGTCACAATTCCACTTTCAGTGAACCAGCCCCTCAGTGGCACATAGTGGTGGACTGTGTGTCTGTGATAAATGGTTCATTATCAGTATCAATGGCTTTCTGCATGGAGCCATGCATTGGCACTCAGCTGTCTGCATTATAACTGATGCATTTGTTTTTGTTCATTTTTTTAATATAATTATGAAATACAGTGAGTCTGCACTTCAACCTCATAGTCACTGTTCCATTTCAAATCCAATATGCTGGAGTACAGAGCCAAAACAACAACAAAATGACACTGTCCTAACACTTTTGGACTGCACTGTATTTCCTTCCATCCTGCCCAAGGTTTGAGGGTTTTCTATTTTTCTGTTTGTTTTGAGAAGAAAAAGATATCACAGGCCAGGATAATCTACTCTTAGGAGAGACTCTAAATTAGAAGGCAGCAAGAAGGTCTTTTTTTTTTTTCTGTTGACTTTTGTCCCCCGTGGGAGTAGCATGTAATTGCTGCTCTAATTAGTCACTTTGTCAGGCATTCATTTATAGTCACCAAGTAATTTCCACACAAAATGACCACAAAGTTGACCCCTTCGGCCATGGTTAGACACCACAACGGCCTGAAAACAAACACACCTGTTATACACATCTTTACCCACAGGACCTATAAATGTCTGTTTGTGCAGCTAATCAGTGAAACGGAATTCAGAGAAACAAGTGTGATGTCACAATGACAAGAATACAGGCATCACAGAGGACAGATAATGGCTGAATCCCATTCTCTGGACTCACAAACTTGTGGACTCAAAGGCACGTAATTCTCATTAAGTCCGTGAGTGCTGTCCCATTGTGAAAACTATTTTTTTTGGCAAGTGCTCTTATGCGGACTTACCTACCCTCAGAAATATGCCATTAAAGTCTGCAAGTCCATAGTCCACGAGTCCATGAAGGCTCAGTTTGGAATTCGACCAGTGATTCCATCCCAAGATTCCATCCCATAATGCTGCTTTCACATAGATCACAGTAGACGGCAAACCGGATGTCATTATAGTGGATGAGAGCACAACAGTAAAATTTGGTTAAGATGGCAAAGAATCTTTTGATGGTTGCAACGGCTGATGGTACTTGCCGTCAACATTAAAAGGATCAAACCTTCCACCATTATGTTCAATGGAATTATAAACCGGATGTTGCGCTACACAGCAACAAAACATGGTGGACAATGAGAAGTTTTATGGGTACAACAGCACCCAGAGATTCATGATCACTCAGTTAGAAAGCAATCTTATGGCACTCAGTTAGCATGGAGTTGGGTGAAGCTACTTGATGTCAAGTTAGCTAGCTAGCTAACCAGCTAACTAAGTTTGAGCATGCCATCACAGTTCATAGGTAACTTTCTGGTAGTACTAGGCTTTCATTTTTTCAATCCAGCCCTAGTCTAATTGACTAAATAAACAAAGCTTAGGAGATCTTTCTTGTCGACATTGTCTTGCACTACGTAGCTTTGTTCATATGCCGCTTACCGGCAACCGCCTATTATACGCCTATCACCAAGCAACATCACCATAGCAACATATATTTCAATTGCCATCTTGCCGTCCTGCCTTCCCCCCCCCGCCCCCGTACCGTCCCAAAATGGCTTTCTCCCGTCTACCGTCTACAGTGATCCATGTGAACACAGCAAACCTCAGCTCAGGAGCCAATGGGATGAGCCGGACTTTCAACAGTTAAATCCTGCTCGTCCATTCTGTATAATCATAAACTGAACATGAACCCATTGCATCAGGTAGAATGAGATTACCTTATATCTGCTGTAAATCTTATTGTGCCATAGCTGGTATTCTATTCTTTAGTTTTTCTACTGTGCATTGAGCTCGCTTGACTCCACGCTTTGTGAATACTGTGCATTGAGCTCGCTTGACTCCACGCTTTGTGAATACTGTGCATTGAGCTCGCTTGACTCCAAGCTTTGTGAATACTGTGCATTGAGCTCGCTTGACTCCACGCTTTGTGAATACTGTGCATTGAGCTCGCTTGACTCCACGCTTTGTGAATACTGTGCATTGAGCTCGCTTGACTCCAAGCTTTGTGAATACTGTGCATTGAGCTCGCTTGACTCCACGCTTTGTGAAGGTAGCAGTATTTAACTCCTAGCACACACTGACGCGTTGCAGAGAAAATAAATGATAGCAGGGCAGGATGTGACATCATTCATATGAGTCTCAAGCTGCTTCCCCAGTGACAGAAAGCCCTGGCCTGGCCTGTGCTCGGGCTACCATGCCACTGGGAAGGTGATGCAGACAGATCTTGGCCTGGCCTCTGGCATTGGATGGGAGGCCTTGAAGAGGATGATTTGTATGCACACAACTGTTCTTCTTTTCCAACTTCCCTTCTTTTTTTAATACATGCTTCTTTTTTTCATTTTGTTGGTGTTCTTTCCTGCAATGAGATTCAGTCCCTGCCGAACAGAGAGGTGCCTTTTTTCATCTATTTTCTCTCTTGCACACACTCCCTCCCTCTCTCTCTCTATCCCTCTCTCCTCCCCCCTCTCCTTTTCTCTCTCTCTCTCTCTCTCTCGTGCTCTGCACTCACCTTGAAGTCACCTCGTTCCCAGGCCTGTATCATATTGCGTAACTCTTCTGACAGACAGTAATATTAATAGCCACATGTTTGTGTTCATTTATTTATTTATATCTCCCAATGCGCAGACTTGGTTTTAAAGCTGAACCAGAACAACGCTTGACTTTGAAAAACTGTCAGGTGTGAGCAGGGCTCCATTTGAGGGGAGGGTACAAGAGGATACCTTCCCCCCCATTAAAAATGGACAAAAACAAAAAAGCGGAAATGTTTTTTGTTTTTTTTCGTGGCATGCCCGGGAGATGAGGCGCGTTGGATGTGTCATTTTTCTCTTCAGTTCAGTGTCCAGATAAATAACTTTGTTTTGCTTTTGTTCCTTGTCTATTTATTTATTTATTACTTCTTTTTTTATCCTGTAAGGTGGAGTAGGGAGTGAGGTGGGGTGCATTTTTTTATACCCACCAGCATTTCCTGTCATCGTGGAAATTAGTGATATCTCCTAAAGTTTAATATTTTCTTTGACCTCATTATTTGAGTGCATTTATGGCTAGGGGTGGCATCTGAAGCCCACACTGCACAAAAAAACAAA
>CM040402.1:125307233-125312279 GCA_022702515.1 Ilyophis sp. 1 JC-2022
GCACGGAATCCTCAACTTTGTGATGTGCAACGGCGTACAGTATTCAAATTCCCGGACTATATTTTTATTCCTCCCGAAAGCTTATTGAGATCCCCCTTTCCATCAATTTGTTGGCTGCCTTTATCTTTTAAGAGAGATAATTACCGTTACTTAGTCCTCTTTCCTGCAATTAGTCTGCAGACCATTAGAGTGGAGTAGAGCAGTGGTGAGAGCTCTTGCTGGAGGAAGATAAGTGGCCGAGGGTTAATTAAACACCCTGCTGTGCTCTTACAGTCACTTTAGCCCACTTGGCCTAAGAGCTTTTTATTTTTATTATTTTAACAGTGCAGTATTACACGGCAAAATTGTGGTCCAGTGCTGGGCGTCTTCAGCATGTGGCCACTAACTGACCAAACTATAGTCTCTCAATTGAGTTATTCAAGTTTCAGATACACTAGTCCAGCGTCAGGATGCCCCAAACATTTTTTTGAAAGGTAAAAATAGGAGGTTTTGTGGAGATGTTCCTTTTTCCCCCTTTTTAACAGAGGTGTATTTTCCTGTCCTCTCACATCCTCAGATAATTGTGTGTTGGGTGAACAATGCACATTTTAAACTATTCATCATGGTCAGTTTCAGTGTGCCTCATGGTCAGTTTCAGTGTGCCTCATGGTCAGTTTCAGTGTGCATGATGGTCAGTTTCAGTGTGCATGATGGTCAGTTTCAGTGTGCATGATGGTCAGTTTCAGTATGCATGATGGTCAGTTTCAGTGTGCATGATGGTCAGTTTCGGTGTGCATGATGGTCAGCTTCAGTGTGCCTCATGGTCAGTTTCAGTGTGCATGATGGTCAGTTTCAGTGTGCATGATGGTCAGTTTCAGTGTGCATGATGGTCAGTTTCAGTGTGCATGATGGTCAGTTTCAGTGTGCATGATGGTCAGTTTCAGTGTGCATGATGGTCAGTTTCAGTGTGCATGATGGTCAGTTTCAGTATGCATGATGGTCAGTTTCAGTGTGCATGATGGTCAGTTTCGGTGTGCATGATGGTCAGCTTCAGTGTGCCTCATGGTCAGTTTCAGTGTGCATGATGGTCAGTTTCAGTGTGCATGATGGTCAGTTTCAGTGTGCATGATGGTCAGTTTCAGTGTGCATGATGGTCAGTTTCAGTGTGTATTATGGTCAGTTTCAGTGTGCATGATGGTCAGTTTCAGTGTGCATGATGGTCAGTTTCAGTGTGCATGATGGTCAGTTTCAGTGTGCATGATGGTCAGTTTCAGTGTGCATGATGGTCAGTTTCGGTGTGCATGATGGTCAGTTTCAGTGTGCATGATGGTCAGTTTAAGTGTGCATGATGGTCAGTTTCAGTGTGCATGATGGTCAGTTTCAGTGTGCATGATGGTCAGTTTCAGTGTGCATGATGGTCAGTTTCAGTGTGCATGATGGTCAGTTTCGGTGTGCATGATGGTCAGTTTCAGTGTGCATCAGAAAGGATATTTTCATGATCAACTCATCAGGATAATGTGTGCCCGTTTTTCCTGTCATATGTCTTCCAACACATCTCAGGTTTTTTTGTTTTTTGTTTTTTACTTCAATCTATCTTTGTTTCTCATTTCTCACTTCTTCTGTCTGTAAGTCCACATGTGATCTATCTCTATTTCTCTCTCTCTCTATATATATCTCTCTCTATCTTTCTCTATCTCTCTATCTTTCTCTCTCTCTCTCTCTCTCTCTCTCTCTCCCTCTTTCTCAATTGGTATGGCAAATACAAGCACTTGGTTACAAGAATTTAAGAGTACTAGCAATTTACAATAAAATGATAAAATAGCCCTCTTTCACACACACTACCACCAATCCTTGCCCTTCCTACCTCTTCTCTTTTCTAAACCCCTATAGAATGAGACAAAAGTATAAAAGTATTCAAACTTAAAACCAGATTGATGAAAATGAATCAGCAGAATTGCACAAATGTTATTATTTCTTTCAGAATACTAAAATAATAAAAATCTCTCCATTTTCCATTTCAGCAAGCCTAATGGTCATGCTGCCATAGCAGTTAATTGGAAACATCTGTGAGGAAATAATGGAAAAATCATAGTCAATTAAACAATGGCTGAACGGAGTAGTTACGGCGTTTTCAGAATGTCAATGACTGAACGGCACCAGAGACCGCACAGCGACGCACAAACTGCCAATTTAGCAGACAGGAGTCGGGAGAATAATAATAAACACTGAGTGTGTTCACAGGATGACAAATACCACTGATAAGAATACCATAATCAGATCAACCTCAGTGTTGAACTCCAGGTTAAAAGTAAAGTAAACAATTTACACAAACAATTTACACACAAACAGCAGAGCATAGCTGTTAAACTGTTAAATTTAGCAAATTCAAAAGGTTGGCTTTAGTATCATTGCTGAAGGCACTTAAGCTGAGTAGCATTAGAACATGCAGTGGTACGAGGTGAATATACTGGTATGTTGATATCATTGGTATTGTTGATATCCGTCCTCTGCGTGCGCGCCTGCCTAGTGAATGAATGAAACCAATGCAACGCGCTCACCAATGTGTCCATCTTCAGGGGGCGAAGTGACAAAGCCGCGCTTCACGCAGTACTTCCGCGGGAGCCTGTCAGGCCTGACTATCCGGCCGGGGAAGATCGAGAGCCAGAAAGTCATCTCCTGTCTGCAGGCCTGCAAGGAGGGACTGGACATCAACTCTCTGGAGAGCCTGGGAAAGGGAATTAAGGTATCGCAGCAAATATCAGCCGCCGGAGACCATACCTGCCAACATTTAGGTTTAAAATACGGGAGATTGTTCCGGGGGAGGGGGAGGGGTGTTATGATGAGTGTGTGTGTTTGTTGCTGTGGCAACAACTGGTTACTAAAAGAAAAACCAGAGCTAAGACAAAGTTAAGAAAGAAATAAGGTGGTGGCAGCAAGCACACGACCACCGCCAGAACCTCTTTTCTTTTTCCTTGAAGCGAGCTACTTTTGGGTTGCCAGGTTGTGTTGAAGCAGATGGCATGAGATGGTGGATGGTGTAGTGTGTTTAAAAAGCAAATGGAGCAACTTTGCTGACGTCAAACAAACAGAAAAGCCTGATTGATCCATTCATGATGAATTTTCATTTAGTAAACTTTGAGGGCTGGGGAAATTACGGGAGTTTCCCAGGAGAAGCAACAAAACGGGTGTACGCCAGTACACAGCTTTAAAATACGGTAGAAACCCGGGGGGAAACGGGAGATTTGGCAGGAGATTTGAGGAGACCTCAGACATGCAGAGAGTCAACAGCTACCCCTACCTCTTTGGCCACAGGCAGCTGACCATAAATTCTGAGGAGAATATATTGTGACTAATTATTTTCTTATACAGAAGGAAATTCTGGGCTCATTCTTACAGTTCGTGTCATTCTGTTCATCTGTGATTTATGAAATGTCCAGTGAAGCCTTAGCCTGCTCTGGCTGTGACACCTCACACATCAAATGAACACACAGGGTGAAAAATGGCACTGAGATGTAAATAAGATATACTGCAAATAGATAAAATGTTTGCCACAGCTTACTGGCAGTTGGGCCAGCAGTGTGCAGTAACGGCCAGGTCATTGGCCTCTAGGCCTGTGGGATTTGACCTCTGGTGCAAAGCCTGTTGGTCCCTAGGTTTGATACTTATCTGTTCACTTTAAACAGAAGGCTCCATATAAAGGCTTTATATAGCATATATAAAGCCTTCATAAATGTGACATAATGGCTTCATAAATCATACATAAGCAAATGTCATGCACAGTTAGCCTAGCATCCTACATAAGCATGTTTTATGTCACCCTGTATAATGTTTAGCCATTAGCCAAGTGACATTGTTGGTTATGTCACATTTGGCATAACTTGTTGCATAAGAAGGTGTTATGTCACCCATTATGAAGCATGACGTTTGTATGATTTATGTATGATTACCAGTATATGAGCAGAATAATTGAATGTGCACTTTCCACGTATAGAAACATTCGCAAAAATAAAGCTTACAAAACCGGGAAGATTGTAACATTTGCGCATTTGTTTTTCTGGATTGCTTGCTTGCAGATGGCAAGGTTAAAGTTCAACGGCAAATTGGAAAACGTGTTCTCGTCATTCTGCAATGCTCAAAGAAAACTCACACACTCAGCTTCCTCATTGCATCAGCCATGTCCAACCAGAACTCCTATCAATCAACGCTTGTGTCCTCGGGCACATGAACCAGCCTCCACGCCGCGCTCTGAGAACTGCATACAAATCTGCTCCAAACTGTACAAACAGGTTAAAGGATAATCTCCTTTTTAGCTGAGGAAATCAATGCAGTCGCTCATCTCTGCTGACACCTCAAGCACGGTCATTTGATGTTACGCTCCGATGAGGAATTTTGATATCCTGTTCTTTAAAATCTTGCCTAGGAGAGTGCCAAGCTGCTCTTCCGTAATACATGGGTGCAGTACAGTCATCTATGGGTCAGTTTAGCTGAATTAAAGACATACTGATACTGGCGGCTGGTGATGAGACTGGAGGGAATGGCTGTAAATGAAGACAAAGACCTGGTTATAAATGACAAATCAACCAAATCCCATTAGAGGGAGGGGATTGTTTAACCCCATATATAAACGTTGAAATTAAATGCACTTTGATTACTCTGTGTATAAGGGGCCAAGGTAATTGAACTGGATCCTTAATTAGAGAACATACCTGGCAGGTATTTAATTAATTGGCAGGTGGGGGATGATGAGCAGGATGGTGGGGGGGAGAGGGGGTGGGTGAGGAGCCGTGTTGCTTTGGCTTTCATTCTGCAGCATATTTGTACCTGCAGGAGAAAAGAAACATGGGGAAGAGCGTTATTGCTCCTCTTTCCTGGCCTGCAGGCAATCAGCACAAGCAGAAGAAATGGCCGTTTTCTGTGGGCTGCGGGGCTCAATCTTGGAGCCAGCCCTTTTGATGCACCTTTATCAAAAAGCGTTTTATGTCATTTCAGAGAGATGGAATCATGTCAGCCTTTTATCATAGCGATAGAGGAAAAGAGAGGGAGAGAGAAAGAGAGTAGAATTTTTGA
>CM040402.1:125312779-125322779 GCA_022702515.1 Ilyophis sp. 1 JC-2022
ACTCACAGCAAAGTTTTCTAAAGTTGGGGACATTCTACAAGACATAGTGTGTATGTGTGTAGGCAGATGCAATTTAGATAATAATGCAAATTATTTTTAGAATTTTGAATAAGTTTTTATTTAATAATTCTACATCAACATTTATTGTCTCAGTGTAATTCCGAGTGGGAGAGTAGACGGCTCTTTCCTAATTCTAATTTGTGAGGAAACGTTGGTATGATATCTGGCTGCTTTTGGGAATTGCTCCCCCACACCATGGATAATACTCCACCCCCACACTATGGATAATACTCCACCCCCACACTATGGATAATACTCCACCCCCACACCATGGATAATACTCCACCCCCACACCATGGGTAATGACTGGGCTTTGTGGGATGGCTGTGTGATAAAGATAGCGAGACTGCTAGTCCTCACCTTGGGTCCTTAATCTAGGCCGCCTCTCTAGAACTCAGTCATCCTGGTCCATCCCACCATACGGTGCCAATCTCACCCTCGGGCACCTATCATTTATGCTCACGCTCACCTGTACCTGACCATTTAAAAACACAAGGAGAAGGAGGGTAAACCAGAGGCATACGGCCCTTAGCCAAGTCCATTCAACAGACTAGTTATGATGAATTGTTCAGCATCAACATCAAAGAGGACACCTGAGGCCTTATGGAGGAAAGGCTCGTTCAGACAGAAATTCATAAATCCACGTCACATCGGTTTTTTCGTTTTTTCCCAGAAAGCACTGAGGGCTAGGTGTATGTGCATAAAACTCGCAGCGCAAATTACTGACTGACTAAAGTATGTTGGTCCGCAATCTGCATAAAATTACCATCTTATTTACTATGATTATAGCTCATCATGCAAGCAGCGAATGACGCTGCCTACTAATCCCATTTTGCATATGAAGCAGAGCTTAACAGGCGCAGTAAGAGTGACTTCAGCCCTACAGACAGCGCCCGGCCAAATGTGGACTGTGCACTGTAAAACATTCTTTTCTTTAACTGCCAAATGCATGGGAGCAGAGTTTCCAGTAGATTGCCGTAAATTAGAATACCTTAAACGTCTTGTGAATACCTTGTGCTTACTTCTTCTTGTTTTAGTTCTTTGTGTTTTAATATTGCTATTTCATATATTGCTATATATATATATTGCTATGACAGGTAAACTGCTGCTTCAGCCCCTGTGTGCCTGTTTGATACATAACACACGTGTTTCTGGGGCAGAACGCGTAATACTGCTGCTCCAGCCCCTGTGTGCCTGTTTGATACATAACACACATGTTTCTGGGGCAGAACGCGTAATACTGCGGCTCCAGCCCTGTGTGCCTGATTGATACATAACACACGTGTTTCTGGGGCAGAACGCGTAATACTGCTGCTCCAGCCCCTGTGTGCCTGTTTGATACATAACACACGTGTTTCTGGGGCAGAACGCGTAATGTCTGCGCGTGAAACGTCGCAAAAGCCATCTGTCTCTGAATTATGAAAATAAGAAATTTTGTAGCATCCATCGTAAATCACACACTGCGTGGTATTTGGGCAGAATTAAAAGCTATTCCAAAGAATATTTCAGACACAATCATTCCTCACTGTACCCTTCCATACGCCCAATCCTCCACACACAGCCCGTAACAGCCTGCGTCTCGGAAAATTTACGGTAAACATAAATTCAAAACATAATTCATTATCAGTGACACTAGACTCTAAATCAGTCCAACCTCAGTCTCTGCTGACACGCAATGCATTTACATTAGGAATATACTTTATATATTTACATTATAGGCATTAGGAATACATGGAAGCAGTGGCAGGTTGTGCGCGAAAGCTGGGAGTAGAACCCAGAAACCAGCCTTACAGGGAGGATGAGGAGGGTGTGTGATGAAGCTGAGTGGAATCCTGATGAAATTATTCTAGCCTTCGCCACTTTCACCAGCTAAAACGTGTCCCTCCACACTTCATCTGTTCTTTGTATTTTGTATTTGTTCCCTTTTCTGATCCCACTCTCTTTGCTTTCAAACATACACACACACACACACACACACACACACACACACACACGTGCATGCTGAGGCACCATCATGTATATAGACACAATCCAACTGTGTTCTCATTTTGTGTTGCTTTCTACCCAGAACTTAAAAATGCTACAGAAGAATATTACTCATTGCATTGCAGTCTTGGGAAAAGAGCCAATTTGGAGAAAGAACATAATGAATAACCTTCTGGTTTAAAAATAAACTAAATATTGATGTTGTCATTGTGCTGTAAATAGCTTAGTGCTGTCTGGTAGTAAACAAGAAGATGGAAACGTAACAGTGCTGGAAGAGTGAAGAGAGGTATGGGACTATCTGCCATTGTTGTGGTTAACTCATGGCCTTCTAAAGCCCTATAACTTTTACAGGGGGGAGGTGGGGTAATGTAGTCATTACTGGAGCATCACCGTTATTGTAGTCCCGTCGGAATCTGCCGTGTCAGTAACTTTTACGGACTGTGCACTCCCGCGCCAGTAAAGATTCTGACGTCTTTACCTACCGTTAAATGGCCTGTTAAAAATAACCCCAGGTTATAGCAACCTCTTGTGAATTATCATTTAGTCATCAGATCCGAACTCACTTGAGCGTTTGTGAGATATTCTGGAACATCGGTTGAGACAGTTTGGCACTTCTATAACCTAAGCCTGAATTGATTGACTTTCCTGTGGAGGAGCGGTGTCATATTGGCTGAATTGGCTTCCTGTGTCTTTTTTAGAATAGATTTTAAGATGGGTATTTTAAAGATTGGTATTTTACGGTTCTTTCATTGGTATTTAAAGCACTTAACGTTCTAGAACCTGAATACATGAATGGCTGCTTGATTATGTGTCAGCCCCAGTGAATGGCTGCTTGACTATGTGTCAGCTCCAGTGATTGGCTGCTTGACTATGTGTCAGCACCAGTGATTGGCTGCTTGACTATGTGTCAGCACCAGTGATTGGCTGCTTGACTGTGTGTCAGCCCCAGTGAATGGCTGCTTGACTATGTGTCAGCCTCAGTGAATGGTCCGCTCTTCAAACACTACCCGGATGGGTATTTCTAGTGTTAGACACAGAGGAGAGGCAACTTTCTAGTTCTAGTAACTTTCACATTTTAATAACAACTTTCACAATTATATACTTTATTACATTATTACATTATAGGCATTTAGCAGACGCTCTTATCCAGAGCGACTTACACATCATTTCTTTTGCATTTATACATAGTATCCATTGATACAGCTGGATATATACTGAAGCAATGCAGGTGAAGTACCTTGCTCAAGGGTACAACGGCAGTGTCCGACCTGGGAATCGAACCTGCAACCTTTCGGTTACAAACCCAGTTCCTTAACCATTATACCACACTGCCATATATATACGTATATGGAGGGGGCGGGATTATCATGAAGGTAATGCGTTCCATTGATGGTTACAGTACCCCCCTCGTCCCCAGGTGTCTATATCACCTATGACACTGGCTATTTCCACATAGGCCATATTGGCTATATACGGTGGCAAAATACCTTGGTAAGTGACTTTTACATTGGTGTTGCCATTTTATTTTACAGTACATGCAGAATCTAAATTTCTAAATGTCCAGTTTTGCTGCAGTGAAGGTGAATGTCGAGTAGAAGTCTCACTGCTAGTGCTAACAGTAGCACTGAAGCAGGCCTTCTTTAATGCTGGAATGTGCTGACACAATTTGAAAAATAAAATGCTTTTCATATCCTGTTTATTTCTTTATTAGGTTTACTGTAAAAAAGCAGAATATTCAGAGCAAAGATCTTCTGACTCATTAAGCTGAGAGTGTTACTTCCAGCCCCAGAGAAATTAGGAGATCAGATCAGTGCAGTTATTGATACACTAATGCCTCCACCTCAAGGTCTGATTTTCTGCTACTCACTTGCTCGTCAGCTCAATACAAGTGTGTGTGTGTGTGTGTGTGTGTCTTTGTGTGTATGTGCATGTGTGTGTGTGTGTGTGTGTGTGTGTGTGTGTGTGTGTGTACCGTGCATCTTGGAGTCTTACTGCATAGTCTTATACGGCTGAGATTATCTTCATGGTTAGGAGAATGGTACGTGTTAGGGTTGGAGAATGGTAACTGTTAGGCTTTCTGTTTTTCTATAACCTAAAATCTTTCATGTTTTGGAGGTACGCATCATAGTCTCATGTAATATTATGACTGTAGTTGGAAATGGGTCATTGTTAGGAAGAATTTTGGGAATTTTCAGGAACTAGCATTGTCATTTGTGCAGACGTCAGTTATTGATTTTGTACGACAAACATATTTTATACTCTTGAGGTGTATGAAAATGTGATTGTTTTTCATCCATTCTAATCACATATATGGGATTTTACACCTTAAAGGGTTAAAATATCTTAAAATTTAATGTAGCCCCTTGGAACAGTGGCCATTCTGCATGAGATGCTGTGTGTTAGCCATGATTGCGCTGGATATCTTTTAGCCATTTTATTTTTTTATCCCCCCCCCCCCCCCCCCCCCCCCCCCCCTCCCAATCTGCTGTTGACAGTTGTATTACAGTCTCATATTTGTACATTCGATTGAATTTCACACTGGATTCCTTGGGTGAAGCATGTCCCTTTAACACACACTAATGTGCCCTATATGAACGCCCGGTTCTCAGGTTTTTCGCTAAAGTGCAGCGTCTTCATTTTCAATTCACAGTGACGTGCGCCATTTTCTCCTGGGTTGTGTGTGCAGCAGATCGCACAATGCTTTTGTTAAAGCGCTCTTTTCCCCACATTGTAGTCTTGAATCCGCAGCCAGGAGCCCTGCAGGGCTGTGCATAATTGCCTGTTGTGTCGGGGGGGGTTCATTTGGCGGGATGTTTCCGTCATCGCACACAAGAGACCCCTCCCTCTGGCCAGCATGGCATCTCCCTCTGGCCAGCATGGCACCCCCCCCCCCCCCCCTCCCCCCCCCCCCCCCCCCCCAGTCTGCCTGTAAACGCTGCACATAAATGCTTTCTTTTAATCAAAAATACGCCCCTGAAAACTTTCAACGACTGTTCACCTGAAAATAAAGCACTCCGATAATTAAAAAAAACTACTAGGCAAATTTTGTTTTTTTGTGTAGACTTTATTTGGGAGTTTGGCTGACGTTTCGGCGTTTTGGTTATGGCTTCCCCTGAGCAACCTGCACTCTGACTTCCTTCTGGTTAAATAGGACTGATTGCAATCAATATCAATAACCCATTCAATTAGTAAATTTGGTTAAATTCCATAAAATATACCCCTTTTTACAATATGTACAAGTTTATATCTGTGTGTTCTCCAATTGCTATTTATATTAACAAGAGATGAGTTGCAGTGTAGTTATTACTATGAAAGTAGTTGAAGTGGAAAGCTTCCTTTGCAAGTGATAGGATCATTTCAGACAGGGGTGGTAAAACCTCAGCTCTTTTTTATAAGCAATGGGTATGGGCTTTGAGGATGCCATCATGGGAGATCCAAGTATAGAGTGACTCAGCAGGGGTGTAAACTCCAGTTCTGGAGGGCCACAGTGTCTGCTGCTTTTCGCTGTGCCAGCACAAGTGATTAATTCAAGTCATTGATTGGCTAAAGAGTCCACACACCACACACCATGTTCTCAAAGCCTTAATTGACTGCTCATTTGAAAGGAAACCACAAATAACTGCAGACACTGCGGCCCTCCAGGACTGGAGTTAAACCTGCAGACACAGCGCCCCCTCCAGGACTGGAGTTAAACCTGCAGACACTGCGGCCCTCCAGGACTGGAGTTAAACCTGCAGACACTGCGGCCCTCCAGGACTGGAGTTAAACCTGCAGACACTGCGGCCCTCCAGGACTGGAGTTAAACCTGCAGACACTGCGGCCCTCCAGGACTGGAGTTAAACCTGCAGACACTGCGGCCCTCCAGGACTGGAGTTAAAACTGCAGACGCTGCGGCCCAACATTACTAGATGCATAGTTTCTTTTTGGACCGTGTTACCATTAGCCAGGGGCCGTGCTTTTGCACTGAATAGATTTCTAAGATGCCATTTACAAACAAATTTAAAAGTGCCTAGTTTTAAAGTGAATGCATTGAAACTATTAGATGGAGGAAAAAGTCAGACTTTTAATTGAGGCAGATTATACTCAGGGGGGTGGGAGTATGGTCTCTTTTTCACCTCTTGAGCCCCCTGACCCTCTCGTCATCTTATGGGGGGGGGGGCAGTTATATTCTGCTCTGCCACCTAAAAAAGCCGCGCTGTTACGGGAGGTGTCTGAGTCATTGTAATCCATGTCCAGTGGCTGTGTACTGCGGCCCGTCCTGTCTGGATCGTGCTCGTTTTATCTTGAATTGAGTCTTGCTCTTTTTACCGTGCCCGTTGGAGATTGAAGAGTGCTTTTCTAAACCTCACTAACAGTTTTGATAAACCATATTTTTCAAGGCAGGTGCAATTTTTTATGATAAATGCTTAGATATTTGCCGTTTTTAACTTTACACTGTTTTAATTCATGTTGATTTGTCAGAGTGGGCTTTTGGAAAAGCAATTTCTTTAACCAGTAGAGTCATTCTAAAACTCCAAAATGGTGGTGGATATTTCTTGAGTGGGTGCAGAGAGAAGTCTGAGTCTCCCTTATCTTTTATTTTCCTTTCTTAGGTGCTCTTGCTGAACCTTTTCTCTTTCTGCTTTGCTCTTCTCTATTGAGAGGAACATCAGGTTTAAGGAGCATTTATTGAGCACCTGCTTCCCGTTGACGTAAGAAGCCTTTGTTTTCTAGACCAAAAGCGGGGATTCTGAAGTAGGTGCAATCTATGCCGAAACCTCAGCCAACTGTAGTGATAAAGTCCACAAAAATGCAGTCTCTTTTATTATCAGAACTTTATTTCCCGGTGAATAGTCCTTGAAAGTTTTAGATTTTGTGTGGACTCTGTGGCTGTAGAGCACCTCTCTCATTCCTGCAGTGATTACAAGCAGAAGGACACAATGAGAGCGCCTTCGTTCGATGTCTGTGTGAACTCCGGGTGAACTGTGGAGAGGAAAGAGACTGGCTGTTATCACATGTTTTGGAGGAGAGCGCCTGCATGTATGGAGTCCGTACGCTCCCAAATTAAGAAAACTGAGTGGGTTTACCTCAGCTTACAAATATTATCAGAATTAGGGGGTAGTCATTCGGTAGTCTCTTTCCTAGTTGCAAGCAGTGTATTGACTGTGTAATTACTCGTTTTGCATAAGTATGTATTTTTGTGTATGGGTTGAAATTTTTTGTTGACAATAAAACTGTCGATTTGGGGGTCACAATTCCACTTTCAGTGAACCAGCCCCTCAGTGGCACATAGTGGTGGACTGTGTGTCTGTGATAAATGGTTCATTATCAGTATCAATGGCTTTCTGCATGGAGCCATGCATTGGCACTCAGCTGTCTGCATTATAACTGATGCATTTGTTTTTGTTCATTTTTTTAATATAATTATGAAATACAGTGAGTCTGCACTTCAACCTCATAGTCACTGTTCCATTTCAAATCCAATATGCTGGAGTACAGAGCCAAAACAACAACAAAATGACACTGTCCTAACACTTTTGGACTGCACTGTATTTCCTTCTATCCTGCCCAAGGTTTGAGGGTTTTCTATTTTTCTGTTTGTTTTGAGAAGAAAAAGATATCACAGGCCAGGATAATCTACTCTTAGGAGAGACTCTAAATTAGAAGGCAGCAAGAAGGTCTTTTTTTTTTTCTGTTGACTTTTGTCCCCCGTGGGAGTAGCATGTAATTGCTGCTCTAATTAGTCACTTTGTCAGGCATTCATTTATAGTCACCAAGTAATTTCCACACAAAATGACCACAAAGTTGACCCCTTCGGCCATGGTTAGACACCACAACGGCCTGAAAACAAACACACCTGTTATACACATCTTTACCCACAGGACCTATAAATGTCTGTTTGTGCAGCCAATCAGTGAAACGGAATTCAGAGAAACAAGTGTGATGTCACAATGACAAGAATACAGGCATCACAGAGGACGGATAATGGCTGAATCCCATTCTCTGGACTCACAAACTTGTGGACTCAAAGGCACGTAATTCTCATTAAGTCCGTGAGTGCTGTCCCATTGTGAAAACTATTTTTTTTGGCAAGTGCTCTTATGCGGACTTACCTACCCTCAGAAATATGCCATTAAAGTCTGCAAGTCCACAGTCCACGAGTCCATGAAGGCTCAGTTTGGAATTCAGCCAGTGATTCCATCCCAAGATTCCATCCCATAATGCTGCTTTCACATAGATCACAGTAGACGGCAAACCGGATGTCATTATAGTGGATGAGAGCACAACAGTAAAATTTGGTTAAGATGGCAAAGAATCTTTTGATGGTTGCAACGGCTGATGGTACTTGCCGTCAACGTTAAAAGGATCAAACCTTCCACCGTTATGTTCAATGGAATTACAAACCGGATGTTGCGCAAGACAACAACAAAACATGGTGGACAATGAGAAGTTTTATGGGTACAACAGCACCCAGAGATTCATGATCACTCAGTTAGAAAGCAGTCTTATGGCACTCAGTTAGCATGGAGTTGGGTGAAGCTACTTGATGTCAAGTTAGCTAGCTAGCTAACCAGCTAACTAAGTTTGAGCATGCCATCACAGTTCATAGGTAACTTTCTGGTAGTACTAGGCTTTCATTTTTTCAATCCAGCCCTAGTCTAATTGACTAAATAAACAAAGCTTAGGAGATCTTTCTTGTCGACATTGTCTTGCACTACGTAGCTTTGTTCATATGCCGCTTACCGGCAACCGCCTATTATACGCCTATCACCAAACAACATCACCATAGCAACATATATTTCAATTGCCATCTTGCCGTCCTGCCTTCCCCCCCCCGCCCCCGTACCGTCCCAAAATGGCTTTCTCCCGTCTACCGTCTACAGTGATCCATGTGAACACAGCAAACCTCAGCTCAGGAGCCAATGGGATGAGCCGGACTTTCAACAGTTAAATCCTGCTCGTCCATTCTGTATAATCATAAACTGAACATGAACCCATTGCATCAGGTAGAATGAGATTACCTTATATCTGCTGTAAATCTTATTGTGCCATAGCTGGTATTCTATTCTTTAGTTTTTCTACTGTGCATTGAGCTCGCTTGACTCCACACTTTGTGAATACTGTGCATTGAGCTCGCTTGACTCCAAGCTTTGTGAATACTGTGCATTGAGCTCGCTTGACTCCACGCTTTGTGAATACTGTGCATTGAGCTCGCTTGACTCCACGCTTTGTGAATACTGTGCATTGAGCTCGCTTGACTCCACGCTTTGTGAATACTGTGCATTGAGCTCGCTTGACTCCAAGCTTTGTGAATACTGTGCATTGAGCTCGCTTGACTCCACGCTTTGTGAATACTGTGCATTGAGCTCGCTTGACTCCACGCTTTGTGAATACTGTGCATTGAGCTCGCTTGACTCCACGCTTTGTGAATACTGTGCATTGAGCTCGCTTGACTCCACGCTTTGTGAGAGTAGCAGTATTTAACTCCCAGCACACACTGAAGCGTTGCAGAGAAAATAAATGATAGCAGGGCAGGATGTGACATCATTCATATGAGTCTCAAGCTGCTTCCCCAGTGACAGAAAGCCCTGGCCTGGCCTGTGCTCGGGCGACCATGCCACTGGGAAGGGGATGCAGACAGATCTTGGCCTGGCCTCTGGCATTGGATGGGAGGCCTTGAAGAGGATGATTTGTATGCACACAACTGTTCTTCTTTTCCAACTTCCCTTCTTTTTTTAATACATGCTTTTTTTTCATTTTGTTGGTGTTCTTTCCTGCAATGAGATTCAGTCCCTGCCGAACAGAGAGGTGCCTTTTTTCATCTATTTTCTCTCTTGCACACACTCCCTCTCTCTCTCTATCCCTCTCTCCTCCCCCCTCTCCTTTTCTCTCTCTCTCTCTCTCTCTCTCTCTCTCTCTCTCGCTCTCTCGTGCTCTGTACTCACCTTGAAGTCACCTCGTTCCCAGGCCTGTA
>CM040402.1:125327779-125375279 GCA_022702515.1 Ilyophis sp. 1 JC-2022
AGCTGTGCTAAGCTAATCTAAAGTAGGGCTGATAACTTTGCATGCCATTAGAGAACTGGATTGCCTTCCAATGTCATTTTTCTTCCCAGCACGGAATCCTCAACTTTGTGATGTGCAACGGCGTACAGTATTCAAATTCCCGGACTATATTTTTATTCCTCCCGAAAGCTTATTGAGATCCCCCTTTCCATCAATTTGTTGGCTGCCTTTATCTTTTAAGAGAGATAATTACCGTTACTTAGTACTCTTTCCTGCAATTAGTCTGCAGACCATTAGAGTGGAGTAGAGCAGCGGTGAGAGCTCTTGCTGGAGGAAGATAAGTGGCCGAGGGTTAATTAAACACCCTGCTGTGCTCTTACAGTCACTTTAGCCCACTTGGCCTAAGAGCTTTTTATTTTTATTATTTTAACAGTGCAGTATTACACGGCAAAATTGTGGTCCAGTGCTGGGCGTCTTCAGCATGTGGCCACTAACTGACCAAACTGTAGTCCCTCAATTGAGTTATTCAAGTTTCAGATACACTAGTCCAGCGTCAGGATGCCCCAAACATTTTTTTGAAAGGTAAAAATAGGAGGTTTTGTGGAGATGTTCCTTTTTCCCCCTTTTTAACAGAGGTGTATTTTCCTGTCCTCTCACATCCTCAGATAATTGTGTGTTGGGTGAACAATGCAAATTTTAAACTATTCATCATGGTCAGTTTCAGTGTGCCTCATGGTCAGTTTCAGTGTGCCTCATGGTCAGTTTCAGTGTGCATGATGGTCAGTTTCAGTGTGCATGATGGTCAGTTTCAGTGTGCATGATGGTCAGTTTCAGTATGCATGATGGTCAGTTTCAGTGTGCATGATGGTCAGTTTCGGTGTGCATGATGGTCAGCTTCAGTGTGCCTCATGGTCAGTTTCAGTGTGCATGATGGTCAGTTTCAGTGTGCATGATGGTCAGTTTCAGTGTGCATGATGGTCAGTTTCAGTGTGCATGATGGTCAGTTTCAGTGTGCATGATGGTCAGTTTCAGTGTGCATGATGGTCAGTTTCAGTATGCATGATGGTCAGTTTCAGTGTGCATGATGGTCAGTTTCGGTGTGCATGATGGTCAGCTTCAGTGTGCCTCATGGTCAGTTTCAGTGTGCATGATGGTCAGTTTCAGTGTGCATGATGGTCAGTTTTAGTGTGCATGATGGTCAGTTTCAGTGTGCATGATGGTCAGTTTCAGTGTGTATTATGGTCAGTTTCAGTGTGCATGATGGTCAGTTTCAGTGTGCATGATGGTCAGTTTCAGTGTGCATGATGGTCAGTTTCAGTGTGCATGATGGTCAGTTTCAGTGTGCATGATGGTCAGTTTCGGTGTGCATGATGGTCAGTTTCAGTGTGCATGATGGTCAGTTTCAGTGTGCATGATGGTCAGTTTCAGTGTGCATGATGGTCAGTTTCAGTGTGCATGATGGTCAGTTTCAGTGTGCATGATGGTCAGTTTCAGTGTGCATGATGGTCAGTTTCGGTGTGCATGATGGTCAGTTTCAGTGTGCATCAGAAAGGATATTTTCATGATCAACTCATCAGGATAATGTGTGCCCGTTTTTCCTGTCATATGTCTTCCAACACATCTCAGGATTTTTTGTTTTTTGTTTTTTACTTCAATCTATCTTTGTTTCTCATTTCTCACTTCTTCTGTCTGTAAGTCCACATGTGATCTATCTCTCTTTCTCTCTCTATATATATATCTCTCTTTATCTTTCTCTATCTCTCTATCTTTCTCTCTCTCTCTCTCTCTCTCTCTCTTTCTCAATTGGTATGGCAAATACAAGCACTTGGTTACAAGAATTTAAGAGTACTAGCAATTTACAATAAAATGATAAAATAGCCCTCTTTCACACACACTACCACCAATCCTTGCCCTTCCTACCTCTTCTCTTTTCTACACCCCTATAGAATGAGACAAAAATATAAAAGTATTCAAACTTAAAACCAGATTGATGAAAATGAATCAGCAGAATTGCACAAATGTTATTATTTCTTTCAGAATACTAAAATAATAAAAATCTCTCCATTTTCCATTTCAGCAAGCCTAATGGTCATGCTGCCATAGCAGTTAATTGGAAACATCTGTGAGGAAATAATGGAAAAATCATAGTCAATTAAACAATGGCTGAACGGAGTAGTTACGGCGTTTTCAGAATGTCAATGACTGAACGGCACCAGAGACCGCACAGCGACGCACAAACTGCCAATTTAGCAGACAGGAGTCGGGAGAATAATAATAAACACTGAGTGTGTTCACAGGATGACAAATACCACTGATAAGAATACCATAATCAGATCAACCTCAGTGTTGAACTCCAGGTTAAAAGTAAAGTAAACAATTTACACAAACAATTTACACACAAACAGCAGAGCATAGCTGTTAAACTGTTAAATTTAACAAATTCAAAAGGTTGGCTTTAGTATCATTGATGAAGGCACTTAAGCTGAGTAGCATTAGAAAATGCAGTGGTATGAGGTGAATATACTGGTATGTTGATATCATTGGTATTGTTGATATCCGTCCTCTGTGTGCGCGCCTGCCTAGTGAATGAATGAAACCAATGCAACGCGCTCACCAATGTGTCCATCTTCAGGGGGCGAAGTGACAAAGCCGCGCTTCACGCAGTACTTCCGCGGGAGCCTGTCAGGCCTGACTATCCGGCCGGGGAAGATCGAGAGCCAGAAAGTCATCTCCTGTCTGCAGGCCTGCAAGGAGGGCCTGGACATCAACTCTCTGGAGAGCCTGGGAAAGGGCATTAAGGTATCGCAGCAAATATCAGCCGCCGGTGACCATACCTGCCAACATTTAGGTTTAAAATACGGGAGATTGTTCCGGGGAAGGGGGGGTGTTATGATGAGTGTGTGTGTTTGTTGCTGTGGCAACAACAGGTTACTAAAAGAAAAACCAGAGCTAAGACAAAGTTAAGAAAGAAATAAGGTGGTGGCAGCAAGCACACGACCACCGCCAGAACCTCTTTTCTTTTTTCTTGAAGCGAGCTACTTTTGGGTTGCCAGGTTGTGTTGAAGCAGATGGCATGAGATGGTGGATGGTGTAGTGTGTTTAAAAAGCAAATGGAGCAACTTTGCTTACGTCAAACAAACAGAAAAGCCTGATTGATCCATTCGTGATTAATTTTAATTTAGTAAACTTTGAGGGCTGGGGAAATTACGGGAGTTTCCCAGGAGAAGCAACAAAACGGGTGTACGCCAGTACACAGCTTTAAAATACGGTAGAAACCCGGGGGAAAACGGGAGATTTGGCAGGAGATTTGAGGAGACCTCAGACATGCAGAGAGTCAACAGCTACCCCTACCTCTTTGGCCACAGGCAGCTGACCATAAATTCTGAGGAGAATATATTGTGACTAATTATTTTCTTATACAGAAGGAAATTCTGGGCTCATTCTTACAGTTCGTGTCATTCTGTTCATCTGTGATTTATGAAATGTCCAGTGAAGCCTTAGCCTGCTCTGGCTGTGACACCTCACACATCAAATGAACACACAGGGTGAAAAATGGCACTGAGATGTAAATAAGATATACTGCAAATAGATAAAATGTTTGCCACAGCTTATTGGCAGTTGGGCCAGTAGTGTGCAGTAACGGCCAGGTCATTGGCCTCTAGGCCTGTGGGATTTGACCTCTGGTGCAAAGCCTGTTGGTCCCTAGGTTTGATACTTCTCTGTTCACTTTAAACAGAAGGCTCCATATAGCATATATAAAGCCTTCATAAATGTGACATAATGGCTTCATAAATCATACATAAGCAAATGTCATGCACAGTTAGCCTAGCATCCTACATAAGCATGTTTTATGTCACCCTGTTTAATGTTTAGCCATTAGCCAGGTGACATTGTTGGTTATGTCACATTTGGCATACCTTGTTGCATAAGAACGTGTTATGTCACCCATTATGAAGCATGACGTTTGTATGATTTATGTATGATTTACCAGTATATGAGCAGAATAATTGAATGTGCACTTTCCACGTATAGAAACATTCGCAAAAATAAAGCTTACAAAACCGGGAAGATTGTAACATTTGCGCATTTGTTTTTCTGGATTGCTTGCTTGCAGATGGCAAGGTTAAAGTTCAACGGCAAATTGGAAAACGTGTTCTCGTCATTCTGCAATGCTCAAAGAAAACTCACACACTCAGCTTCCTCATTGCATCAGCCATGTCCAACCAGAACTCCTATCAATCAACGCTTGTGTCCTCGGGCACATGAACCAGCCTCCGCGCCGCGCTCTGAGAACTGCATACAAATCTGCTCCAAACTGTACAAACAGGTTAAAGGATAATCTCCTTTTTAGCTGAGGAAATCAATGCAGTCGCTCATCTCTGCTGACACCTCAAGCACGGTCATTTGATGTTACGCTCCGATGAGGAATTTTGATATCCTGTTCTTTAAAATCTTGCCTAGGAGAGTGCCAAGCTGCTCTTCCGTAATACATGGGTGCAGTACAGTCATCTATGGGTCAGTTTAGCTGAATTAAAGACATACTGATACTGGCGGCTGGTGATGAGACTGGAGGGAATGGCTGTAAATGAAGACAAAGACCTGGTTATAAATGACAAATCAACCAAATCCCATTAGAGGGAGGGGATTGTTTAACCCCATATATAAACGTTGAAATTAAATGCACTTTGATTACTCTGTGTATAAGGGGCCAAGGTAATTGAACTGGATCCTTAATTAGAGAACATACCTGGCAGGTATTTAATTAATTGGCAGGTGGGGGATGATGAGCAGGATGGTGGGGGGGGAGAGGGGGGGGGGGGTGGGTGAGGAGCCGTGTTGCTTTGGCTTTCATTCTGCGGCATATTTGTACCTGCAGGAGAAAAGAAACATGGGGAAGAGCGTTATTGCTCCTCTTTCCTGGCCTGCAGGCAATCAGCACAAGCAGAAGAAATGGCCGTTTTCTGTGGGCTGCGGGGCTCAATCTTGGAGCCAGCCCTTTTGATGCACCTTTATCAAAAAGCGTTTTATGTCATTTCAGAGAGATGGAATCATGTCAGCCTTTTATCATAGCGATAGAGGAAAAGAGAGGGAGAGAGAAAGAGAGTAGAATTTTTGAGGCACAGTTCATTTTATCTTTTGTAAGAAAAAAAAGAGAAATGTTTAATTCTCTGCGCTTATCTGGGGCTCCTGCCCCCTGGAGCTCTAAAGGAAACCGTTTAAGATCAGAGAGGAACTTTTATGGCGCAATCGCAGGGAGAACATTTGATGAGGCCTGGATCTTTAGATTGGGTGCATGGGTGTGCCACAGACGGGACTGGCCTATCCGCCTCTACAGACCACAGCCACTGCGATTGAACGCCCAACAATTTTGCCTCAACTGAGACCAACCACACTGAGAGCACCAGGGACTGTGGAACTTAACCTTCATGTTGTCCTCAAGGTCAAACTAAACCACCTAAATTAATTTTGTTTCAGCAGTAAATTTGCATAACTTTTCCTGGAGTGACTGTACCGTTTATTTGAACCCTGCAGTTATGAAATCAAAAGTCATAATCAAAATTAAGTGCCACACGTCTATTACAGCAAAATAAATAATAATTATGACGTGTGTTGTGGTGTAGACTGAAAATAGGAAAGTAGGAAGTAGGAAAATAGTTATTCACCAATTTATTGATGAGTGACAGGTTGTTTGTAATGAAAAATATTGATTTAGTTTAAAATTTTAAATAATCATTTTACATTTATATTTTAGGCATTTAGCTGACACTAATCATTTAGCATTTGGCTAATCACAGATGGTCTGGCGGGGGTGGGTCATATTTTGATATGAAGACAACACGAGGGTTAAGTGGCTTCTGATCCTGTGCTTCAAAGGGAGACATTTCTATTCAAATCTGCCGTCCATTTTTCCCATCGGTATTGCTGCCTTTCTACTGACATGTTAGTGGATTTCTTTAGCCTTGATCTGAGCACCAATCCTGACTGACTGTGGCCATGCTGTGCTGAGTGCGGTCCCAATAAAGCAGGAAAGCCATTTCTCTGTATTATGCACAGGAGCTACTGATGCTGTTTGTTACCGTGTTTCTCTGTTCTTGGCTGTGTGCATTCAGCTACCTTTACCTCTTCATCCAACCATGCTCCTCTCTCTCTTTCTCTTTCTCTCTCTCTTTCTCTGTCTCACTCACTCCTTTCCTGACTGTTTACATCCTTCAAACTCTAGCTGGCTATAATACTCCATCATCCAACTGCTTCTCTCCTTTTTTCTCTCTTTTTTTTCTCTCTCTAGCCATCCATCTCTCTTTCTCGTCCGCTCTCTCGTTTGTTTTTCCATCGGTGCTGAATGAACCCTTTCCCTCCCCCCCTCCCCCCCTCTCTCTCTCTCTCTCTTTCTCTTTTTTGGGCAGTTCCATTTTAACCCAGCCCAGTCTATCCTGGTCATGGAAGGGGACGACCTGGAGAACGTGAACATGGCGCTGAAGAAGGTGTCCTACATCAACTCGCGTCAGTTCCCCACTCCAGGCATCCGTCGCCTCCGCATCTCCACCACTGTGCAGTAAGCACCCCCATCCCCCCCCCACGCCTTCCCTGATCCCTGATGTGAATCAGTAATATATACTTTAGTTTGACACACAACTTGGGGGTTTACTACGAAGCCGGATTACCAAGTTAGCTGGATAACTGCACTGAGTAAAACCCAGAACAGATCTTTTTACTTCAATCCATGTTCCAGATTTGGGAGGGTTCAGGGTTTTACTCAGTGCAGTTATCCAGCTAACTCAGTAATCCTGCTTTGTAGAATACCCCCCTGCTGTGATCCCAGGCTGAGCTGATACACAGTTAGCTTGCTAGTTAAAGACTCACTTTGTTGGAGTTGTTGGGGACCTTGGTCTTTAGCCAAGCATACCGATCGTAGGTCTTTCTGTGCAGAGAAGGACTACCCCATTACACCACTATGGGCCTGATTTACCAAGACCTTTAGCATGTGCAAAACCATTTAGCACACACAAATATAACCTCATGTTCCACCACGAATAACAACACTGCCTGCCCATCGGAGACATAAATAACATTACCGGTCTCTCTGTTCCCTGCTCACATATGCATGTTACCAGGGCGACTTGCTTCTCCATACGTGATGATCGAGCCTTGACACATTAATGTTTGTTTATCATGCTGGTCGGAGTCGTTCCTTATTCCTGTTGTTGCCGTAGAGATTGCAGCCTTTTCCATTTCCTGCCCGTTTTTCATGCCATGTCTGTGTTAAGAATTATTTTTTTCTCCTTCCCCAAATGTGTGAGAAAGCATAATAAAGGGCCCGACATGTTTGTGCCCACAACATAAGCTGCCATCTGTGTGTCGGTATCCCACAGGGGTCAGCGGGCTGCCAGTCAAACAAAGCATGACATGTTTAAAATAGAAGCATGCAATCAAACGGATGTGTTAAACGTATCAGCACAGCTTGGTCAATAGTGGTCTCCAGCAGGGGGGGAGAGCTTGCCAAGCTTTGGGTTGCCTAGGTTACTGAGGAACAGTGTTTCTGCAACCCGTTAAGTTGTGTGGCTTTTAACCCCACCCCTAGCCGAATATTAATAATCTCTATTATTAATCGCTTTCTAGGTGCAGAATCTGTACCTTGCTGTTTAAAATATGCATTACGAATGAGATAAACGGATTCAAAGCTAACTCGTTCCCGTTACCTCACAGGATTACAACACTAAAATTACAGTCACGTCATCACATGGTGCTTTAGTGTGGAGAAGAATACAGACAAAATAAAAGGAGGGAAGGAACATGCGCTTTTAATTTGTCAGTGAGAGCGAGTTGCTTTCATCCCAGTCAGGAAGCATTACATTACAGGGATTTAGCCGACGCTTTTATCCAGAGCAACTTACACAACTTTTTACATTTTTTACATATATCCATTTATACAGCTGGATAATATACTGAAGCGATTCAGGTTAAGTACTTTGCTCAAGGGTACAACGGCAGTGCCCTACCTGAGAATTAAACCTGCAACCTTTCAGTTACAAGCCAAATTCCCTAACCATTAGGGCCGAAACATACCTTACGCAAATACGCGACCGCGGACGCTCAGAGCTACGCAAAGTCAATTCCGCTCTAAAATGTTTCACCTGAAATTTTTGCTATAGCTTCCAGTGAGGGCTGTATATAGCAGCAGCAACAATAAACGACTTTTCTTGTTCGATCTGTGCTTTCCTCTGGTTTGCCATGGCGTTTGTGGAAGCTGTTTGCGTAGCTCCAAGCGTCCATGTTCGCGCGTTTGCGTGAAGTACGTATCACGCCTCTCAGGCTGTCGCTTCATTTAGAGCGGAAGAAGAAAACCTGATATCCATCCCTGATATCCATCCCTGATATCCATCTCTGATATCCATCTCTGATATCCATCTCTGATATCCATCTCTGATATCCATCCCTGATATCCATACCTGATATCCATCCCTGATATCCATCCCTGATATCCATCTCTGATATCCATCCCTGATATCCATCTCTGATATCCATCCCTGATATCCATCTCTGATATCCATCCCTGATATCCATCCCTGATATCCATCTCTGATATCCATCCCTGATATCCATCCCTGATATCCATCCCTGATATCCATCTCTGATATCTATCTCTGATATCCATCCCTGATATCCATCCCTGATATCCATCTCTGATATCCATCTCTGATATCCATACCAGATATCCATACCAGATATCCATCCCTGATATCCATCTCTGATATCCATCCCTGATATCCATCTCTGATATCCATACCAGATATCCATCCCTGATATCCATCTCTGATATCCATACCAGATATCCATCCCTGATATCCATCCCTGATATCCATCTCTGATATCCATACCAGATATCCATCTCTGATATCCATCTCTGATATCCATCCCTGATATCCATCCCTGATATCCATCTCTGATATCCATCTCTGATATCCATCCCTGATATCCATCTCTGATATCCATCTCTGATATCCTTCCCTGATATTTAGATTGGGAGCCGCCAGCACGAGTGGAGAGGCTGGTCCTTCCCTTATTTACTGTAGACGGGTGTGGATGATGAGACCACAGTAACCATGGTGATTAAAAAAGAAGAATGAAATGAAGCAGGAGACTTGCCGTGGCAGTGATGGGGGGGGGGGGGGGGGTGAGCCATAGGTAGCTGCAGGACGCGGAGGGCTTTGCTGTTAATGTAATATTCAAAGCCTTCGCTTTCCGTCTCCTGTCAACTACGCCCCCCCGAGGCCCGTGGCTACTGCACCACCGCACCACTGCACCACCTTCAAACCACACAACACACACACTCCCTGAGGATTAGCCATCCTCTCTCCTTTCCAACCCTCCTTCTCTAATCCTCCTTCACCTCCTCTGCTCCTGCTCTGATTGGCACCTGGGGAAACTTTTTTAAATTGTATTTTATTTATTAATATTTTATTTTATTTGCCGGAAGACAAAAAAAGAGGCATTGGATTTAGTAATAGTCTTTACACGTGGGCCCATGTTAATATTCATGCTGGTTTTAAATATTCATGGCTCCCCACGGCTCGGGCCTTAGGGAGAGTACTCTGCCCTAATGTCGGCTTCCATGCAGAGACGAGCGTTGAGTCCCTACAGCGAGAGCAGGAGGGGCCACTCTGGCACCAAGATCATAAATAAATACATTATTTGTGTTACATTTACATATTTACATTATTTCAGCTTCAGGATCTGTGAGGCCAAGTTTTTTTTTTTTTAAACAAATTTTTTTATTAGTCACACCGTGACTTGAGAACCGAATGTGCATAGAAACCTAGAAGCAAATGTACGTTCGGTTTCTCCCTGGAATATTATCATTTGCGGGATGTGCTTCCAAATCTGGCTTTAACAACTGAATCCCCCCTGGGATTAACTTCTCCTCACTCTTATAGTTATTGTGAGAGACCTCTTGCCAAGCTTATTGTGTGTGTGTGTGTGTGTGTGTGTGTGCGCGGGTGTGTGCATGAGTGTGTGTGTTTGCATGTGCATGTGCGTGTGCGCGTATGTGTGTGTGTGCATGTGTGCGTATGTGTGAGTGTGCGTGTGTGTGGGTGTGCTCGTACGTGTGTGCATGCATGTGTGTGATGAAGCTCATTGATCCAACATCAATAGCTCCTTGGCGGGACACGTCTTAGGCCTAAGTGGTGAGGAAGATGAGCAGAATCAAAGCAGACGTGCCTGATCAATACCTGCACTGAGCACAGAGGCTCTAATGGCAGCCGCGCAATTCACACCACAAGATCTTCAAATCACATCCATAAATCCAAAGAGATGGCTGATATACGTTTCATAAAGAACTCTAATGCTTTGAAGTGCATAAAATGGATATAAATGAAATGGATTGATCTCTCTCCAGTGTATTTCGTATGAGACGTTCTCCACAGCCTGTATTCATTTATGTATTGTTTGGTTTTTGGCTTAGTTTTTCATGCTGTAATTAGAAATAGATGGGTCTATTTCCGATGTTATTAATGAGGCTAAATGCCTATGGTTTACGGTGCAGTAAGTGGCTAGAACAGAACAGAAGCTTTAACACAGTGTTGCAAACATTCTTTACAGTTAAAGCCATACATAGCGTGCCATACATAGCGTGCCATACATAGCGTGCCATACATAGTGTGCCATACATAGCGTGCCATACCTAGCGTGCCATACCTAGCGTGCCATACATAGCGTGCCATACCTAGCGTGCCATACCTAGCGTGCCATACATAGCGTGCCATACATAGCGTGCCATACCTAGCGTGCCATACCTAGCGTGCCATACATAGCGTGCCATACATAGCGTGCCATACCTAGCGTGCCATACCTAGCGTGCCATACCTAGCGTGCCATACCTAGCGTGCCATACATAGCGTGCCATACCTAGCGTGCCATACATAGCGTGCCATACATAGCGTGCCATACATAGCGTGCCATACATAGCGTGCCATACCTAGCGTGCCATAAATAGCGTGCCATACATAGCGTGCCATACATAGCGTGCCATACCTAGCGTGCCATACATAGCGTGCCATACATAGCGTGCCATACCTAGCGTGCCATACCTAGCGTGCCATACCTAGCGTGCCATAAATAGCGTGCCATACCTAGCGTGCCATACATAGCGTGCCATACATAGCGTGCCATACATAGCGTGCCATACATAGCGTGCCATACCTAGCGTGCCATAAATAGCGTGCCATACATAGCGTGCCATACATAGCGTGCCATACCTAGCGTGCCATACATAGCGTGCCATACCTAGCGTGCCATACCTAGCGTGCCATACATAGCGTGCCATACCTAGCGTGCCATAAATAGCGTGCCATACCTAGCGTGCCATACATAGCGTGCCATACCTAGCGTGCCATACCTAGTGTGCCATACATAGCGTGCCATACCTAGCGTGCCATACATAGCGTGCCATACCTAGCGTGCCATACCTAGCGTGCCATACATAGCGTGCCATACCTAGCGTGCCATACCTAGCGTGCCATACCTAGCGTGCCATACATAGTGTGCCATACATAGCGTGCCATACCTAGCGTGCCATACCTACCGTGCCATACATAGCGTGCCATACATAGCGTGCCATACATAGCGTGCCATACCTACCGTGCCATACATAGCGTGCCATACCTAGTGTGCCATACCTAGCGTGCCATACCTAGCGTGCCATACCTAGCGTGCCATACCTAGCGTGCCATAAATAGCGTGCCATACATAGCGTGCCATACATAGCGTGCCATACCTAGTGTGCCATACCTAGCGTGCCATACCTAGCGTGCCATACCTAGCGTGCCATACCTAGCGTGCCATACCTAGCGTGCCATACCTAGCGTGCCATACCTAGCGTGCCATACATAGCGTGCCATACATAGCGTGCCATACCTAGCGTGCCATACCTAGCGTGCCATACCTACCGTGCCATACATAGCGTGCCATACATAGCGTGCCATACATAGCGTGCCATACATAGCGTGCCATACCTAGTGTGCCATACCTAGCGTGCCATACCTAGCGTGCCATACCTAGCGTGCCATACATAGTGTGCCATACATAGCGTGCCATACCTAGCGTGCCATACCTACCGTGCCATACATAGCGTGCCATACATAGCGTGCCATACATAGCGTGCCATACCTACCGTGCCATACCTGGCGTGCCATACCTACCGTGCAATACATAGCGTGCCATACCTAGTGTGCCATACCTAGCGTGCCATACATAGCGTGCCATACATAGCGTGCCATACCTAGCGTGCCATACATAGCGTGCCATACATAGCGTGCCATACCTAGCGTGCCATACCTAGCGTGCCATACATAGCGTGCCATACATAGCGTGCCATACCTACCGTGCCATACCTACCGTGCCATACCTACCGTGCCATACATAGCGTGCCATACCTACCGTGCCATACCTAGTGTGCCATACCTAGCGTGCCATACCTAGCGTGCCATACCTACCGTGCCATACATAGCGTGCCATACATAGCGTGCCATACCTAGCGTGCCATACATAGCGTGCCGTACCTAGCGTGCCGTACCTACCGTGTGCCATACCTAGTGTGCCATACCTACCGTGCCATACCTAGCGTGCCATACATAGCGTGCCATACCTAGCGTGCCATACATAGCGTGCCATACCTAGCGTGCCATACATAGCGTGCCATACCTAGCGTGCCATACATAGCGTGCCATACCTAGCGTGCCATACATAGCGTGCCATACGTAGCGTGCCATACCTAGCGTGCCATACATAGCGTGCCATACCTAGCGTGCCATACATAGCGTGCCATACCTAGCGTGCCATACATAGCGTGCCATACATAGCGTGCTATACATAGCGTGCCATACCTAGCGTGCCATACATAGCGTGCCATACCTAGCGTGCCATACCTAGCGTGCCATACATAGCGTGCCATACCTACCGTGCCATACCTAGCGTGCCATACCTACCGTGCCATACATAGCGTGCCATACCTACCGTGCCATACCTAGCGTGCCATACCTAGCGTGCCATACATAGCGTGCCATACATAGCGTGCTATACATAGCGTGCCATACCTAGCGTGCCATACATAGCGTGCCATACCTAGCGTGCCATACATAGCGTGCCATACCTACCGTGCCATACCTGGCGTGCCATACCTACCGTGCCATACATAGCGTGCCGTACCTACCGTGCCGTACCTACCGTGCCATACATAGCGTGCCATACCTAGCGTGCCATACCTACCGTGCCATACCTAGTGTGCCATACCTACCGTGCCATACCTAGCGTGCCATACATAGCGTGCCATACCTAGCGTGCCATACATAGCGTGCCATACCTAGCGTGCCATACATAGCGTGCCATACCTAGCGTGCCATACATAGCGTGCCATACCTAGCGTGCCATACCTAGCGTGCCATACCTAGCGTGCCATACATAGCGTGCCATACCTAGCGTGCCATACCTAGCGTGCCATACATAGCGTGCCATACCTAGCGTGCCATACATAGCGTGCCATACCTAGCGTGCCATACATAGCGTGCCATACATAGCGTGCTATACATAGCGTGCCATACCTAGCGTGCCATACATAGCGTGCCATACCTAGCGTGCCATACCTAGCGTGCCATACATAGCGTGCCATACCTACCGTGCCATACCTAGCGTGCCATACCTACCGTGCCATACATAGCGTGCCATACCTAGCGTGCCATACATAGCGTGCCATACCTAGCGTGCCATACATAGCGTGCCATACCTACCGTGCCATACCTGGCGTGCCATACCTACCGTGCCATACATAGCGTGCCATACCTAGTGTGCCATACCTAGCGTGCCATACATAGCGTGCCATACATAGCGTGCCATACCTAGCGTGCCATACATAGCGTGCCATACATAGCGTGCCATACCTACCGTGCCATACCTACCGTGCCATACCTACCGTGCCATACATAGCGTGCCGTACCTAGTGAGAAACAACGGGAATAGCAGTAAAACTCCAACCACTTCAAATGAGCTCTGCTCTTCCTGTATTGGGCTCCTGTGACGGAATAAGTTTTTTTCTCAAGTTATTAAGAAATATAGGTTATTAACTAATGCTCGATCATCATAAGGGAATGAACAGGTGTGTTAATTACCTAGTGTGCCATACCTACCGTGCCATACCTAGCGTGCCATACATAGCGTGCCATACCTAGCGTGCCATACATAGCGTGCCATACCTAGCGTGCCATACATAGCGTGCCATACGTAGCGTGCCATACCTAGCGTGCCATACATAGCGTGCCATACCTAGCGTGCCATACATAGCGTGCCATACCTAGCGTGCCATACATAGCGTGCCATACATAGCGTGCTATACATAGCGTGCCATACCTAGCGTGCCATACCTAGCGTGCCATACCTAGCGTGCCATACATAGCGTGCCATACATAGCGTGCTATACATAGCGTGCTATACCTAGCGTGCCATACATAGCGTGCCATACCTAGCGTGCCATACCTAGCGTGCCATACATAGCGTGCCATACCTACCGTGCCATACCTAGCGTGCCATACCTACCGTGCCATACATAGCGTGCCATACCTAGCGTGCCATACATAGCGTGCCATACCTAGCGTGCCATACATAGCGTGCCATACCTACCGTGCCATACCTGGCGTGCCATACCTACCGTGCCATACATAGCGTGCCATACCTAGTGTGCCATACCTAGCGTGCCATACATAGCGTGCCATACATAGCGTGCCATACCTAGCGTGCCATACATAGCGTGCCATACATAGCGTGCCATACCTACCGTGCCATACCTACCGTGCCATACCTACCGTGCCATACATAGCGTGCCATACCTACCGTGCCATACATAGCGTGCCATACATAGCGTGCCATACCTAGCGTGCCATACATAGCGTGCCATACATAGCGTGCTATACATAGCGTGCTATACCTAGCGTGCCATACATAGCGTGCCATACCTAGCGTGCCATACCTAGCGTGCCATACATAGCGTGCCATACCTACCGTGCCATACCTAGCGTGCCATACCTACCGTGCCATACATAGCGTGCCATACCTAGCGTGCCATACATAGCGTGCCATACCTAGCGTGCCATACATAGCGTGCCATACCTACCGTGCCATACCTGGCGTGCCATACCTACCGTGCCATACATAGCGTGCCATACCTAGTGTGCCATACCTAGCGTGCCATACATAGCGTGCCATACATAGCGTGCCATACCTAGCGTGCCATACATAGCGTGCCATACATAGCGTGCCATACCTACCGTGCCATACCTACCGTGCCATACCTACCGTGCCATACATAGCGTGCCATACCTACCGTGCCATACATAGCGTGCCATACATAGCGTGCCATACCTAGCGTGCCATACATAGCGTGCCGTACCTAGCGTGCCGTACCTACCGTGCCGTACCTACCGTGCCGTACCTACCGTGCCATACCTACCGTGCCATACCTAGCGTGCCATACCTACCGTGCCATACCTAGCGTGCCATACATAGCGTGCCATACCTAGCGTGCCATACATAGCGTGCCATACCTAGCGTGCCATACCTACCATGCCGTACCTACCGTGCCGTACCTACCGTGCCGTACATAGTGTGCCATACCTACCGTGCCATACCTAGCGTGCCATACCTACCGTGCCATACATAGCGTGCCATACCTAGCGTGCCATACCTGCCGTGCCATACCTAGTGTGCCATACCTACCGTGCCATACCTAGTGTGCCATACCTACCGTGCCATACCTAGTGTGCCATACCTACCGTGCCATACATAGCGTGCCATACCTAGCGTGCCATACCTAGCGTGCCATACATAGCGTGCCATACCTAGCGTGCCATACATAGCGTGCCATACCTAGCGTGCCGTACCTACCGTGCCATACCTACCGTGCCGTACCTACCGTGCCATACCTACCGTGCCATACCTAGCGTGCCATACCTACCGTGCCATACCTACCGTGCCATACCTACCGTGCCATACCTAGCGTGCCATACCTACCGTGCCATACCTACCGTGCCGTACCTACCGTGCCGTACCTAGCGTGCCGTACCTACCGTGCCGTACATAGCGTGCCGTACCTAGCGTGCCGTACCTAGCGTGCCGTACCTAGGGAGAAACAACGGGAATAGCAGTAAAAACGTGAACTCCAACCACTTCAAATGAGCTCTGCTCTTCCTGTATTGGGCTCCTGTGACGGAATACATTTTTTTCTCAAGTTATTAAGAAATATAAGTTATTAACTAATGCTCCATCATCATAAGGGAATGAACAGGTGTGTTAATTAATTTAATAAACTCTAAAGGTTTTCTGTTCCTACCTTTGTGAAATAAATGAAAGCGTCAGGAAAAAGAAGGCAGCATTAATATCCTCAATTTTTAGCAATTTTTTTTTTCTTCTATTTTTCATATTGTCGCGAATTAATCTGGAAAGAGTCCAAGTTCTTTGTCGCAGCCCAAGGAACCAGCTCTCCTTGCTTGGCTGCTCCCATCTTTTCCAGAACAATCCCTCTCCGATCCGGGGAATGTAGTGATTAGAGAGCCTAAGGAAACACAGTTCTAGTCCTGGAAGCTGACGGAAACAGCCAGTGCAGAACATATTCCATTTGCTTGCTATTAATGTGTTCACATCAGCGGTTAGCAGAGACTCAAGAATTACGGCACCATGATAACTGCAATCACAAGCCGATTATAAAGGAAATATGAACACACTAATACGTTCGTTTTGTTTGGCTGTGGAAGTAAATGAAAGCCTTCCGATATAAAAACGCTCCCAGATACCTTGTCCAATCCCCTTTCATTCAGTCTGTTGCTTTGTCGTTTGCATGTTGATTTGTAATCTGTATTGCTTTATACCTAGTGTCAATAATAAAGCATATGTATGGGTGTAATCAGTATGTTAGTGTGTGTGTGTGTGTGTGTGTGTGTGTGTGTGTGTGTGTGTGTCCATTCCATCACCTCCTTCTACACATTAGCTCTGTCCCACTGATATCTTCGCCTCAGATTAGTATCACATCAATCAATCAATTAGCTCTCACACACACACACACACGCTCTCTCTCTCTCTCTCTCTCTGTCACACACTCTTTTTCTCTCTCACTCTCTCTCGCCCTCTTTCTCACACATACCCTCTCTCAAATTCAAATGTGCTTTATTTGCATGACAAGTGAACTTGTGTTGCAAAAGCATTGATACATAACTCTCTCCGTCCCCCTTTCGCTCTCTCCCTCCCTTTCTCTCCCTCCCTCTCCCCCTCTCCCTCCCTCCCTCTCTTTCCCCCTCTCTCCTTCTTTCTCCCTCCCTCTCTCTCTCTCCCTCCCCTCTCCATCCCTCTCTCTCCCTCCCGCTCTCCCCCTCCCTCTCTCCCCCTCCCGCTCGCTCTCTCCCTCTCCCTCTCCCTCCCTCTCTCCCTCTCTCTCTCCCTCCCACGCTCTCTCAGGTGTTTTGGGGAAGATACCTGTATCTCCATCCCGGACATTGAGGCGGTGGTGATGGTGCTTCAGCCCAGCGAGCCCCGTATCACCATCACAGGGACGCGGCAGCTTACGCGGCCGGCGGAGGACCTACAGGGGCCCGCCGGCCTGCCGCTGTTCCAGGACCTGCACATCGTCAGCACGGTCACCAGGAACGACGCTCCGTCCCGCAACAGAGGTACGGGACACGGCACAGGTGCGCACCACAGCTACGAAACACAGGCACACATGTGTGCAACACAGCTATGAGATACAGACACACAGTCACACAACACAGCTACAAAATACAGACACACAAGGCAGCTAAAAGACACAGGCAGCGCTAGCCCAGAGGCACAGGGAATTAGCACATTAACTAGATCCAGCTCTAAGCTGAACATTGAGGATGCAGCACAGTTGTCTGTTTCTCTGTTTCCTGTTGGGAGGTGAATCTCAATAGCAGTAATATACTTTAGTTTGACACACAACTGGTGTGGTTTGAGTCTGAGCTGATACACAGTTAGCTCGCTAGTTAGAGACTCGCTTTGTTGGAGTTGTTGGGGACGAGCTTACCGATCGTAGGTCTTTCAGTGCAGAGAAAGCCTACCCCCATTACACCACTATGGACCTGATTTACCGAGACCTTTAGCACGTGCAAAACTGTTTAGTACACACAAAACTAGTAACACAACCAATGATTGGTGCAAAACAAATATCATGACCAATCATTGGTCATGTTACTGGTTTTTTCCTGGGCCGAAAGGTTTTGCACACGCTAAAGGTCTTAGTAAATCAGGTTTTATGTCTGCATGCTCCACTCTTTATGTTCAGCTTTCCATTCTGGAGATAAAAGCAAATAAGCACATTCCGAAATGATCCGATAGGCTGCTGCTTCACACACCGAAATGATCCGATAGGCTGCTGCTTCACACACCAAAATGATCCGATAGGCTGCTGCTTCACACACCGAAATGATCCGATAGGCTGCTGCTTCACACACCTCACACCTCACACCTCACACCTCACACCTCAAAGGCCAACATGCAAAACACATCTTAGAGGTTTCACTTAATGAGTCTTGGACTGACTGCCCAGTCAGCAACTATCAATATTTTACAGGAAGGTTTTTTATGTATCCATCATAATGATAAAATCATAATGTGTGTGTGTGAGAGTTTAAAATCCCATGCTTTGGTGATATGGGTTAGCATTAGTAACTCCTCGATATTAATGGATCCTGGCTGCCGTCCCAAGTTCTCAGTTCTTAGGGATCTTGCCTAGCAGCCAAACGATTCTGTGTGATCTTGCTAAGAAGTGTAAAAATGTCGTAGTCATTCAGAATTCAAAGCGGCCACTGAGCCAGCAGCCTCCATGCTGTTCTCTCTCTCTCTCTCTCTCTCTCTTTCTTTCTCTCCTCCACGCTGTTCACTGTGTCTTGGCTGAATGGAAGCTGCCGATTTGAAAGATAATCGGACAAAACCGCCTTTTGTTGAGACGCTTTCAGATTTCACCCTGTTTCTGGAGTCATCTGAGAGAGAGAGAGAGAGAGAGAGAGAGAGAGAGAGAGAGAGAGAGAGAGAGAGAGAGAGAGAGAGAGAGAGAGAGAGAGAGAGAGAGAGAGAGAGAGAGAGAGAGAGAGAGAGAGAGAGAGAGAGAGAGAGAGCAGACAGTTCAAACACTTTTTTTCAGGCCTCATTCAGGTGAGTCTGTCGCTGAGCCAAAGCAGACGAAGCGCGGTGTGAAGATCCACAGAACAAATGAGAAACACCAGCAACAGGCCAGAGCTGAATATACACTACTCCTGGGACACTAAGAAGTTTCAGAGAGAATGACATGCACACGCACATTCTCAAACGCACACTCTCTCTCACACACACACACACACACACACACTCTAAGAGATAACGACTTGCACACACACACATACACACACGCTCTCACACATACACACACAGATACATGCACAGACACTCACAGCCATTTCTCGCTTTTTTTCTTTTGCAGGCATGCGTGTTCACATGGTGTTCACGCATACGTAGCATGTACAATACATGAGTGTTATTAACTACGCTCATATATATACTCTGCCCATAATGCAAATGGGCACGCTAAACCTGTCGACAGCACGGCGCCTGCAACCTCAGGGCGGCGGCTTGTACAAATAATCAGAAGGTTCCGTTATGAATCATCCCGAACAAGCCCCCTGTTAGCGCTGACATTGCGCCAATCGCCGTCCTCACCCCGGGCGCCCCAGGTGATTTATGCCCGGCGTAGAGATAGCAGCGACGGGCGGGAGAGGAATTACCCATGAGCTGGCGTCGGGGCGGATAAAAACCTGCCCAGCGGTGCGGAGCCCGCCATACCGCTGCAGCCCACCGCCAACGGGTGCGCCGTCTCCCACCTCACGAGCACCACGTCATTCCCGATGAATATTTAATCTGCCATGGACGACCCGCTTAATAACCGGAATGGGCCTGTCAATAACGCTACCGCCGATCCCCGAGCCCGTGGCTTAACTCATGTGGACTGTCTCGCCTGGCGGGGGAAGACCACATATTGGCACTTCATTATAAAGCCGTATAGTCACGGCGCCCGCCCACCAGCCGCGAGTCGTGAAAACTGAGGACCTGCCCGCCCGCTCTGGGTCCCTGTGAAAAACAGACCTTGGAGATGTAAATCCGCAGTCAATCACAGGCGTGAGGCAATTGGATATATTTAGAAGAACACGGGAACACGCCTAACGGATATCAGCGTTCACAAAGCCTCACAGTGGCACCCCTAAATCTGTGGCTGAGCGCTTAAGACCTCTTATAGCATGCATTCGTAACATTAATCCAGGAGGACATCAAAAACCATTGTGGTATGTTGAGATATACACATTCACTGTAGCACAAAGAATTGGCTTCCCATAATGAGGAACATCTATTCTGTGTTTCTGGATGCTTCAGTCTTGTGTCCAGGCTCCAGATCCAGAAATAAATTTAAAAATGTAAATATAAACTTTATAATAAGTGAACACAAATAGTGTTATAAGTTCTAAGGCATTCATTTTAAAGTCCCACATCCCTCAACTGAATTTGGAAAGTTTGGTTTCAGTTACTCTGCACCTTATAGTAGACAATTTAATTTAATTAGCTGATTTTAAACATGTAAGTCATGACTCAATGACTGAAGTATGCTTCTTGCTTTTAAACCTCTCCTCTGCTCTTGAATTTCTGTTATAGGTCTACTATAACATTCATAACCAATGTGATCTTTGTACTTTAACTGTCTTGTCGGGTAACTTTGTGTTCTATGTCAGGTCCGCCTTGTAAAATAAATTTTGATTTCAATGGGGGGTATTTCTGGTTAAATAAAGGTTTTAATAATAATAATAATAATAATAATAATTTCTCCTGTGGTTACATTTGACAGTGAAACTTTAAGTGTGATTGTGACCAGTGAGTGGGTGTTCAGCCCACAGGCCCGGGGTTCTGGAGGAAATCATCCATAACCTGGACTACTGTGACATTGTGGTGATGGGAGAGGAGCTGAACCCGGACCAGGAGAGCCTACATCTCTGCAGTGGGTCCCTTCTGGGGAAGCACCTGGACGCCAGCAACTCCACCTCCGGAATCTCCATCTATGGTGCGTCCACCCGCTACAACCCGCAATAACCTGCTATAACCTGCTACGACCCGCTACAACCCGCTACAACCTGCAATAACCTGCTACAACCCGCTACGACCCGCTACAACCCGCAGTAACCTGCTAAAACCCGCAATAACCCACTACGACCCGCTACGACCCGCTACAACCCGCAATAACCCGCTACGACCCGCTACAACCCGCTACAACCTGCAATAACCTGCTACGACCCGCTACAACCCGCAATAACCTGCTACAACCCGCTACGACCCGCTACAACCCGCTAAAACCCGCTACATAACAGAGGGCATCCCTGCCCCTGCCCATAATATTCTTCCCAAAATGCAAGACACATATGCTTTAATGTAGCTACTGGACATAAACAGACTTTAAGGGCATATGAAATAAAATAAGGCTTATTTTTTTGGATTCGACTGAAATATCCCCCATCTCTATCTTCACAATCCCCACTGTTTTATTAAACTTAAGTACATCTTTCTTGATTGAATTGTTTTAAAATTCATTTTATTAAAAATACAAAAAACGTGAAAATTTTTTTTTAAATGAAGATAGTCCCCAATTCTTCATCAGAACAACCCTGTATTGAGTGTAAAAAACAAAATGAAATGAGGTGATGCAGTGATTTTATGACTCGTGACAGAAGCAATAGCGCTCGGCAGAGCGAGCGGCCGACGGCAAACACGGCGTACGCTCTGCGCAGGACCGCAGCCTCAGCAACTCGTTCGAAGTTGTTTCAACCGGCGTGGTTTTATTGAGGGGAGCAGTAATATCCCTGTATTATGAACCATTTAAACCAGGTGCAAGCTACAGTATAAATATTTACATTCCTTAATCATCATCATTAAGCGCATAGCTGCTCGAGCAACAGCAGGAGTGGCATCAATGCTAATACGTTAACAACAACAGTGTGACAAATATGTGACAGTGTGCATAAAAATGTTTTGTTTATTTGAAAACCGGCGCATTCATTTTATTCCTCCAGTCATTTATTTCTCACTAAACTCAAATGGAGCTTGGTGGAGTATCTACTGGGGTCAGTGGGAAAAAGCAGCATAGCACCAGTGGGTGTGTATGTGACAGCTTTTCACGCACAGTTCCTCTGTGACAAAGGCACAAGTGTCCAAACGCCATCTGAGGCCAGCGGGAAATAAATGACCAGAGGGATAAAATGAATGTGAATTCTGGGGAAAAGCTCTTGAGTCAGATGTTTTCTCATCGCTCCAACGGGGGAGGGGATATTTTTATCCGGCTGCAATATTTATCATTTTCCTTGTGTTTTTCTATGTACTGGTAAGCACGGGACGATCCCAGCCTTCACAAGAAGTACTGTGTGTCGCCTCCCTGCACTGCGCTCCAGAAAGTGCTTTTAAGTGCTTTTTGTACATCAGGTTTATCCACGGTTCAGTTATGGTCACCATTTGGTCTTCACTTCGTATATCTGACAGTGGAAATAAATAAATAAATACTGTGCAAAGTGCCTTCTGTCTCAGGCCTGGCTTTGGTTCTATTAGCTCCTGTGATTCACAGTCATTTGCTTTGGTAAATTAATTAAATTAGTCCCTGGACATTTTTAGCACCAGCTGACTGGTGTAAGATGCACAGAGCGCAGGAGTTCAAGTGCAATGAGTTGTTTTTATAACCAGTGCATTCTGGTTCCATTCTGCCATAAATAGAGCACTTTACTTTCTTCCCAAGCATTTATAAAACATGTCATTACGGAGACCGAGCTGGTCTCCTCAGGTCTATGTATGGCAATGCACAGAATTATGTTAACCAAACAGATAGGATCAGATTCTATTTTGTGAACCTTTTTATCGCATAGATTTCTTTTTGTTTGTGTGCTTTTGTTATATGAAATCCATGCAATATATCGTTAATAACTGGAATGACTACATTATAATATGTGAATATTCTTTTTCCCAGGTGTGGACTCCATGTCTAATTATGAGCAGGTGGTCAGACAGGTGAGGTACCAGCACTGGCACACGGCAGAGCTGTCCGAGAGGAAGTTTCGGCTCACCTGTTCAGAGCTCAACGGCCGTTACACCAGCAACGAGTTCAACCTGGAGGTGAGTGTGCGGCTGTGCGTGGGATTCAGAGCGGAGAAGAGGGGAGACAACGAACGCCCTGAAATATTCACCAGAAAAACGTTCCACTTAATCTTGTTCAGAGAGAAATGAAAAGCAGCTAGCCACACTCCTAAGGTAAAATCTATCACAAGGGCCCTGTTTAAGTGCTACAAATCTGAATGAACAATTTATTTTTCTTTGTTCACATCTCTGCTTCTTCATTAGGTCTTTCCAGATATTGAAAAGATACTGTAACTGCATTTTGTTTCCGGCTGTTTCTCTGTATGACATCGCTGTTGATTGACAGGCTCTCCTCTCTGCCCCGCCCACCCCCAGGTCGGTGTTCTCCACAGGTCATTGGTGGAGGCCCATGTCAATCACATGGCGGTCCAGCCTCAGTACCTGCAGGCCCTTCACCATCCAGCAGTGGCCCACGGTCAAAGCTCCGCCCACAGCTCAGGTAACACAGGTGTGCTGATCACCTGTCTTACCGATTAATGGAACCATGAAAAACCCGATTGTCTGGCTCCCAGTTAATGATTTATCTTCTTAATGCGCTTCGAATGAGGAGCTGTACTGAGAAGCTGTGTTTTCTCTAAGGAGAGTCTAATGAATCTGATAACTGAGGTAAGTGCAGGTCACCGTGGACAGCAATTGGGGGAAACGAGGATGCTGAATACCATTATAGAGCACCTCTACACCCCTTAGATGCCTAAAAGCGTCCTTCTCCAGGTCCCACTGCCCTCCCGCTCACCTCCCAGCAGGAGGTTACCTCTTCCTGCTTCTCGGACGGTGGTTCTCTTTACTCTCTGTCGTCTGGCCGCTGTAATCGTCCATTAAGCAAATATAATTAAGGCTTGAATAAAAGAGCTGAGCCGTGCTGGAGAAACATTCAGACCAGGAGGAGAGAGAGTGAAAAATGATTCTCCCAAATGTTTCTGGACAAGATGAGCGCTTCCTCCGGGGGAAGCTCGTAGAGCCCAGAACACGGGTTCCACTGAAAGATGAGCCGCAGCTGATTCCTGTACATATTAAAATGAGGCAAACTGTCAGATAAAAACCCTCGGCTCTTTTATGCACCAGCATGGCAAGACTTGGCTGAGTGAGGAGAAGCCATTTAGACCCAAGGGATGCTGGGAGATAAGTTCACAGAGGTGGAAAGAGAGAGAGAGCATGAAAAGTAAATGTCTCAAAGGGATCTGCTCTCCACACACACACACACACACACACACACACACACATACACACCCATGCACACACATACGCAAACACACACACACACACACACACACACAGGGTCTGCCAGCCCTACAGTAGGCTCACCACCCCTGATCATCAAAGCCCAGTTTGGCGCTAAGAAACATACACCACATCTTGACTCAGCCTCAAAGGGCAGTAATATATATTTTTGGAGAGCCAGAATGGAGATTAGGGCTGCAGAGATACACACACACAGGACAGCTGGACATTCATCAGGGTCCAATCGGCTACTGTGAGAGAAACACTAAGCAGAACAGAGAGAGAACTGGACCTGCCCGAGTTCCATGTTTCTGCTGCCGTGTGGTCACTGTCCAATCAGATGCCATCGCTGACCTTGGGCTTTAAACGACGACCCCGTAGACCCCGATCGGTACGCCCGAGCATCTCCCACATCCTTCTCCCTGGCATGCTGCTATTTATGTCATCTTACGCCCCCTGCTGGAAATATGTGTGCACTGCAGGCAGCACTGTGTGTGTGTGTGTGTGTGTGTGTGTGTGTGTGTGAAAAAGAGAGTCCAGTAGTGAGTCATTCACCCTGTGACGCCTCTCTTTCTCTCTGTGCTCCACTGCACACCCAGTGTGTCCCTTTAGTACCGAGCTGCCTCCTCCTCTGACATTTTAATCTCTCCTAACCCTCTCTCAACTGGAGGCCAACCTCCTCCTGTGTGTCTGTGTGTGTCTGTGTGTGCGCGCGTGTCTGTGTGATGTGTAAAGAGGAGGCAGAGCCGTAGTCACGATAGAAAAGAAGTATGTACTATCATGGGTGTTTATTTACAGTGTTAAACAGTATAACCGCTGGACCGTGACAGCACACATCACTTTAAATGGAAGGATTGAATGAGACTAAGCCATCAGCACAGCTCTAGGTCCCGAGACACGGAAAATCACCTTTTGTCAGCATATGAGCTTTTCATAGCCTCTGGTGCTGCTGCTTTACCAGCGAAAAACAGGCCACCATCAGCCCCACTCCGTCAGCTGGCTCTAAACTGCCCCCCTCCCTCTGCCCCCTCCCTCTGCCCCCCTCCCCTCTGCTCCCCCTCCCCTATTCCTCTCCAGCCATTCCCAGCGCAGCCACCGTGCTCATCGTGATGTGCATCGCCGCCCTGGTGGCCGCCGTGGTCATGGGCATCTACCGCATCCACGTAGCCCACCAGCACAGCTCAAACAGAGGGGGCGGGGCCAATCGAGGGGGCGTGGCCTGGGACAACTCCGCCCTCACCATCACAGTCAACCCCATGGAGGTGAGAGAGGGAGACAGAGAGAGTGAGAGAGATAGAGAGAGAGAGAGAGAGAGAAAGAGAGAGAGAGAGAGAGAGAGAGAGAGAGCGAGAGAGAGAGAGAGAGAGAGAGCGAGAGAGAGAGAGAGAGAGCGAGAGAGAGAGAGAGAGAGAGAGAGAGAGAGAGAGAGAGAGAGAGAGAGAGAGAGTGAGAGAGAGAGAGAGAGAGAGAGAGAGAGAGAGAGAGAGAGAGAGAGAGAGAGAGAGAGAGAGAGAGAGAGAGAGCTGAATCAAAGCCAATGCTGAATGAAACACCAGTTCTGGGATATGGAGCCTCTGAAAGAAACTCTGATTAAAATGTGTCTCCGCTTGGAACAGCATTATCATGGAACAGCTGTCTTTAAACTAAAGTGTTTGCTGGTTAGGTTATAGTTTCCACTCAAACTGAGTGAGGTTAATATTTTTTGCACATGCACTCATTTTTAAGAGCTCTTGAAAATAAAGCTGTTTAAAAACACTCCTAAATTCAATCAAACACATGCAGCCGCTTTAAAAAAACTTGGTTCTTCTTCTTTTCTTTTAAGATTCAGTCAAACTCACTGTATACACAAAATTCCAGTCAAAAGAAACTGACGGAAAAAGCCGAAGGCTTGTGGTGTGCTTTTAAAAGGGCAAATGAGCTTCTGTCCAAATATTAAATACTATGTACAGATGCTTAAATTCTTATGTAGATTAATCTACATAATCATTAAAAATACAACGGTAGCTACTGCATTAGATGTGAACAATGTGAACAAATTGTCTAGTGTTTTGGGGCCTATTCCATACAAGTTAATTTACTTTAATAATCAGCCTCTCTCATGGGTCCACAGCAAATTAGCAAATTATTAGCAAATGAGAAAATGTTGCCCTGGCAGGTGTAACTTAAGCTGATGAAATAAACACGTGCAGAAATAATGCTAGAAGCAGGAGAAGCACGGATACACCGTGTGCATTGTTCCGGAAAATATACTAAATTTACAGTGTAACCAACAGCAGGCTTCAGTGTGAGGTTTTGTGTGGAAATATGATTAACCTCTCCAAGCCCGTGTTACAGCACAAGGACCGAGAAAAAAATGCCCTTTTCCCACATTTTCGCAGCTTATAGCAAATCTCATTAGGAACTTTTAAACATTGTTTATCCTCTCGCACCTGTCCTGACAAAAAAACTATCAAATTTTGTACGGCCTTACTGATATTTAACAAAATGCCCTGTCCCTCTCCCGCGGTGCAGAGCCTTGAGGAGCCACAGGCGGCAGACGATGAGGTCAGCGAGGAGGAAGAGGAAGAGGATGAAGAGGAAGACGAGCTGGACGATGACATCACCAGCGCAGAGTCTGAAGACAGCGATGAAGAGGAGGCCAGAGTTCCCAGAGGGCCGCAGGAGGAGAAGAGACGGAGCCAGCCGCAAGGAGACACTTCCACGCTACGCTACTAGTCAGAATAACACAACCCCCGTTTCCAAAATCTCTCTCTCCAATTCTGAGGTCACTCGTTCATTGGCAAGACTACTCTCACCGGAAATTGAGCTCTCAAAAGTGTGTTTTTAAAAAAAAAAACGTAGTCCATTTACACTCAGTCAAGGAAATGTCACCCTCTGCTGGTTATAAAAGTGTACTGCACCACTAACCTGTTCCAGTAGTGACAGTGCTTTGACTGTTAGGCCATGAGCGACTTTTGTGTTCTTTTATTTGACGATTTAAAGAATGCCCTGCTGATAGTTGTCAATTGCACTTTTTTACGTTGCTTGTCGGACCACAATTGCTCAGTATATTTGGATTAGTGTAAAACACAAGCAAACACACATGTACAGTACACACTGTATTAATTATAGGGATCTCAATTTGCCCTGCAGGTCACTATTTTTAATAGAACCATGCACTCTGATATATCAAATCTCAGCCATTCATAGTCTTGTTACAAATCCCGTAGTCTTAGGTCTAACATCGTATGTTTTTTTATGCCAGAAAAATATTAACTAAAAACAAAATGCTTGTTGATAGCTATTTTTCCACATATTTTCTGGGTCCAAAGTCACATGAGAATCTCAGTTTTATTTGGCTTCCCTCTAAATGGCCAATCAGAGTCACACGAAGTGGAAAAAACCGCACACTTCTAAAAGAAAAAAATGTAAGCACTGTATATTGTATTTGCATTCCTTTGTGTTAAATACCCCAGGACTTTAAGGTTCTTGTCTTTCATATAAACTTTATTGTAATAAAAATTATTCCATTTATTTGCAGTGTTTTAATGTTGGTTTTCCCCCCTGCAATGAAATATATTTTGATTATTAATCATTTAAAAAGTAGAAAATGTCAAAGATCGTCAAGTTCTCAGAGAGACGATGTCTGATACAGTGACACTAAGAGAGCTTGTTTTCAGTTGATGTATGTCAGATCTTGGAGTTTATTTACTGAAAGTTTATTTTTTTGGAAGTGAAGGGGAAGGGCGTAGCTGTACATTTCTATAGGCTCTTTTTCTGTACATAGCGTTTAGATTAGTGAAGAGAAGTCCACTCCTTTGTTTCTCCCATTTGTACGTTAGACCCACACTTGCTTGTTGGAGACCACCCAGTCTTTGTATGTGTTTGTAACCAACTCACCCTTTCTTTCATTTTTTCTGTCTTGGCATTGGTGTGCGTTCTGGTCTCTGTCTGGGATGGAGAGCTGTAGGTTTGAATCCGTCGAGAGGGACATAGACACATTACCTTTCACCTGTGAAGTGGGGCTTTTACACTGAGAAGGGGTCACCGTCATCTCCCCAAACTTAATAACATCCTGTGTTTAGAAGCCATGTTCCCATACCTGCAGCTGTCCTGCGATACCTGCAAGATAAAATGAAATATACGAACAGTAAGCCACACTGAAGAGATCTGCATGTCCTTCAGAATCCACCTCTGAGCCGTACGCTTTAAAACTTATCCTAAATGTGAGCAATGTTTTTTAAATCTTAACCGTCATTAGTTTACTGGCAGTCAAATTCTGAAATGGAACATTAACTAGTGGATTATCTGTACTACAGCTGTACTACACGTGTCCCACTAATGTTAAACTGAACATTCTATTCCCAGAATTCCTTTTATCCTTCTGATACCTTGCCATTTACGCAGAAACAGGAATACAGGGTAGCAATCAACACTTCTCTGACTTTCTGCTCCAATGATCCATTGCAACTTTTGTCCTTTCCTTCCAATTGTAGCTTTTGTCTTTTCCTTTCCTTCTAGAATCCCTGGCAATGACAAATACACCCCCCCCCCCCCACTCCACAACTTGATATTGTGACAGAGGGACCATTTTAGTGTGTGATGACAAGCTTGCTGTTTGTTACCTGATTTAGCTGGGAGAAGGCATGTTGAATCTGTGTATAGATAGCTACGTGTAAAGTCTGTAGCAGTGGTTCGGATCTCCACGGTTGTGACATCACCATGTTGAGGCTTGCGCCGGCTCATTTCGGCTCATTGATACGGTTAGACTGCATCCAGCCATTTTGTTTTGAGCATGTTCTGTTTTTCTTTCAGTTGTGTCGTCGTTTGGGTTTTTGTTTCTGCATTAAATCCATGGTTTCCTACATGTTTGTTCTACAAGAAGAATGAGAAAGCAAACGCAGTTTAAAAAAATAAATAAATCAACCCTGTAAAATGTGTAAAACCTTTTTTCTCTTTTTATTTATTATAGGTTTTGGTTACTCTGGTGGTCACTACCACATTTTCTGTACATTGGCCAATAAAGACGTTTTAGAATCATTCTGTTTCTCTCCATTTTTGTGCTTGTCTGTGCCGACCTTTTCTTTTTTTAAAGGGCAGTGTTTCAGAAACAGTGGTGCTGAACTGCAAAAACTAAAAATAAGACAATCGTAACAAGTAATTAAGTCTTATATTTAGACTTAAAATCTTCCCATTATATTTTTGCTGAATAAAACAAAAATATATTACGTGAGACAGTTTTACTCATTTCGAGATAATAGGATGAGACAATTTTACTTAACAAGCAAAAAGTTAAACTTAAAACAACTTGAGAACAAAAAAAATAATCTTAAGTCTCATTACAAGACTGCACTTTTTTGCAGTGTGCATAAACTGATGTCTTGGTGTGACTGCAGATTAGACATTTCCTTTCATTTAAGCCATGCAGCTTATTAGAATTATGGATACTGGTTTCCTGTCCCAACGAAGGTAGCCCCTCCAAAAATAGAAATACCTAATTTCTTAGTTTCTTTATTAAAACTAATGTTTATTTTAAAAAGACACACTATTTATTTAAGATTTTTTTCAAACTGAACATGGGTACCTGCACATTCAAGCAATGCGATTGTGTTCTTGTTACATCTGACCCATCTGCACCTGCTTATACAGTTTATGTCTAACATAAACGCTTACAGACATCTATGAAGCTTTCAGTAAAAACTATGAGGGGCTGTTTAGGCCGCTCACATACATAAAGTGGGGATGGAAAGTCTTCGGACAGTAACACAATTTTTGTTGTTTTGGCTCTGTACTCCAGAACATTGGATTTGAAATGGAACAGTGACTATGAGGTTACAGACTTTCAGCTTTAATTTGAGGGTTTTTACATCCATATCGGGTGAACCGTGTTGCAATTGTAGCCCTTTTTATACACAGCAAAGTTTTGAAGAAATGGAGGAGAATGAGAGAAGGTTGTTTTAATATTGACTTACATTATTTTATGACTTGTATTGTTAAAAAAAAAAGATTGGGACAGTGTATGAAATGTAAATAAAAATAGAAAGCAATGATTTTCAATAAAAAAATGTATGACCTGTATACAATTGAAAACAGTAAAAAGACAAGATATTTAATGTTTTAACTAATCAACTTTATTGTTTTTTGTAAATATACGCTCATTCTACATTTGATGCCTGCAACACATCCCAAAAAAGTTGGGACAGGGGCATGTTTACCACGGTGTTACATCACCTTTCCTTTTAACAACACTGTTTTGGGAACAGAGGACACTAATTGTTTTAGTTTTGAAAGCGGAATTGTCTCCATTGTCGTATTTTGCGCTTCATAATGCACCACACGTGTTCAATGGGAGACAGGTCTGGACTGCAGGCAGGCCAGTCTAGCACCCACACTCTCTGACTACGAAGCCACACTGTTGTAACAGATGCAGAATGTGGCTTGGCATTGTCTCGCTGAAATAAGCAGGGATGTTCCTGAAAAAGACATTGTCTGAATGGCAGCATATGTTGCAACCAAAAGGCACATGTACCCTTCAGCATTAATGGGGCCCTCACAGATGTGCAAGTTACCCATGCCATGGGCACGAACACACCCCCATACCATGAGAGACGCTGGCTTTTGAACCTTGCATTGGTAACAATCGGGATGGTCCTTTTCTTTTTTGACCCGGAGAACACGACTCACGCAGTTTTGCGCAAAGTGGCGAACCTCGACCCATCCTTGCTCATAAACGCCCGAGCCTTCGTGGATGCTCCTTTTATACCCAGTCATGATAGCATCACTCATTACCTATTCACCCGTTTACCTGTGGAATGTTCCAAACAGGTGCTTTTTTAACATTCCACCGCCTTCCCAGTCTTCAATTTTCAGGATGTGCAGGATGTGTGCAGGATGTGTGGAGGATGTGTGGAGGATGTGTGCAGGATGTGTGGAGGATGTGTGCAGGATGTGTGGAGGATGTGTGCAGGATGTGTGGAGGATGTGTGCAGGATGTGTGGAGGATGTGTGAAGGATGTGTGGAGGATGTGTGCAGGATGTGTGGAGGATGTGTGCAGGATGTGTGGATGTGTGGAGGATGTGTGCAGGATGTGTGGAGGATGTGTGCAGGATGTGTGGAGGATGTGTGCAGGATGTGTGGATGTGTGGAGGATGTGTGCAGGATGTGTGCAGGACGTGTGGAGGATGTGTGCAGGATGTGTGGAGGATGTGTGCAGGATGTGTGGAGGATGTGTGCAGGATGTGTGCAGGATGTGTGGAGGATGTGTGCAGGATGTGTGCAGGATGTGTGGAGGATGTGTGGAGGATGTGTGGAGGATGTGCTGCAGTGGGGACAGAGGGAACAGGAGCAGGTCATGTGGCTGGTCCAGCTTCAGGGGCTGACACAGAGGTTACACTGCTGGTGTGTTGAGCCAATTAAATAGAAAAAATATTAATTATATCAATACAAACTACCGCCACATATAGATTATGTCCATCAGTCAGCTATATTAACATTACATTCACAGAGTGGAATCCACAGACACAGAGTCTGTCCCCTCAGCTGGACTGGACACTTCTCTATCTGTAAGAAGTCAAAATTGGGCCTTTATGTATTGGCATGCCAAACATCTGCAGTGATGTTTGCTTTTCAAAATGTCATCTAACAGACATGGGCCATGGCCTTATGAGGCCATCTGGGGTAAACAATGAAACAGTGTAAATACAGACTCAATGTGGAGACACTAAGGAGCGCTTATTATGTAGGCTAGCCAATATTTCATATAGGAGTGAGAGAATATATGGAGAATATATGTATGTGAAAGAGAACATATGTATGTGAGAGGTCCAAGAGGAATTATGGCTGAAACAGCCGCTCATAAGAAACATCTGAGCATATGTATGGTATAGGAACTCCTATGGTTTGGTATGGTAAACAAAATATGCAGTTCTATTCGGTAATTTTTTCAGTAATCTCACAATACATTTAATTATATTTCTCAGTAATAAGAGACATTTTTCTTATGGGAACTGCATATCACATTCAAGAGCTACTGCTGTCTGTCACTCATTATTAAAAACTCCCCCCCTATTATTTTTACTCTAAGATGTGGGCTCTGTCCATGCAGATCCTCTGAATGCTGCAGCATTTCCATTGATGATGTGGCCAGAGGATGTGTGACCTCTGTTTAGTTCTATCTGCACGCAGCCAGCCCTCCACGAACAGGATTAGCCCACAGACCCCATCATTTAACGCAAAATCGACAGTTTGTGTGACAAGACTGCAATCGCTGCGATAAGAAGGGGACCTACTACTATTTAAACGGCTGAACCATTACCGTTTCAATGTCTCCCCCTAGTGGTTGTTTATTTTTTTTACTTGCGTTTGACTTGTTCCTGCCAATACTGTCGCTATCATAAATCAAAATTTCAATGGCATATTGAGAGCTTAAGATCAAGCGGCAAGCAGTTATTTGTACAGCTAAATGATCCATTACCGCAGACATCTACTAGCTACACCTCACAGAAAAAAAGTAATTAAAGTGCAACAAAAGTACAGTACATAAATTTCAAAAACCATTAAAAAAGAATTACCTTATAATCATTACGGAGTTATAAAAGTGCATTTTAAGCTCTTTGAAATGGCACAGAAATCCATGGATTCACTGTACTTCCTGTTTTTTTTCTCTCCTCAAAATCTATATAATTGTTTGCTTGTCATCTTTAAACCTCGAATGCACAGCACTGAACAGACCACTCAACATTTTCTATAGACAGTGGCTGATTTATAAAAAACTTTTCAAAGAGGGATGGTGCAGTTTGTGAAATAACCAAGCACCATTAACACAAGGGGGATGGTGCAGTTTGTAAAATAACCGAGCACCATTAACACAAAGGGGGATGGTGCAGTTTGTAAAATAACTGAGCACCATTAACACAAAGAGGGATGGTGCAGTTTGTAAAATAACTGAGCACCATTAACACAAAGAGGGATGGTGCAGTTTGTAAAATAACTGAGCACCATTAACACAAAGAGGGATGGTGCGGTTTGTAAAATAACCGAGCACCATTAACACAAAGGGGATGGTGCGGTTTGTAAAATAACCGAGCACCATTAACACAAGGGGGATGGTGCGGTTTGTAAAATAACCGAGCACCATTAACACAAGGGGGATGGTGCGGTTTGTAAAATAACCGAGCACCATTAACACAAAGGGGATGGTGCGGTTTGTAAAATAACCGAGCACCATTAACACAAAGGGGATGGTGCGGTTTGTAAAATAACCGAGCATCATTAACACAAAGGGGGATGGTGCGGTTTGTAAAATAACCGAGCATCATTAACACAAAGGGGGATGGTGCGATTTGTAAAATAACCGAGCATCATTAACACAAAGGGGGATGGTGCGGTTTGTAAAATAACTGAGCATCATTAACACAAAGAGGATGGTGCAGTTTGTAAAATAACTGAGCACCATTAACACAAAGGGGATGGTGCGGTTTGTAAAATAACCGAGCACCATTAACACAAGGGGGATGGAAAATGGCGATGGCAGGTTTACAAAGGGGATGGTTTTTGTACATTTTTTTTTAACAGAGAGCATGGCATCCCCTTGCATCCTCACTCAAAGTGACCCCTACCTGAACTGCTCATTTGGTACTGTGGGGCTCCCCACAGCCTGGTATTCTGCACCACGCCAGTGCTCTGTGGGGCGTGGCTGGCCGCTCGGAAAGGCAGCGAATATAACTGTCTCGGGCGCTGTAGCGCTTCAAAGATCTTCTGCACTCGCTCACGTTCAGAGAGGACACCAGCTCCACCGATGCGGCCGTCTGACGCAGCAAAAAAAGGACATCAATGACAGAGGAAAATAACTCCTCTGAATGACCCAATAATCAGCTGCAAACTACCAAATGGAAACCACGGAAGTTTACATAAACTTGGACTAGGTTAACCCCATTATAGCTCAGGTTTTATCCGGATATAGCCTGGCTAGTGGCTACGCTCTCGTTGGCTACAAAACTTTCACTTTTCAACCAAATGTAGCCGGGTTTTCACCTGAATACCTAGATGCTTCATGTTTCATTGACTTTTCACTGACGTTTCACCACAGAAATGTTCACTGAGAATGGTTACAGTTCTGAACCTATGCAACTCTGGAGCTTCACCTGCTTCCTGTCCGGGTTCCTGGGCCGTTTCCACGACAACACAGGTGGAGTTTACCCAGCTGACTTCCTCGCCGCCATCTTGTATTAAGACTTCAAGCAGCTGTGGTTCAATCTATTTATTTGTTTAGGCTCATTATTTAGCCGTGTCTTGTGCTAATGCCCTGAGAGTCGTTAGTCTTTATTGTTGGGTTGTAAACCTCGGTGCTGTTGCTTTGTAAACCATTACCTGCGTCATTAATCTGAGACTCATGGCCTCTCATTGGGCCCATCGGGTTTGTCCATTTGTCTTCGGCGTTTTGGATTATAACCCTTCCCGGTTCCGCTGCTTGTAAAGGGAAGATTGATGGCAAGACTTTAAGAGCTGTAATTGCTTCACGTCGGTTGCAGGGGAAGCAAGTGAAGGATACTGTTGCCGTCTAAGGCAGGGATAGGATAGCATGGCTGCCTTTCTCTCTCTCTCTGAGAATACTTCTAATTTTTTCCAGCATCATGCTTATTGCTAATTCTGTCCCGTTATCACTAGGGAGGAAATCAGTGTTGACCAACAGAAGAAAAAAAAATCTGAAATCATGCAAAATTTCTTCCTTGATCACCAGCCATTCTTGCAGTCCTGCCAGCTCAGTATAGTCAGTATGAAGGCTCATATGGTCAGTATGAAGGCTCATATGGTCAGTATGAAGGCTCATATGGTCAGTATTAAGGCTCATATGGTCAGTATGAAGACTCATATAGTCAGTATTAAGTCTCATATGGTCAGTATGAAGACTCATATCGTCAGTGTGAAGGCTCATATGGTCAGTATGAAGGTGCTGGACTTCTCACACATTACAAAAGAGCACTGAGGTGATGGTAAAATAAAGAAAATGAGGAGGGGCAGCTGATTGGCTCATTCGGTAAAGGCATTCCGCTGCATGGATGGTGTCTGTGCAAACCGTGGCTCCACAGGACGATACCCAATAGGCCATTGTGTCACCCTAAGCTATGGGAAGGATCAGTAGGTTAGGGGTCTGTATTTCTAAATCGGCAGAGTGGGGTTTGTGCGTCCGCTCTCTTTACAGACAGTAGGGCATTTCAGACTGGGGTGGGAGTTGCTCAGCCCCAAGTTGGGCACCAAATTTATATATTTTTTAAATGACGTGAAAAGGGTGACTCAGTGAGTCATTTATCTATATTATGAACAGCCAACAAGATGGTGTAATGATGAAGTGGAGAACAGGAATTATCAGATAAAAAGATGAACAGGTAAATTAATAGAGTGAACAGGACTAAACGGGCGGTAGAGAAGAGGGTTGGGGCAGACTGTGTTTTCAGGTATTTGGTGCCAAGCCAAAAATAAGCAGATCCATCTGTATATGAAGGTTCATTACTTCTGCATCTGTATATGAAGGTTCATTACTTCCGCATCTGTATATGAAGGTTCATTACTTCTGCATCTGTATATGAAGGTTCATTACGTCTGCATTTGTATATGAAGGTTCATTACGTCTGCATCTGTATATGAAGGTTCATTACGTCTGCATTTGTATATGAAGGTTCATTACTTCTGCATCTGTATATGAAGGTTCATTACTTCTGCATCTGTATATGAAGGTTCATTACTTCTGCATCTGTATATGAAGGTTCATTACTTCTGCGTCTGTATATGAAGGTTCATTACTTCTGCGTCTGTATATGAAGGTTCATTACTTCTGCGTCTGTATATGAAGGTTTATTACTTCTGCATCTGTATATGAAGGTTCATTACTTCCGCATCTGTATATGAAGGTTCATTACGTCTGCATCTGTATATGAAGGTTCATTACTTCTGCATCTGTATATGAAGGTTTATTACTTCTGCATCTGTATATGAAGGTTCATTACGTCTGCATCTGTATATGAAGGTTCATTAATTCTGCATCTGTATATGAAGGTTCATTACGTCTGCATCTGTATATGAAGGTTCATTACTTCTGCATCTGTATATGAAGGTTCATTACGTCTGCATCTGTATATGAAGGTTCATTACTTCTGCATCTGTAAATGAAGGTTTATTACTTCTGCATCTGTATATGAAGGTTCATTACTTCTGCATCTGTATATGAAGGTTCATTACTTCTGCATCTGTATATGAAGGTTCATTACGTCTGCATCTGTATATGAAGGTTCATTACTTCTGCATCTGTATATGAAGGTTGATTACTTCCGCATCTGTATATGAAGGTTCATTACTTCTGCATCTGTATATGAAGGTTCATTACTTCCGCATCTGTATATGAAGGTTCATTACTTCTGCATCTGTAAATGAAGGTTCATTACTTCTGCATCTGTATATGAAGGTTCATTACTTCTGCATCTGTATATGAAGGTTCATTACTTCTGCGTCTGTATATGAAGGTTCATTACTTCTGCATCTGTATATGAAGGTTCATTACTTCTGCATCTGTATATGAAGGTTCATTACTTCTGCATCTGTATATGAAGGTTTATTACTTCTGCATCTGTATATGAAGGTTCATTACTTCTGCATCTGCATATGAAGGTTTATTACTTCTGCATCTGTATATGAAGGTTCATTACTTCTGCATCTGTATATGAAGGTTCATTACTTCTGCGTCTGTATATGAAGGTTCATTACTTCTGCATCTGTATATGAAGGTTCATTACTTCTGCATCTGTATATGAAGGTTCATTACTTCTGCATCTGTATATGAAGGTTTATTACTTCTGCATCTGTATATGAAGGTTCATTACTTCTGCATCTGCATATGAAGGTTTATTACTTCTGCGTCTGTATATGAAGGTTCATTACTTCTGCATCTGTATATGAAGGTTTATTACTTCTGCATCTGTATATGAAGGTTCATTACTTCTGCATCTGTATATGAAGGTTCATTACTTCTGCATCTGTATATGAAGGTTCATTACTTCTGCATCTGTATATGAAGGTTCATTACTTCCGCATCTGTATATGAAGGTTCATTACTTCTGCATCTGTATATGAAGGTTCATTACTTCTGCATCTGTATATGAAGGTTCATTACTTCTGCGTCTGTATATGAAGGTTCATTACTTCTGCATCTGTATATGAAGGTTCATTACTTCCGCATCTGTATATGAAGGTTCATTACTTCTGCATCTGTATATGAAGGTTCATTACTTCTGCATCTGTATATGAAGGTTCATTATTTCTGCGTCTGTATATGAAGGTTCATTACTTCTGCATCTGTATATGAAGGTTCATTACTTCCGCATCTGTATATGAAGGTTCATTACTTCTGCATCTGTATATGAAGGTTCATTACTTCTGCGTCTGTATATGAAGGTTCATTACTTCTGCATCTGTATATGAAGGTTCATTACTTCTGCATCTGTATATGAAGGTTCATTACTTCTGCATCTGTATATGAAGGTTCATTACGTCTGCGTCTGTATATGAAGGTTCATTACTTCTGCATCTGTATATGAAGGTTCATTACGTCTGCGTCTGTATATGAAGGTTCATTACTTCTGCATCTGTATATGAAGGTGCATTACGTCTGCATCTGTATATGAAGGTTCATTACGTCTGCATCTGTATATGAAGGTTCATTACGTCTGCATCTGTATATGAAGGTTCATTACGTCTGCATCTGTATATGAAGGTTAATTACGTCTGCGTCTGTATATGAAGGTTCATTACTTCTGCATCTGTATATGAAGGTTCATTACGTCTGCATCTGTATATGAAGGTTCATTACTTCTGCGTCTGTATATGAAGGTTCATTACTTCTGCATCTGTATATGAAGGTTCATTACTTCTGCATCTGTATATGAAGGGTCATTACATCTGCATCTGGATATGAAGGTTTATTACGTCTGCATCTGTATATGAAGGTTAATTACGTCTGCATCTGTATATGAAGGTTCATTACTTCTGTGTCTGTATATGAAGGTTCATTACTTCTGCATCTGTATATGAAGGTTCATTACTTCTGCATCTGTATATGAAGGTTCATTACTTCTGCGTCTGTATATGAAGGTTCATTACCATTACTTCTGCATCTGTATATGAAGGGTCATTACATCTGCATCTGGATATGAAGGTTTATTACGTCTGCATCTGTATATGAAGGTTAATTACGTCTGCATCTGTATATGAAGGTTCATTACTTCTGTGTCTGTATATGAAGGTTCATTACTTCTGCATCTGTATATGAAGGTTCATTACTTCTGCATCTGTATATGAAGGTTCATTACGTCTGCATCTGTATATGAAGGTTCATTACGTCTGCATCTGTATATGAAGGTTAATTACGTCTGCGTCTGTATATGAAGGTTCATTACTTCTGCATCTGTATATGAAGGTTCATTACGTCTGCATCTGTATATGAAGGTTCATTACTTCTGCGTCTGTATATGAAGGTTCATTACTTCTGCGTCTGTATATGAAGGTTCATTACTTCTGCATCTGTATATGAAGGGTCATTACATCTGCATCTGGATATGAAGGTTTATTACGTCTGCATCTGTATATGAAGGTTAATTACGTCTGCATCTGTATATGAAGGTTCATTACTTCTGTGTCTGTATATGAAGGTTCATTACTTCTGCATCTGTATATGAAGGTTCATTACTTCTGCATCTGTATATGAAGGTTCATTACTTCTGCATCTTTATATGAAGGTTTATTACTTCTGCATCTGTATATGAAGGTTTATTACTTCTGCATCTGTATATGAAGGTTCATTACTTCTGCATCTGTATATGAAGGTTCATTACTTCTGCATCTGTATATGAAGGTTCATTACTTCTGCATCTGTATATGAAGGGTCATTACTTCTGCATCTGTATATGAAGGTTCATTACTTCTGCATCTGTATATGAAGGTTCATTACTTCTGCATCTGTATATGAAGGTTCATTACTTCTGCATCTGTATATGAAGGTTCATTACTTCTGCATCTGTATATGAAGGTTCATTACGTCTGCATCTGTATATGAAGGTTCATTACTTCTGCATCTGTATATGAAGGTTCATTACTTCTGCATCTGTATATGAAGGGTCATTACTTCTGCATCTGTATATGAAGGTTCATTACTTCTGCATCTGTATATGAAGGTTCATTACTTCTGCATCTGTATATGAAGGTTCATTACTTCTGCATCTGTATATGAAGGTTTATTACTTCTGCATCTTTATATGAAGGTTTATTACTTCTGCATCTGTATATGAAGGTTTATTACTTCTGCATCTGTATATGAAGGTTCATTACTTCTGCATCTTTATATGAAGGTTTATTACTTCTGCATCTGTATATGAAGGTTCATTACTTCTGCATCTGTATATGAAGGTTCATTACTTCTGCATCTTTATATGAAGGTTTATTACTTCTGCATCGGTATATGAAGGTTCATTACTTCCGCATCTGTATATGAAGGTTCATTACTTCTGCATCTTTATATGAAGGTTTATTACTTCCGCATCTGTATATGAAGGTTCATTACTTCTGCATCTTTATATGAAGGTTTATTACTTCTGCATCTGTATATGAAGGGTCATTACTTCTGCATCTGTATATGAAGGTTCATTACTTCTGCATCTGTATATGAAGGTTCATTACTTCTGCATCTGTATATGAAGGTTCATTACTTCTGCATCTTTATATGAAGGTTTATTACTTCTGCATCTGTATATGAAGGTTCATTACTTCTGCATCTTTATATGAAGGTTTATTACTTCTGCATCTGTATATGAAGGTTCATTACTTCTGCATCTGTATATGAAGGTTCATTACTTCTGCATCTTTATATGAAGGTTTATTACTTCTGCATCTGTATATGAAGGTTTATTACTTCCGCATCTGTATATGAAGGTTCATTACTTCTGCATCTTTATATGAAGGTTTATTACTTCTGCATCTGTATATGAAGGGTCATTACTTCTGCATCTGTATATGAAGGGTCATTACTTCTGCATCTGTATATGAAGGTTCATTACTTCTGCATCTGTATATGAAGGTTCATTACTTCTGCATCTGTATATGAAGGTTCATTACTTCTGCATCTGTATATGAAGGTTCATTACTTCTGCATCTTTATATGAAGGTTCATTACTTCTGCATCTGTATATGAAGGGTCATTACTTCTGCATCTGTATATGAAGGTTCATTACTTCCGCATCTGTATATGAAGGTTCATTACTTCTGCATCTGTATATGAAGGTTCATTACTTCTGCGTCTGTATATGAAGGGTCATTACATCTGCATCTGTATGTGAAGGTTTATTACTTCTGTATCTGTATATGAAGGGTCATTACATCTGCATCTGTATATGAAGGTTCATTACTTCTGCTTTGGTACCAAGGTGTTATAACCCTGAGGGGGAAACAGGTGAACCAGTCAAATAAGGAACAAGAGATGGAGTAAACATAGGCACCACAGGAATGCTAATAGGAGGTACAGCCAGCATTAATTACACAGTAAAGGCCTTTAGCATGTGTCAAACCAATAACTGGTGATTGGTCATGGCATTTGTTTTGCACCAATCATTGGTCGTGTTATTGGTTTTGCACATGCTAAAGGTCTTAGTAAATCAGGCCCCAAGAGTTTAATAGGGGCTGTGTTCGGATCCAACTTAACAAATACCCTTCCCTTGCTCTCTTCCCTTGTTCTCTTCCTTTGAGTGAGCCGTCTTGTGACGTAATTTGCTACGTGCAGCAAGCAAACGTAACAGGTGCTCTGCAAAGGAGGATAGACGAGAAAGAATTCTACCCCATAGAGTTGAAACGTGACCTCCCGCATGGAACATTGCATTGTGAGGAAACTGAGGTAATATAATTAGCCTACTAATTATATTTATATAATTACTCCCTCCCCTTAAATTGGAACCAAATCCCACTTGGTCTGGCTGCCATATTTAATCCTGGCATTTTTGGGATTCCCTCCTTGAAGCAAGGGAATGGAACGACAGGAAGAAAAGATACAATTCGGATCCAAACGCAGCCAGGATCTTTAGCCCCTCATGAAGCGCAATGTCCCGACTCTTACCACGTAGAATACATATCCAGTCCACCCACTCACCTGTAATTCAACCCAGGATGCGTCAAAACAGGGGAGCAGCCAGTATAACTGGTTTCAGTCAGACTAATGGTCACTGTGTAATTTAGCCTGGTGGTTAAATTCAAAAGCATTTTCAGAGGGTAATGAGTTTGTAAGCGGTTGATGCATAATTACCCTTTACAGAAAAGGTCATAATTGCCTGGACAGCACTCCCACTCTCCTAACACGCTTTTCTTTATTTCCATCACTCCAGAACTAAACATATAATTATCGCACACTATTAAGAGTTTAATCTTCAGAGGTCTAAAAATAATCACACCTATAAAATGTACATCAGTCAAAAGAGACCTGTACTTTTTGGCAGGGTTCATGGTGTGTGTGCGCTTGCAGTGGGGAGGGGTGCTTTACTGTAGGAGATGGCAAAAGGCGTCAGTCTCGTGCCGAGTCTCGTTACAACAAAGGTTCTACAAAAAAAGATTTTTTTGTAATTGTACAACAGTTAGTTCCGACCACGCATTGTGATTGGTGCATTCCATGAGCGCTGATATACATCACTCTGCTTTGTTTACATTGATACATTGTTGGCGAAAATTTTTATTTTTCATGAAATTCTGAAGGAATTATATTTGTTTGGCGGAGCCAAAAAAACAACAAAATCAAAATATATTGTCTCAATCATTACTTAATAGTTTATAGGCTAGTAGAACTGTTGTATAAAAGCAATATCACACCCGAGGTTGTGACGTTACAATGTCTGTCAGCTCGGCTGTGATTATTTTTGATATACAGTATAACAGAACTCGCTCTCGTGTGATGTTGCTTAAATGTGTGACACCAGTCGGAATGTCACTGATCCAGTGTTCTGATCACTGCATTGTGTAGTAAGTGCTATCTTCACTCAGTAGTGCTTACTTTAATCACACCATCCAACAAGTTCTACAGTCTCAGTCTGTCTCTTTCTCCCTCTCTCACGCTCGCTCTATCTTGCAGTAAAAATGTGACTCAGACTAATACGTACCAAGCTGACCTTTGTGATGTAAATGTGGGTGGCAGTGTAGTATAATGGGTAGGGAACTGGGCCTAAAGGTTGCAGGTTTGATTCCCAGGTAGAGCACTGCTGTTGTACCCTTTGGCAAGGTACTTAACCTGAACTGCTTCTGTGTAATAATAATAATAATAATAATTATCCAGCTGAATAAATGGATACTATTAAATTGATACCATGCAAATGTCGTGCAAGACACTCTGGATAAGAGTGTCTACTAAAATACCAGTAATGTCACGTAAATGCACACTTTGATCTGTAACAGCGATCCATACGCAGTTTGTCTCTCCGCCATCAGAGGGAGCCAGATCTCTTCAGCAGGATTCATCCTTTCCATACATCTTGTATTTCCCTTCTCTCTGCCCTGCGCTTAATTCCCTAACAGGCTTTTCAGTGGACTTTTGGCTTGTACTGAAGTCAAGTAAATCCACTCTACCGCCAAATCTGATTGGCTACCAGCTAACAACAGAGAAGGCAAGGCAGGGTTTAGGACCATCAGGGGACTCAGCTAATGCTAAGGCTAATGCTAATGCTCGACAAATTACTTTGTTCTACAGATTTCTTCTTACTCACTTCAAGATTTTTATTGGAAATTAAGAGCAATTACTGTAGATCAATGTCAAGTGACAATTAAATATGCAATTATTCACAAGAAAGCAAATACATGTTAGGGTAATAAATTAATTAATAATAATTTGTAACTTATTATTAACTGTGTGGACATTGGCAATCTGGAATGCTAACGCTAATGTTATTTTGAGAGCTCATTATTTACATTTTGAATAGAAAATGCTATCAACACATTCAGCCATTTTACTGAGTTGAAGGCAATGAGCCACAAAATGTTTGGCATGGATCTGAATGTCTGAATATCGTTACCAATTATTTATATTGCCAGTTTACATTATCATATCACAATACAGTCATTTAACAGACAGTCTTATCCAGAGCAATTAATAATGTAGGCAAAACATTAAGTGCATTCACCTGGTTAATATGAGCAATAGTGCCAGACCTGACAAACTACATTCCCCACAACTCTACGTGGTGGGTGCAAGTCAGGGTATGAAATGAACTTTTTCACCCACTGGCCAGAGTGGCTTGTGGATTTTAAAAATCACCAGCCATTTGACCAGCCACAATACCTTTTACAATATAACACAACCTGGTTGGTCACCAGCCAAAATGGCTGTTAGAGTAAAAATCATGCCAGCCACAATCAAAGTTTTACCAGCATTTGCCTGGTGGCGGGTGTGAATGCTATACCCTGGTGATTTATTTGCACGACACAATTCAGGCAGAGCTGTATTATATCAGGTTCACGGAAGGTTCTGGATTGTCACAAGTATCTAAAGAGAAGGCAGTTCGACTGATCTTCTTTCAGGCTTTCAATACACAGACGGTTAATGCAGTACTTCAAGCAGAACCTTCACGTTTCCTTTACTGTTAACTGCCATTGCTCAGAAGAGCCGGGATAGAGCCAGTTCTAAAGCCCTGGAGGAGCTCCTCTCGGGATCACACACTACAGATTTCTCCCTCTCCAGCACATCTCGAGTTTCAGGGCAGCTCAGATGAACCGAATTATGCAGTCCTTGCTGTCGTCGTGTCTTCAAAGGCTTCTGTGAGTTCATGAATTGCAAATTAATGTGGGGCTGACATTTACAGCGAAAGCAACTCTCGGAAAAAATAAAGAGATATGAAAGGGTTAACGAAAACAAACCCGGTTCTGCTGAATCAAACATTACCCTTTCATCTTCAAATTATTATAAATATTATTAATAAGTACCTCTCCCAGGCTCTAAGCACTGCACAATCAGTTGACAAAAGATAAATAAAAATAATGAACTTCAGAATGTGTTGCAGGAATCAGAATAGTCATACCATAGGTGGGAAAGATGGATTATACCCACCCCCAAATTCCCATAGGGATCCATTCAAATGCAGAGAGATTATAGTATCGCTTGTAAGAGTACCTGAAAATAAGATATCAAGAGTCTTTTTATGTTGTTGGGTCACAGACATCAGGAAGTCATGACATGCAAAGGATATGCAACCAAATATGAAATATGATACCTTTATTAAAGTTTATGTTAATTTGTCCAAATACCTAAAATGGGGGGGACCATGTATAAAAATGGCTACAATTGCTACACAGGTCACCTGATATGGACGTAAAAACCCTCAAATTAAAGCTGAAGGTTTTCACTTTAACCTCATAGTCACTGTTCCATTTAAAATCCAATGTGCTGGAGTACAGAGCCAAAACAACAAAGATTGTGCCACTGTCCAAATACTTATGGATCTGCCTGTATGTACTATGTGTTCAGTCTGTAGATGCAATTTAAAGTGTTTTCGTGAGGATTCACACTTGTGAATAAATTATTCGTATAAATAACCAGTATCCAAAGAAAAATAGTTCTTTGTAGGTAACAAAGTGTCTGTACGAGACCATTCACACATCCTGCTAACTTTGATGACCATGAAGATGCAGCATTCATACATCCTGCTAACTTTGATGACCATGAAGATTCAGCATTCACACATCCTGCTAACGTTGATGACCATGAAGATGCAGCATTCACACATCCTGCTAACTTTGATTACCATGAAGATGCAGCATTCACACATCCTGCTAACTTTGATGACCATGAAGATGCAGAATTCACACATCCTGCTAACTTTGATGACCATGAAGATTCAGCATTCACACATCCTGCTAACGTTGATGACCATGAAGATGCAGCATTCACACATCCTGCTAACTTTGATGACCATGAAGATGCAGAATTCACACATCCTGCTAACTTTGATGACCATGAAGATGCAGCATTCACACATCCTGCTAACTTTGATGACCATGAAGATGCAGCATTCACACATCCTGCTAACTTTGATGACCATGAAGATGCAGCATTCACACATCCTGCTAACTTTGATGACCATGAAGATGCAGCATTGCAAAATACAGGGGGAATAAACCAAGTTGCTTCAGTTACCCACAACACCCAGTGGGTGGCAGTAGTGAGCTTCGCTAGCCATGGGACACACTACTGCGACCTTTTCTCCCTGCAGTGTATCAAGTAGTCTTCTTCTATCTTCTTTTGCCTAGGTGTGTGTGGTGCAAATATTTCATATACTGTTAAAAGTAAACATCACTTCCCCTTGGAAACAGAATCAAGTAACTATAGAGTACAGAATCCTACCACTCCTCTCTCAACAAATTAACTATAGTGTAGGCCCTTTCAGTGCAAACACAGATAAACTCAAACCCTTGCATATACACTACATTCAAATCATTAGCATGCAATGCTCATAAAAACATGAAGAACATTTGTCTTTTGAAGCTCTTTGATGATGTCATACTGATTGGACTGTTGCGATGACCTCAGACACTCCAATAACTGGAAGCCATCTTGGTTACATCAATGTTACATCACAGAAGCAACCAAAGGCAGTTTATCCATTATAAATCCAGTGGCTCATGAAATATAGCCATTTTTCCAGTTTATTGGTTTTAAAAGATGTCCCACCGCATTTGGTGTGAAAAACGTCGAGCTGGTGCTCTTCTGGGGACCCGAATCTCTACAATAACTGGATGCAGCATGTTCATTTTATGTCAGAGATTCAGCTGCAGGGGCTTAACTGCATTGTAAGCTTGTTGGTGGAAAAATAGAAAATGTGCGTTTTTATTGCTTTTAAATAATCCCCAGCTGCCTATGGTGGAGATTATGTTGCAATATGATGGCATTATTCTGCAATCTTCACTTTAGACACTGAATACAGGCTTGCTTCCATCATTGTAACATAACACAAACAAGACAAACAAGAGAGGTATAACCCTACTTTAAATGATGGAAATGTAGCCATTTTGGCTTTTTTTTTTTTGAGGCTCTATTGCCTTTGATGGAGATCATCTCAAAAGAAGATAACCTCAATGGTATATAACAATAATGGTATACTGTTACTATATATGTAAATACATCAAACGCGTCTGTACAAAGGCACCAGGCCCACCAGGACATTTTCATGTCAGATGTCAGATTTCTTTCTAATTAGCATTTTCTGGCATCAGTTATGAGTATCGCTTTGATCTCACGTGATCAAACAAGTGACTACATTTATTACTATCTGCATCTACATTTTTTGATCTAATGCTAATAAGGCTAAATATGTAGTCTTGTGCAAAATGCCAGCTCAAATGAATCCCAATTTACTGTAAGTGGGAGTCTATCAAACATTTAATAATGTACTTAATTCTGACATTAACTGAACAGGAGATAACTGATCAAGAGTGTGCGTGCATATACATGTTTGTGAGTGGGTGAGTGAGAGACAGAGACAGAGACAGAGACAGAGAGAGAGAGAGAGAGAGAGACCTGCCTATCTACAGTGACAGGTGCTTGTTCATGGATGCTCCATTCCTTCAGCCATTAACTTTTATAGTCATACCTGCTCTGCTCATACCTGCAGAGGCCCTAGCCATATCCCTGCACAGAGGCCCTAACCATATCCCTGCACAGAGGCGCCAGCCATATCCCTGCACAGAGGCCCTAACCATATCCCTGCACAGAGGCCCTAACCATATCCCTGCACAGAGGCCCTAGCCATATCCCTGCACAGAGGCCCTAGCCATATCCCTGCACAGAGGCCCTAACCATATCCCTGCACAGAGGCCCTAGCCATATCCCTGCATAGAGGCAGGCACGCATTTAAATTCTCTTAACTCCGGCCTGTAGGTGTCTGTGTGTCTAATGTAGGCCTGTATGTGTGTTTGTGTGTCTAATGTAGGCCTGTAGATGTGTGTCTAATGTAGGCCTGTAGATGTGTGTGTGTCTAATGTAGGCCTGTAGATGTGTTTGTGTGTCTAATGTAGGCCTGT
>CM040402.1:125380279-125645279 GCA_022702515.1 Ilyophis sp. 1 JC-2022
TAACATTCCAATGCTGATGTAACAATCACTACCGGTGACTGATTGAAAGAAGTGGAGTTCTAGAACAATGACTTAGAATAAAAAAATTAAAAAATTAAAACCTGCTCTTCAAAGGGGTTAAAGGCATAAAAATATAAAAGTACAATGTGTAAACCCTGCAGCCCTGCTAAACGGGGGAGTGAACAGATAAAGTAAAAAAACATCTGTGAAGTCCTTCAGATACAGGTCTCCCAGAGGAGAGATAACAATCTGAGCTGATACATAAATCAGCATTACAATGACTCCTGAATCCTTGGACACAAAAAAGAGGCAGAATTAAGAGCTTCTGGATCCTCCGACTGTTAAGGCACTGTTCTAGTGCTTGGACGGGCCCCACAGTCAGATTTCAGATTTTGAATCACTGGTTGGACCACTTTATTGTATGTTAATGCCACCTCCCTTAGTAAACACTCCCCTGAGAATTCCACACATCAGAGCCAATTTCATAATTATCTTCATCTGACTCCCTGATGATCAATGAAAAGAGAAACACTCATTCTCTGAACCTGTGAGAATATGAACTGATCAATTTCCTAAAAAAAGAGAGAAATCTGACCAGATTATTTAGCTAATTATGGTGTAGGAAGAAAACAGCCCAGCCCAGGAACATACACATACTTCCACTCAGACTCTCCCAAGAGAATACAGCTGTACACAACTCAAAAACACGTATATGCACATAGTGTACACGCACACAGCACCATCAATAAGGCTATTCACCATTAGAGCCCGCCCTAACCCCTCCCCTCCCCCCAAAACACACACACATGCGTGCATGGATGCACACACACACTCAGCCTAACTCTGATTTCAAAAAAGGTGCTAAAAGCCTAGCAGCTATGAGCAGCATGAGGAAAAACACGATTCCCCTTTTTTCCACATAAATGGATACTGGTCATCATGGGACGTTTTAAAATCATTTTTTCGCCATATTCGTTCACTAACAAAGCTTTGATACTGAAAATATAATAAATAATAAATATAATGGACCTCATCAATAAACACTGGGCATTGCTCCAAAATATGACAATGCAAAAAATGGCAGTAGCCACTCAGGATTTTTGTCCCGCCATTTCAAACCTAAGTGGTCAGATTAATGCATCAGAAGGATTTTCAAACAAAAAAAGTACATTTGTGGAAACCATGTTAATACTTTGATATAAAACAGTTCTACTAAAAAAGAGAGGATGTAAGTTAATTCAACTCCAGCACATCGCTGGTGTCTTCTGTAAATTATGATACAGTTACAGTTAACTGGCTCAAAAGAGCCAAAGCTTTCTACCCTTGTGTGAAACGTTGCCTGACTGGTTCTAGAACTATCCGGCTGTCTCTTCAGTAACACAGCGTATGAGCACTGAGAAGGCACTGCTAAAAGGGCCCTATTGATTTATCACTCTGCTGTTGTCCTCTAAGTCAAGAGGAGAGATGGGAGAATCACACCCAGACAGTGGACTGAGACGGAGAGTTAGAGGAAGGCGTAATCCTTGTTCCGGGTTATTAACCACATTCGTTTAATTCCGGGTTATTAAATTAATTCTTGCCAGTAGAGTAAACTTTTTTGAAATTAAGTCCACACTGGGCCCAAAAAGAGCCTGTTTAAGACAGACAGGATGCTCGGCCAATGAAAAACAAGCACTGAAACTGAATTTTATAACCCAGAAGTATCCTTTTAAGATCCATGCTTTCCATGGCTGTTTGAACAGATTAAATCAAAAACAGAGGCGCTTGGATGACCCAACGCGATTTTTTCATTACATTACAGGCATTTAGCAGACGCTCTTATCCAGAGCGACTTACACAACTTCTTACATTTATCCATTTCTATACATCTGGATATATACTGAAGCAATTCAGGTTCAAAGTGCCTTGCTCAAGGGTACAACTGCAGTGTCCTACCTGGAAATCGAACCTGCAACCTTTCAGTTCCAGTTCCTTAACCATTATACTAAACTGCCGCCCAAAGGTCCGATTCGAACATACAACGTCGCGGGTAGCAAAGATCACGGAGCAGCTACCTACTCACTGAGCCACAGAGACACACTATGAACTGGATGACCTAACGCAATGAACTGGACGACCCAGATCCAACTGAATGACCCAGCGTTGTTACATAACGTGATGCTGAAGGTGGCCATATGGCTGGAGCCCCCACAGAACACACAGGAGCTCATTGACACGCGAAAGTGAAATGGCTCTCCACGCTCCTGCCTCCATCTTAAATAATCACTCGCTCATACAGACGTCAGACGTGTCCCTGGGGTTCCAGAAAGAGAGGCAACAGAGGTATGTATGTGAGGCCCACCAGAACAAGAGACCTAAAACCTCAATCTCTCTAAACAGAAATATTGTACTTTTCCAACAGGGAATTGCTGCATTAGAACAAATAAATGCCCAAATGAGAGAAAAATGTATTTTTATTCCAGAATGGCTTGCATTTGCTAACAGTTAATCAATGCACAATAAAAGGAAATACACAGAACTCTGCTTTCAGTTAACAGCCTGATGGGGAGTAATAATATTAATCCAGAGTAGAAAGCAAACACGATTTTCTGATGTAGTGATGAATTGGACTGGTGTGCTAAATTAACTCACGTTAATGTGAAACATAAATTCTTAACGCCCATTTTCCACATCTCACTGCAATGGAAGAATAGATCACATTTCACATTATCATTAAACAAAGTTAAAAAAAACTTATTTTTAAAATGTATACTTTGAGGATGTTGTGAACTTTAATTTTGTTAGTTCAGGCTCAGAGTAATAGGTTTACTCATTAATGAATATGGTCAAACCTCATGTGGCTCTACCAAACTGGAGAGGTCTATTCCTTATTGGAGGATAATAAAAATTTCTCACACAAACTCCCAACACACCAGTACACACTGAAGTTGTCTGGCAGACAGTGTCAGAGCAAGCTTTTTCCACGCTGTTCTGAAGCCTGACATAGTGAAACCATTGCAAAAACTTTAATTTCTCTGCATTAAGTCATTTGAGTTCCATATCATCCTGTGTTTTGTATAACTCTATTCGTTTATAAGCTATCATGGAAAATTTACTTCAAACTTTTTATTTTTATTTTTTATTTTATTACTGAAAATATTAGATATTATTAAATAGATATTATTTTCATTATTTTATGCAATTTTGGCAAGTGACTCAGAATTCCAATTCTCTAAAAATAAATAAATCTGCCACAGTATCTTCCATTTCCAAAAGAGCAAGCAAGTCATAAATATGTGCTGCTAACCAAACCATAGATATCTGCTGCTAAGCAAGTCATAAATATCTGCTGCTAACTAACCATAGATATGTGCTGCTAACCAAACCATAGATATCTGCTGCTAACCAAACCATAGATATCTGCTGCTAAGCAAGCCATAGATATCTGCTGCTAAGCAAACTATAGATATCTGCCGCTAACCAAACCATAGATATCTGCCGCTAAGCAAGCCATAGATATCTGCTGCTAAGCAAGCCATAGATATCTGCTGCTAACCAAACCATAGATATCTGCTGCTAACCAAACCATAGATATCTGCTGCTAAGCAAGCCATAGATATCTGCCGCTAAGCAAGCCATAGATATCTGCTGCTAAGCAAACTATAGATATCTGCTGCTAACCAAACCATAGATATCTGCTGCTAACCAAACCATAGATATCTGCTGCTAAGCAAACCATAGATATCTGCCGCTAAGCAAGCCATAGATATCTGCTGCTAAGCAAACTATAGATATCTGCTGCTAACCAAACCATAGATATCTGCTGCTAAGCAAGCCATAGATAGCTGCTGCTAACCAAACCATAGATATCTGCTGCTAACCAAACCATAGATATCTGCCGCTAAGCAAGCCATAGATATCTGCTGCTAAGCAAACTATAGATATCTGCTGCTAACCAAACCATAGATATCTGCTGCTAAGCAAGCCATAGATATCTGCTGCTAACCAAACCATAGATATCTGCTGCTAACCAAACCATAGATATCTGCTGCTAAGCAAGCCGTAGATATCTGCTGCTAAGCAAGCCATAGATATGTGCTGCTAACCAAACCATAGATATCTGCTGCTAACCAAACCATAGAGCTCCGTAGTCCCGCCCAGTTTGGTGACGAATGTCTGGTGCCACTTTTCGGAAAAAAATATAATGGGAGTCAATGGACTAAAAATGATTTTTTTTCTATATTCAGGCAGCTAGATTCAAAACACCCAAGAGAGGGGTTGTCACATTTTAAAATCATTTATAAAACTAAAACGACTACAACATCCGGTCTACTCGCTCACCACCACTGCTGGAGTGAAAGCTATACAGCTGACACTTTCCACATGGCCAGACTAATTCTCGCCCTTGGTGATACTCTTAGTTTCACTTCCATAATAAGACAAAGTGATTGCCATTTTCGCCTGCAGAGCGACTGGTAGTTGCTACTTTGGCCGGTAGCTACTTCCATAATAAGTTACAGGAACAGACCGAGTGACAGCCATTTTCACTAGCAGAGTGGCCGGTAGCTAGCAAAAGCGGGAGCCGGCGATGTACGACCGGGGATTCTGGGTAGAGTAGTTATGTTTCTCAAACTCCGTTATTTATACGATTCAAATTAGATTTAAACGTGGTGGTGAGTATATAATAGACTTTGTATCACATATATGTCAAAGTTTGGTCCATACAATGCCATAATATCATGATAAGGGTGACTGAAAGATCCCGAACTGGGGGCAGGTAATGGCTTCCAGCAGTCTTCCGGGACTAGCCAGGAATAGGAGGGGGCGGGACTACAGAGCTCTATAGATATGTGCTGCTAAGAAAACCATAGATATCTGCTGCTAACCAAACCATAGATATTTGCTGCTGATAATCCACAACGAAACAAGGCTGAAATTAGGCAGATGGCCATTTCTGAAGTCTAATGTGTGCTGCTGCTGCTGCTGCTGCTGTTGTTGTCTAGCCACTGCCAATTTCAATTTACTTGAGACTTATGGCTCAAGTACAAGCAAGGAATCAAGCTAGCAAGACGAGCCTGCTAGTTATGATCGCAGATTGGAAACCAATGGGCTTATTGGATAGCAGATAATAAATTATTAACCTTTTTTGTTAGCTTAACTATTCAGGTACCCTGAATTGGTCTAAGTCGTCACTGTGAAACCAGATGCATAATTGAAAGGTAAGAACAAACTCATGCGTACTATGTGAGTGACTCTGCAGGAGTTGGCCATTATCACATTATTAGTTAGCAGAAGGCACAGCCCTTCAAAAGCGACAAGCTAACATAATCAAGCTAGGCACAGTAATAATACGAAGAACCACATCATCATCACAACTCTATTCTACAACACAGGAAAAACACTCCAATCCATCATCCTCATCCTGACTGCTGGGTGCTTCACTACAAAATAAAGTCTTAACAAGCCATTTAGTCTTCTAATGAGACTTGTAATGAGATCTTTTTTGTATCTCATGTCGAAAATATTAGCTTGCATTAAGTGACTGTTTGCTGGACAAGTGAAGTTCTTACCCTCAGTTTTTTTACTAGGAGTTCAAGTCTTTACCAGGTAAATGGTAAATGGTAAATGGACTGCACTTATATAGCGCCTTTATCCAAAGTGCTTTACAATGGCCTCTCACTCACCCATTCACACACACATTCACACACCAATGGCGGCAGCCACCATGCAAGGCGCTAGCCTGCTCATTAGGAGCAATTTGGGGTTCAGTGTCTTTCCCAAGGACACTTCGACATGTGGACAGGAGGAGCCGGGGTTCGAACCGCCAACCCTGCGATCAGCGGATGACCCGCTCTACCTCCTGAGCCACAGCAGCCCCAGGGGGGTCAACAACATCCATCAATCCACCCCTCCACCCCTCCGTCTGAGTTAGACCATTCTCTCCATCTCACTCTCCCCTCATCTCTCCCCTCTCTATCCATTTCTCTCTCTCTCTCCTCATCTCTCCATCCCCTCATCTCTTCATCTCTCTCCCCATCTCTCTCCATCTCTCTCCATCTTTCTCCATCTTTCTCCATCTCTTTTTCCCTCTCCCCTCTCTATCACTCCATATCTCCCCTCTCTATATCTCCATCTCTCTCTCTCTCAATCTCTCTTTCCCCCACCCTCTCTACCCAGCTCTCTGTGGTCCTTGGGCAGTCGGCCAGCGGATTGTGCAGATCTAATATCTGTGCGTAATGCGTGGTTTGCACCGTCTCTCGGAGTCTTGCACTCCAGATGGTGTCGGGGCGGTGACGGATTAGCTCTGACTCACGGTCATCACCTTCCTCCTTCTCCCTGTCCTCAGCCATAGTCAGAGAGACCAGGCGTGTTTATTTAGTACAGAGAACCGTGAAGCACACCATCACTTCACCACCAGCTTTTACCCATTCTCATCCTGACCCTGGACTGTAGAGATGGCCTGTTTCACCTCTATTTGTATTTCCATCCTCCGCATCTCCGGTTTTAGTGCCTTTCCACACAGACACAGACACACACACACACACACACACACACACACACACACACACAGAGACACACACACAGAGACACACACACACACACACATACACACACACACATATACACACAGAGACACACACACACACACACGGAAACCGCCAACATCAGTGTCCTTTAAGATACAAGTACAGCTCAAATTTTGGTTCCCAAACGGTCTGATCCCAGGCCCCACTTAATGTGCCAATACAATTTTTAACACCCACCCCATATAAAATAAAATCTTACTTACATTAAAACATGGCATTACGTTGTAACACAGAACCGCATGCATGCTGCTGCAAATACTGCGGTACAGCGAGACTACAAAGGCTGCGTTTCGTTAGACATCTCCGACTGGGGCCTGAGCCACATGCTGGGAATCAGTTAAGGCACTTGCTGGATTAACATTTGATGACCATACACTATGAAAATGATCATAGCTACAACGTGCCCATTTGAATAGTGGATACAGCACGTTTAGAGCGTGTGAAAACTGCCAAATTACCATGGAGCAGAAGAGGAAATTCAAGCACTCAGACGAAATAGATGTCTTGCTAGAGGAGAGTAACAGTTGTTTGGACAAATTACAACAGAGCAGTTTCATTCCAGCTAACAGAAGAAAAGAAACTGTGGCCAACACTACTGGTGTTGGGGCAGAATTATTGCTCCCGGGACCAAGGCCAGTACCTGAAATACGTGACTTGTGAGTTAAAACTCGCCACAAAATGGAATATGACAGGTAGGCTGCTGGTTGTAAGAATTGGCAGAGCGCCGCTCTATGTCTGGCTACAGGTCTGCAATTCCAGAATTACAAAGTTGTAAAAAGCTGTTAATTGTTTTCAATTAGAAACTTTTATGTCTTATGAGCGATGGGTCATTAATGTCTAATGAGGGATGGTGGTCTTAATGTCACATTATGTCAAACAGATATTGAAGGATATTCCATGTTAACTTTTAATTAGTCGGATCTGTTCTCAGGTAACTTGTGTTTTAATTTTCTGTAATGTGCTGTGACAAATGGCTTTGGAAAGATTTTAAAGTTTGTATTGCTTAGTTGATGGATAGTCCTGCATCTCGCCAATGCATGCTGGGATAGGCTCCAGCCCCTCCCACGACATTGGCCAGGAATAAGCAGGTTAGATAATGGATGGATGGATAGTTGATGGATCGACAGCCATAATCAGTAAACTCCTATATGCTGAATGTATGGACAACTGGTGACTGAAGCTAAACTGTTCTGAAGAAAAATCCAGTTGGTAACAAGCTATTGTGATAAAATCTGTTTCAGCACAAATTTATGGAACTCAAATCCAAAGTTTCTCATCAATGTTGGTTTCATTCATTAAGAGATTGATTGGAATAAAAACCAGCGTTCATTGGGGTTCTCCAGGACTATGAATCAGGCCATGATGGCATGGCTTAGGAACCAACGTGTTCTTATCGCTCTTTCCTTGAGCATGTCAAACAAAAGCACTCGTTCTGCTGCTGTGAGGATTTCTTCTCTTAACACCAATGGCTACGACCATTTCAACGAGCCTGAATGAAGTGTACACCTGCTTTCTCCAGGCACTAAATAATGGGTGCAATAAGTAAGGTTATCAACCTTTATAAATTACATCTAACGGCTCCTGCACATATCTCACATTCTCTCCGCCTATGGGCAGTAAGAGCCCCCCCCCCCCCCCCAAAGCACGTATAGCTATAATTTACAGCATGGTCCATTTTCAAGATCTAATTAATTATTTGTCAACTTAGTAAGTACAGTAGTCTGATGCTGTCTGCAGTGATCTGTAGGACTGTTTCCTGTTTAACTGATCATATAGAAACTCAAGTAGACTCCCATTTTAAATTCTACTGATATTGTATTTTTACTGAAGCACCAACACCACATCCCTACCATTACCTGTGCATATTTGTGTGTGTAGAGTAGGAGGTGTGACAGAGTTTGACCCAAACATGGTTTTATAGTGTAGGCGGATATGGAACTACTGTGGTTTGCATTGCTGCAGTAGTAATGTAACACAGGCAAGTGTCATACGTTCAATGTATTTTACCCACAAAGCTGTACAGGGAGCAGCACGTCTATGGGGAGGGCCTCCACACGCACATCAGCTTTAGGCATTATCTTTAATCATCCATGTTAGGATGACTAAGCTGTGGCACGATCTCCCTGGGGGGAGGGCAAGCTACCAGAAGGCTTAACTTGGACCCGTTGTGGCGGACTCGTGGCGGCTGTGTGCCGATGACGCTAGGCATCTGTCCTGAGCTTATGTCACTGTCATTATGCTGCTTGTATCATCCTGAATTGCCTTGAACTTAAAGCAACAACCCTTTTGGAAAATCCCCCAAAAAAAGAATTATGTTGGTTCATTTCAGAGAAACCCTTTTTATTTTATCTAGCTGTTACAGTAGTGCTTACAATAGCTAATGGCCTTATGCTCATACAATCAGCAGAGATATGCTGTTGATTTGAGCCATTAATACCAATGTGGACAGTATGAGACGGAAGCCGCATTTATCCCCTCATAAACACCAGGTGCGATCGTTACTCTTGCAATTTCCTGAGGGTGATATAATTTTGGTTGTATATCTCGCTAAGACCCTGGGTTTATTTTACCAGCTGAGGTTTTACGGAGTCCATTCCCGTGAGCTGCTTGTTATCATGCTCACCTGGATTTACGTAGCTTTAAATTGGGTGGGGGGGGGGTTGTTGCAAACGTTAGCTTGACCACTGGTACAATGCCTCTCTAGTCAACGGTATCACGGAATGGGGCACCAGGTTACATTACATTCATTTAGCAGACGCAACGTACAATAAGTGCATACCAAAGGTCATTGAAACAACCACAAACAGGTCAGATAAAAGTACAGTTCTATCATAAAGTAGCAGCAGCTATCCATAGACATGTAATGTAAAGTCTCGATCACACAGTTAGCAATGGCTAAGTCAGTAAGATATTGCTTAAGTCTTAAGAGAAGTGAGGCCCAATTACGAAGAGACGATAAGCTAAAAGGTTAACTTATAGAACCACCAAACTATTAGAGCACATTTCTATACATTCAGGCAACTTTGATTTATCCTGGACGGTGAAGAGGATAGACGTTTCCACACTAACTTACCACAGAGTTAATTTTCCTCTCACTGTGCAGAGTATCAGCAGAAGAGACAGAAAAGTTCTTCCAGCAATTTGATCGACTCACCTTAATCATCAATCATTTAGCATCTTCTCAGACAGGCTTGTCTTGAATGGGCTCAGGTATTTTGTTCAGTGAAATCCTCCAAAATGCCCTATTTTAACAGCAGGGAAAGTGCTAGCAAGGAAGTTTTAACAGCTTTATATTACCTGTCTTTAAGGCAAGGGTCTGCATAATAGACAATGAGATGATCCATCTTTTTCCCTTTAAAAACCCTGCATCTGTACAAGGTGAACAGATCATTTGAACTTGACTGAAGCAACAATCCATCATCCAACAGGATGTGACATGAGCACTTCTCCCAGGAGGAGATGGAGAGAGAGATAGAGAAGTCCAAAAAGAAATCTCTCCTCCCGGCATGTTTTTATGCATGAACTTTCAAAAGTATGATTAATGCATTTCCCCCCAATTTGTGAACATGAAAAACTGTATTTTTGAGCAATTTGCAGCTTTGGGCACATCCACTCTTTGGAGAAATGGTGCACATCACAACAGCACAAGGTGAGACAGGGGAGACAGGGGAGACAGAACGGCGTGTCTTTAACTGCCCACAGTGTGTCAGGGTACAGGGGCGAAAGTTTTTTTTTAAAAAGACCTCAACTAAACCGAGATGACCTTCTGGACACAGCAGCCAGTTCAAACATCGAAACGTCAAACCCACAGGCTTGCTCCCAGGTCGAGTGATCAACAAACTTTACATTCAGTTAGTCAGCCCATTGATCCATTTATCAATTCCATCAATCTAGCCGCTGCAAAGTTCATTATGAAAACATAAGAACCCTGAACAGCTCAGTAAAGAAAACTGTAGGTATCTGTTACTTCATTAAGGAGCACTGTCTTTAGCTATCCTCTATGACATAACAGTGAGCCAAATCTTACTGGGAACACATTGCAACTTATCTTCTCATGCTCACTTTGATATTATAGCCTAATATCTTTGGTTGCAACAGATGCATTCATTTTTGGTTGCCAGCTAACTGAAAACTACAATAAACATGAGCTAGTTCTTCATCTAATGCAGCAATAATAATAATAACTTTATTTATATAGCACTTTTCATACAGAATGCAGCCCAAAGTGCTTTATTAACAATCACATAGTAACACAAGTAAAAAAATAAAAAAAAGTTCCACACAATGCAAAAAAAAAATATATAATAAAAAAAAAATAAAAAAACAAAAAAAAAAAAAAAAAAAAAAAAAAAAAAGTTTAGTTAGTAAAAGCAAAAAAAAAAAAAAAAAAATAAAAAAAAAAAAGTTTACTCATTTATTGACAGTGAAAATTGAAAAATAATGAAGTGGTGTGAGCAAGTTCAATACTGTGGCAATGGATGTTGGGTTATACTGTAATATAGCACTGGAAACCCATGTTAAAACCCAGAACCACCTGATTACAAGAACATGGGTGGCTAGAAAGTACACGGAAGCAGAGCATCTTGCAGGCCTATAAAATCTGTGGCAGAAGGTTCTTTTTAAAATAAACTGCCAGCTTGGCTAACTGTCAGTTTGCAATTCCGAGCACTGGGAATTCCATTAATGCTAGCAAATGGGGAAATTTAGTTTTTTTTAAAGCCTTCATAAGTCAAAGGCTGTGGCAGAAAGCACTTTTCAAAATAAACTGCCAGCTTGGCTAACTGTCAATTTGCAACTCCGAGCACTGGGAATTCCATTAATGTTTTTTAAAATCGTCATAATTCAAATGTCCAGAAGACCAGTGCGAATAAAGTGAGTGGGTACATATAAAGCTACAAACTTCATCGGCAGCTTCAAAGATATTGAAGAAGATGTTCAATTGATTCTGTAAAAATAGAACAAACACCTCCACAACAAGTAATCAATGGTGACAGCCTGTCATTGACAGGCAAAAGTAGTCTTAATTGGCATGTTTCAGAGACTACTTAAGCCTCCTTGACATTCTGGGGCAGGAACAGGGCACCTGGCATAGATGATTGGTTGATGAATAAGAGAAGGAGCCATTTTTTCTCCCTATTTCCGACAGAGTACTGCGAGTCCTCCCCCCCTACTCCCAGTGCGTGATGGGAGGATCAATAAGACCCGGGCTGCATTCGGATCTGAAATGTATCCTTTCTTCCTGTCGTTCCCCTCCCTTGCTTTCAAGGGGGGAATCCCCAAAATGCCAGGATGAAATATGGCTGCCACACCAAGTGTGATTTGGATCCAATTTAAGAAAGGGGAGGGAGTAATTATATTCCTTCGCTCCCTTGTTTATCATCCCTTCCACCAAGGGTATAAAATGCAAGCTTCCAGCAAGAAGGGTATCCCACAATGTAATGCTCCACATGGAAAAAGTGGGCGGTCATCACAGAACTATGTGGCGGTCACATTTCAACTCTATGGTGTTGCACTTCATAAATGTTGTGAGGGCGGTTCAGTTACGTTTTTGTTTGTTTCTCGTCAATCCTCCCTTGCAGAGAACCTTTTAAGTTTGCTTGCTGCACGTAGAAAATTGCGTCACAAGATCCCTCGAGGGAAAACAGCAAGGGAAGGGAGTGTGTTAAATTGGATCCAAATGCAGCCATGGCCTGTCCCTCGCCACCAACCCGCCCCACCCCCCGAGAACTAGTATTTACTAAAGGGTTATATGTGTCTGTCCCTTGTGGGGGTTTTTGTCCCCCCAATAGACCTAATTGGTGGATCCAATTGGATTTGAGTCACTTGGGTCGCACTTTTAAAAGACAGGGTTGCCCAGGCCTCTGGACTGTTGCGGCAGCGCTTCCTGTGGTCAGCTCGACCGTGCTTTTCTTATTTTCCCTCATATTTTCCCTTGTACACACACACACACACACACACACACACCTATATTACCCTCCACCCTTTTGTGTAAATAAACTCTTTTTTTCACTTCATTGTGTCCTGAGTTTTTATGTCGTGGTTAATCAGGGAGTGGCCGTATCATAGAGACCACAGACATCATCAGATAAGGACCCTGGGGGGGGGAGGGGTGTGCACTTTTATTTCAGCAGGTCAGCATCTTCTCAGAATTAATGAGACAGAAAGGGCTTTTAAAAAATCAACAAATTATTTATAAGATAAACTACTGTGCTGAGTTAGAACATGGCCATCGGGACCTTATTCCGGAGATCACGGATACTGTCCGGTCTTGATAAAGAGCCTTGGCTAACCCAAAGTGGTTTAGTTTATTTGCATTCCTTAGATTTTTTACTGTGAATTTGGTCACACGATGTACCATTTGAAAGAGTTAAAATTCACAATTCTATCTCTATAAAATGTTTTACTATCCCAATGTAATAGCGACAATGGTTCCTTATTTTGTAACATGACAGAAAACACGCTCCATCAGAATGACGACCCCGTATGTTCTATGTGTTCCGTGGAAATCCACAGATGACAGGATTAACTGTAAAGTCGGTATGCTTATCCCATCAAAAAAAAATTATGTTTTGTGCGAAGAAGGACATTTAAAAAAAAAAAAATTCTGTTAGTTTCTTCCAGTAATACTCCCAAGGGTTACCTTACAGAAGAGCCCAGGATTATGCCTGTAGTCAAAGGGGTACAAGAATAATAACCATTTTATTTTCGAGGTGGTGTTAGAGAAGGTGATAAACTTCAGTAGCATTCAGCCGCAGTTCACCAGGTGTAAGTTTGCCTTTATGGGAGGGGCCACAGCTCCTCTGTGCAGCACAAAAACAGCTCAACATGAGGGGGCGTCTCTATATCTCTAATAACGCTGAAACTCTCCCTCTCTCTCGCTCCCCATTCTTCCTGTCTCTCTACACTGTGCTGTCCAATAAAGCTGAAACTCTCCCTCTCTCTCGCTCCCCATTCTTCCTGTCTCTCTACACTGTGCTGTCCAATAAAGCTGAAACTCTCCCTCTCTCTCACTCCCCATTCTTCCTGTCTCTCTACACTGTGCTGTCCAATAAAGCTGAAACTCTCCCTCTCTCTCGCTCCCCCCATTCTTCCTGTCTCTCTACACTGTGCTGTCCAATAAAGCTGAAACTCTCCCTCTCTCTCACTCCCCATTCTTCCTGTCTCTCTACACTGTGCTGTCCAATAAAGCTGAAACTCTCCCTCTCTCTCTCTCCCCATTCTTCCTGTCTCTCTACACTGTGCTGTCCAATAAAGTTGACAAGCCCTAAAATATGACTTAATTTTATTTGAGGTTCGAGGACACAGTTTCTTTCTTTTATCCAAGTCTTATTCTCTGGCTTAATGGCTGCATCTATAATGCAGGTGACAGAAGCACAAAGACAACAAAAAAATTTCCTCTCAAGGTGGCAATGTGACAGCCACCATTTTAACCCAACTACACTTCAAAAGGCCAGGAATGGCATCCACTGACAATAGATCTGACAGCACCCGTTGAGCAAGTGGAAAGACTGTCCTATAAAAGCATCTCTTTCCAGCATTTATATGTGCCTCTTCTGTAAAAATTTAACTGTCTAACAGAGAAAGAATACAGAAGAAACGCACACTCTTTTTGGCAGTGTTTTTTAGCTGGCATTATCTTTATAACATCCTACAATATCAACCAGAGACAGCGGCTCAGTGTGGGCTCGTGACGGCAGAATGAGGAGATGATGTACTGGGTATGGAGACAGGAAGAGTCCCAGCTAACGTACATATAGTGCCCATGAGCAGACTGCCAGCATTTTGTAAACTGCCACTATGGTGGCCCATCAGCGCACAATCGAGAAGAAGGCCAGCTGTTAAAACAAGGCTAAATAGTTGGCGGATGGTCCTGTCACAAACGCGCCGCTGGCATGCGTGCGGCTGTTGCCAACACCAGTCTGACAGGACACGTGCATGCTGGGATAGATCCGTGACCCCTACTGCCTCTTCGCAACTGCCGGCTTTGAGATCGCGTCTCCTCGATCTGGCGTGAACATCACGCACCTGCTGCAAAGTCAAGCGCCTGATTTTATGGCGAAAAAACTGTTGAAGCGGCGGAACCGCATAAAAATACGGCGGGAAATATTTACTTCTGCGCTTCGGCAACTTAACGGTCTAAAATCTGATAAAACACGCTTTCCAAAGAAAAATATACGCTCTGTGAGGCTCAAAAAAGCCCTCTACAGCTGGAAGAGGCCGGTCACAGTTGGAGTTTCTCCACCGCTCAGCCACACTGCGTCTTATCAACAGAACAGCGGGGGGCGCACTTTAAGCGGCCGATGGCTCAGCTTTACGGCTAACTCCCACCACCACAATTACACAGCTCAGTCTCAACAGTAACAGATGGGGTCCCCTTCCCCCAGTACTATCCAACTAATTTCCAACAGTGCATCAATTTGAGGACACTTTAGGGGTTCTCTGGGCACTAGAACAACTTATGCAATGATCACGGTCTTTAATGGTCTTTGCAGTGTTTAATTCTGTTATAGTAAATCTGTATTCGCTGACGGCCGGTATTTTCTCCCACAGCGGCCCTTTGGCATGCAGCGCCCTGCCAGCTGGAGCGGGAGCCACGGGCCCAGGACAGTCATTGTGTTATACATGCTTAGCCAGCCGTAACCAGCTCTCCTAACACGCACGCACGCACGCACGCACGCACGCACGCACGCACGCACGCACGCACGCACACACACATTCTGCATGTTCAACCATTTAGGCAGCCAGGCAGGTTTACTCGAAGCAAAATTTTTTAAATAATAATAAACACAAACTTGAGCTGTGGCTTAAAGATTCAATTCCAGTGTCGTTCCCATGAGACCCTCAGAAATACAGCCTATTTTACAGCAAACACTTCCCAGATCAAACAGGAATACCCAGAGTAGGGTATTCCACTAGAACACATGGTCAAACAGGAATACCCAGAGTAGGGTATTCCACTAGAACGCACGGTCAAACAGGAATATCCAGAGTAGGGTATTCCACTAGAACACATGGTCAAACAGGAATACCCAGAGTAGGGTATTCCACTAGAACACACAGTCAAACAGGAATACCCAGAGTAGGGTATTCCACTAGAACACATGGTCAAACAGGAATACCCAGAGTAGGGTATTCCACTAGAACACACAGTCAAACAGGAATACCCAGAGTAGGGTATTCCACTAGAACGCACGGTCAAACAGGAATACCCAGAGTAGGGTATTCCACTAGAACGCACGGTCAAACAGGAATACCCAGAGTAGGGTATTCCACTAGAACGCACGGTCAAACAGGAATATCCAGAGTAGGGTATTCCACTAGAACACATGGTCAAACAGGAATACCCAGAGTAGGGTATTCCACTAGAACACACAGTCAAACAGGAATACCCAGAGTAGGGTATTCCACTAGAACACATGGTCAAACAGGAATACCCAAAGTAGGGTATTCCACTAGAACGCACGGTCAAACAGGAATACCCAGAGTAGGGTATTCCACTAGAACACACGGTCAAACAGGAATACCCAGAGTAGGGTATTCCACTAGAACACACGGTCAAACAGGAATACCCAGAGTAGGGTATTCCACTAGAACGCACGGTCAAACAGGAATACCCAGAGTAGGGTATTCCACTAGAATGCACGGTCAAACAGGAATACCCAGAGTAGGGTATTCCACGAGAACACACGGTCAAACAGGAATACCCAGAGTAGGGTATTCCACTAGAACACACAGTCAAACAGGAATACCCAGAGTAGGGTATTCCACTAGAACACACGGTCAAACAGGAATACCCAGAGTAGGGTATTCCACTAGAACACATGGTCAAACAGGAATACCCAGAGTAGGGTATTCCACTAGAACACACGGTCAAACAGGAATACCCAGAGTAGGGTATTCCACTAGAACGCACAGTCAAACAGGAATACCCAGAGTAGGGTATTCCACTAGAACACACAGTCAAACAGGAATACACAGAGTAGGGTATTCCACTAGAACACACGGTCAAACAGGAATACCCAGAGTAGGGTATTCCACTAGAATGCACGGTCAAACAGGAATACCCAGAGTAGGGTATTCCACGAGAACACACGGTCAAACAGGAATACCCAGAGTAGGGTATTCCACTAGAACACACAGTCAAACAGGAATACCCAGAGTAGGGTATTCCACTAGAACACACGGTCAAACAGGAATACCCAGAGTAGGGTATTCCACTAGAACACATGGTCAAACAGGAATACCCAGAGTAGGGTATTCCACTAGAACACACGGTCAAACAGGAATACCCAGAGTAGGGTATTCCACTAGAACGCACAATCAAACAGGAATACCCAGAGTAGGGTATTCCACTAGAACACACAGTCAAACAGGAATACACAGAGTAGGGTATTCCACTAGAACACACGGTCAAACAGGAATACCCAGAGTAGGGTATTCCACTAGAACACACGGTCAAACAGGAATACCCAGAGTAGGGTATTCCACTAGAACACACAGTCAAACAGGAATACACAGAGTAGGGTATTCCACTAGAACACACGGTCAAACAGGAATACCCAGAGTAGGGTATTCCACTAGAACACATGGTCAAACAGGAATACCCAGAGTAGGGTATTCCACTAGAACACACGGTCAAACAGGAATACCCAGAGTAGGGTATTCCACTAGAACGCACAATCAAACAGGAATACCCAGAGTAGGGTATTCCACTAGAACACACAGTCAAACAGGAATACACAGAGTAGGGTATTCCACTAGAACACACGGTCAAACAGGAATACCCAGAGTAGGGTATTCCACTAGGGTATTTCATTCGGCAAGTCAACACATTGGGATTTGACCTCATGACCTCCTGGTCATATAGAGTGCTTAATCAGGTACTCGACATGGCCGCTCCAAAGGCTCCATGCCACATGGCCCCTTGGCTTGAGCACAGCCTTGATGGTGAGTCTTTTTCGGTTGGGGCGTGTGACACCAAGAGGACTGTGGGAAGCGTGGGGAGGGCTTGCTCCTCCTCCTTGGCTGCTGCCAGCTTCCTGTTTCCCCCCCAATGCCTGGGAGACTGTCAGGAGCAGAGGCCAAATACCAGTTAAGTTAAGGCTCCCTCCTCCCCTCCTCCCCCCTCCTCTGCCTCGCCCCTGGGGGGGGGGGGTGGGGGCTCCATCCAACTTTTTCAATGTCATGCGAGCGAGAGCGGGAGCAAGTTTGTTCGGAGTTTTCGCTCTGTGACTGTTCCCCACTGTATGCACCCCAACATATATAATGTGGGCAGTTCTCTCATGTGCAGACACATTGGCTATAAGATACAATACCTCAAATGTCATGGGCCACATTTAATGCAGTGCAAATTGTCCATACCAAGCATCGTTGGGGATGTGTTTAGCTTGCAGAACCAAGTTAATTGCCAGTCCAGCATTGATATATCTAATACCCAGGGGGTCCGCAAGCTCGCACACTTCCATGCGTCTCTTCTTTTAAAGGGATATTTTGGTTTCCTTCTCTTCAATCAATAAGGCAGGTTGCCCACACGATCTGCATTACTCTATGTAACCGTGAGGGAAATATGAAATAAGACGACCAGAATCCAGGAGACGGTGAGACGAAACACAAGAGCAGTTTTAAGGAGCAGAGGGTTTAGCATAGCAGGAAAAGCTAACGTCAAGCATCTCTCCAAATGTGTGCATCTGGTTCGACTGTGTGTCCCGCCAATACAAAATCATTATCATAAGTCCGGGAGGCATCGCTACCCATCAGAGCTGTGTACTCTATACTCACCCTCAACTGTACCCCTGTGCATTAATAAAACTTTTAAAAAGGCAATAGGCCTACATATTTTTCAACCGGAATTACTAAACCTTGAATAATTCAGTACCACCTCACTTTTGGAACAGCTGAATGTGTGTGGTGCAGCAGCACAAGAGAGGTGGTTCCAGCAAATCCCTTAAGGGCAAATACTCACTAGGCCGCACCCCCCACCCCCTCATGCATACAGAGGAAACCACCGCAGTGCAGAGAGTGTGAACAGAGAACTATCTCCGAGAATAAAGTGTTCTGAGAATGGAATCTCTTGGTCAGGACTTGGTCAGTCACAAACACAGTTCTATCTTAGGGGGACTGACCTGTTCAAATAAAAGATAAATAGAAAATAAACGAGTGAGATCTACGGAGGAGGAGGAGGTTTGGGTACCAGGATGTTGCCGACGCCCCATCCTGCTTATTCCCACTGGCTTCATCTCGAAGCTATTTATCACAGAGCACATAGCAGAGCAGACAGGAGCAGCAGCAGCCAGGAGGAGAGAGGAGGGAGGAGAGAGGAGAGGGAGCGCGGAAGCACGCTGACAGATGTTTACACCCATCACTCATCTCCCACAATCCCCCTCTGCACAGGGGGCGAGACGGAGGATGAATACATTTGACCCTCAGCAGCCCGGCGATACAGAGCAGCGTCTGAGAGAGACAGAGGATAAAAAATAAAATAAAATAAACAAGTGAGACCACAGGGGGTCCACACAGGAACTGTAACATTTCTGCACCAGGGCAGATGGCAGAGGCAAAAACACTGGTGTAGAATTAACATAATGATATGGGGCTAATAAAATGCCCTTTTCCCTGCTAATACTGGCACTCTGGTACCATATAAACTCCTCAAAAAAAGTTTGGAAACGTTATTTCGGTCGATTATTCCTCCCCTTTAATAATACCAATTGGTATTGTATTTTATATCGTTGGAAAGCCTGATTAGTCACCTTTACAACGAGGTACAACTTTCTAAGGATCATGCATTCGTGGAATGAGCAACACAGCTAACCGTGTGGGTAGCGGCCCAAAAAAATGTGCCAAAATCCCCTGCAATATTCTTCTGTTGGTATTCACTCTCGTTTTGAGCTTCAAGTGCTGGCAGGTGTATGCCAGTGGGATGGAATGGGATGCCATCCCACAGCAGTGTGTGACCAGGCTGGTGACCAGCATGAGGAGGAGGTGCCAAGCTGTTGTGGCTGCGTATGGATCTTCCACACGCTACTGAGGTCCCTGACAGTGTAAAATGAATAAAGTGTAAAAATGGCCAATATGTGTTGTTTTTTCCTTATTACTGTGGGAGAGTGCAATCATCCAGTCCACCAAGCAACTCAAAACGAGAGTGAATACCAACAGAAGAATATTGCAGGGGATTTTGGCACATTTTTTTGGGCCGCTACCCACACGGTTAGCTGTGTTGCTCATTCCACGAATGCACGATCCTTACAATTTGTACCTCGTTGTAAAGGTGACTAATCAGGCTTTCCAACGATATAAAATACAATACCAATTGGTATTATTAAAGGGGAGGAATAATCGACCGAAATAACGTTTCCGAACTTTTTTTGAGGAGTTTATATCACTGCTGTAAGCTGGGAGGTGCTGTATACTGCGGCCTCATACTGAGCCAAAATAAACTCCACTCAGCCATTGGCTCTGAAGCCCTTGAACAGGGAGCACCTTTGTGCCCCAGACTGTGCCCAGGAGGACTCGAGCCAGCAAGACCACGAGAGAAACGTGTCTCTCTAACGCTTCTCTCCACATCCTTCATCATCCTTTCTGTCAACGCAGCAGGAATGTTCGGAGTTTCCGACATTTGAGGGATTGTATCCTATAGCCAATATGTCTCTCGTCAGTGTGTGTTTACATGGGGAAACTGCCCACATTACATATGTTGGGGTGCATACAGTGGGAAAGGTCACATTGACAAACTCCAAACAAATCAGAAAACGAGATGACTTGTTCTGGTAACGTTCAGGAAGGTAGCAGCCAATAACGGTGTTAACACTCGGTTCATCAAATTTACATTTACACACGCACACACACGCACACACACACACAGGCAGATGGGCGGGGGTCGGGGCTGAGAGAGTGGGTCGTGGGGAAAGAGAGGGCTGAAACCTCTCTTCAATGCTACCTTTCAGCAGCTTGCTTCTGCTCTGTTTACATAAGGAATGCCAGCAACCCCTCCACCCCCCCTCCACACCTCTCAACCCCCCTCCACCCCCCTCCACCCCCCTCCACCCCCCTCCACCCCCCTCCACACCTCTCAACCCCCCTCCACACCTCTCCGTCCACACACAGGCCGGGTAGTGGCCCGTCTGTCCCGGCCTGTGTGGGGTGGGCAGCCATCTACCATCTGGAAACCTTTTCTTCCTTTGTAGACCCCCCATTTCCTGCCACACGATACCCCTGCTGATGCAGTGACCTCTGAACTCCGTGGGGTCAAAGGTAATGCCTGGGGGCCCAGGAAAATAAACACGGGCTAAAGGGACAGAGGAAAGAGACAGGACAGCTGCGCTCACTTTGCCACCTAAGCAAACCCCCCCCCAATACCAATGTGTTTTATCCACATATCAGTATCAATATCACATATAGGAGCCCAATCGGTCAATCATCATACACATATATGTATCCGTCTATATCACACATAGGAGCCCAATCAGCCAACCTTCATCCACATATACAGTCAAGCCGGAAAGTCTGCACACCCCTTTCACCTTCTCCACGTTTTATTACGTTACAGACTTATACTACAATAGATTGAGTTCATCCCAGCTCTAGCAGCCTGTTGAACCTCCAGGTGAACCAACGGAGGAGGGAGGGCTAGGAGGTGGGGGGGGGGAGGGGTGTTCTAATCCCAAAGGGCTGAGAAAGCAGATGAGCTCGGCACAAAGCAGCAGACCAGACCTTAGCATTATTCCCCTTCTCCTGATACAGGCCAAATAAATCCCTTCTCATCCCTCAAGCTATAGCCTGTAACTCAGTGCGCTGAGGATTCTGGGACCCCCTCCAGTCAATGGGGCTAAAGTTCGATCCGCCTCTGACATCTTGCCGGTGTGTATTATAATGCTGGGATGTGTAACAAAGCGAGATCACGGAGGAGAGGGGTGGGGGTGTGGGGGTGTGGGGGTGTGGGGGCAACGCTTCGACGGAGGCGGAATTAGACAGCTCTGCTGGAGCACGCCATTGTGGACACACGTTCACAGCAGAGTGGACACATTTAACAACACTCAGAACTCAGAATGCTCCAGGCCTGCTCATCAGAGCTGTTACCATAATCAGACAGAATAATGTCATCAGCCAAACTGGCAGTAAGTGGGAGACGGAGAGTTCCAACATACTGCTGCCAAACACAGTAAATTATCTGTAAATTACCTGCTTCAGTGACAAACATTTGCTTCCTCATGCTGGGAAGTCACCTATATGTCTGCTGTCACATTCTGCAGAAGTATCGCTTAATTAGACCCCTTTGCAGCATGCAAAAAATAATAATAAAAAATAAATGAAAAATAAATTTAAAAATTATATATATTTTATTTACCACATACATATATACATATATATATATATGAGAGAGAGAGTCGCTCACATCACATTACAGTTGGTTACACAGCGACGTTGCCGCGGGTGATGTATGTGGTCCAGAGGCTTCCATAGGCTGTGAGGTGGGTCAGATCTGTAAACTCTACACTCAGGGCACAGACAGCCCTCTGTGTATAAGGAGCTCAGTGGAAGAGTATAGAAAGGTGTAACAGTGCTGGGTACACTGTGGGATGTGATACAGACCTGGGAGCTGAGGACTGTAGACTGCCCAGAACCTGCATGACTCAGACCCAATACGCCCTTTTAATGGTATGAAGTATTGACTAAAGGACCTTGCCAACACTGCGATCGTCTCAACCACTTTAAAATGTATCACCGATGCCAAGGTACATGTGCGTTTGTGTGTTTGTGTGTGTGCGGGTTTGCCCATTTTGTCCGTAAGTTAGACAGATAAGCTTGTAAGGCTTTAAACGGGAGATATTACATATACATTTTAATATTCAGCTGGCAGTCTTATGAAAGCCGTGGTGTCTCAGTGATCCACGGTGGTAGGCTACCTGCTACACGGAACAGAAACAAAAGCAACTCTTCCGCAGAAATAAATTTGGTGCTGCTGCGACAGCTTGTCTCCTGGACTTCTGGCATTGAAACAGAAGCAGATAATCTGTCTGCTGCCAGCAGCAGGAGCTCAGCTGGGATGTGGCCCAGACTCACCTGAATATAACTGCTGATCTGTGGCACACAGATAGAAGGGCCAATCTCTACGAGTTCCACAAGCAGGAGAGCGGTGTCCATGGGGCGAAACACGCATGGCAGAACAGTCTCTTGTTCTCTTTCACACACACACACACACACACACACACACACAGGTGTGCACACAAACACACAGGTACACAAATATTCACAGAGATGCACACCTGATGAGCACATACGGACACAGTGACCGGGGCACTATTAGGCCTGGCCCACTCACTGATCCACACCAGATGCAACAGCATTTAGGTCAATGGCTGACATGTACCTTTGAGCACAAACTATTTTACAAATAGACTTATTCCATTTCATCCCTTTACCATCTACTGGTGACTCTGTCCATTCTCTCTCCTGTGAGGCAGTATAAGATGGAGGGGCAGGTAAGGGTCAGTATAAGATGGAGGGGCAGGTAAGGGTCAGTATAAGATGGTGGAGGGGCAGGTAAGGGTCAGTATAAGATGGAGGGGCAGGTAAGGGTCAGTATAAGATGGTGGAGGGGCAGGTAAGGGTCAGTATAAGATGGTGGAGGGGCAGGTAAGGGTCAGTATAAGATGGTGGAGGGGCAGGTAAGGGTCAGTATAAGATGGAGGGGCAGGTAAGGGTCAGTATAAGATGGTGGAGGGGCAGGTAAGGGTCAGTATAAGATGGAGGGCAGGTAAGGGTCAGTATAAGATGGAGGGGCAGGTAAGGGTCAGTATAAGATGGTGGAGGGGCAGGTAAGGGTCAGTATAAGATGGAGGGGCAGGTAAGGGTCAGTATAAGATGATGGAGGGGCAGGTAAGGGTCAGTATAAGATGGTGGAGGGGCAGGTAAGGGTCAGTATAAGATGGTGGAGGGGCAGGTAAGGGTCAGTATAAGATGGTGGAGGGGCAGGTAAGGGTCAGTATAAGATGGTGGAGGGGCAGGTAAGGGTCAGTATAAGATAGTGGAGGGGCAGGTAAGGGTCAGTATAAGATGGTGGAGGGGCAGGTAAGGGTCAGTATAAGATGGTGGAGGGGCAGGTAAGGGTCAGTATAAGATGGTGGAGGGGCAGGTAAGGGTCAGTATAAGATGGTGGAGGGGCAGGTAAGGGTCAGTATAAGATGGTGGAGGGGCAGGTAAGGGTCAGTATAAGATGGTGGAGGGGCAGGTAAGGGTCAGTATAAGATGGTGGAGGGGCAGGTAAGGGTCAGTATAAGATGGTGGAGGGGCAGGTAAGGGTCAGTATAAGATAGTGGAGGGGCAGGTAAGGGTCAGTATAAGATGGTGGAGGGGCAGGTAAGGGTCAGTATAAGATGGTGGAGGGGCAGGTAAGGGTCAGTATAAGATGGTGGAGGGGCAGGTAAGGGTCAGTATAAGATGGTGGAGGGGCAGGTAAGGGTCAGTATAAGATGGTGGAGGGGCAGGTAAGGGTCAGTATAAGATGGTGGAGGGGCAGGTAAGGGTCAGTATAAGATGGTGGAGGGGCAGGTAAGGGTCAATATAAGATGGTGGAGGGGCAGGTAAGGGTCAGTATAAGATGGTGGAGGGGCAGGTAAGGGTCAGTATAAGATGGTGGAGGGGCAGGTAAGGGTCAGTATAAGATGGTGGAGGGGCAGGTAAGGGTCAGTATAAGATGGTGGAGGGGCAGGTAAGGGTCAGTATAAGGTGGAGGGGCAGGTAAGGGTCAGTATAAGATGGAGGAGGGGCAGGTAAGGGTCAGTATAAGATGGTGGAGGGGCAGGTAAGGGTCAGTATAAGATGGTGGAGGGGCAGGTAAGGGTCAGTATAAGATGGTGGAGGGGCAGGTAAGGGTCAGTATAAGATGGTGGAGGGGCAGGTAAGGGTCAGTATAAGATGGTGGAGGGGCAGGTAAGGGTCAGTATAAGATGGTGGAGGGGCAGGTAAGGGTCAGTATAAGATGGAGGGCAGGTAAGGGTCAGTATAAGATGGTGGAGGGGCAGGTAAGGGTCAGTATAAGATGGTGGAGGGGCAGGTAAGGGTCAGTATAAGATGGTGGAGGGGCAGGTAAGGGTCAGTATAAGATGGTGGAGGGGCAGGTAAGGGTCAGTATAAGATGGTGGAGGGGCAGGTAAGGGTCAGTATAAGATGGAGGGCAGGTAAGGGTCAGTATAAGATGGTGGAGGGGCAGGTAAGGGTCAGTATAAGATGGTGGAGGGGCAGGTAAGGGTCAGTATAAGATGGTGGAGGGGCAGGTAAGGGTCAGTATAAGATGGTGGAGGGGCAGGTAAGGGTCAGTATAAGATGGTGGAGGGGCAGGTAAGGGTCAGTATAAGGTGGTGGAGGGGCAGGTAAGGGTCAGTATAAGATGGTGGAGGGGCAGGTAAGGGTCAGTATAAGATGGTGGAGGGGCAGGTAAGGGTCAGTATAAGATGGTGGAGGGGCAGGTAAGGGTCAGTATAAGATGGTGGAGGGGCAGGTAAGGGTCAATATAAGATGGTGGAGGGGCAGGTAAGGGTCAGTATAAGATGGTGGAGGGGCAGGTAAGGGTCAGTATAAGATGGTGGAGGGGCAGGTAAGGGTCAGTATAAGATGGTGGAGGGGCAGGTAAGGGTCAGTATAAGATGGTGGAGGGGCAGGTAAGGGTCAGTATAAGATGGTGGAGGGGCAGGTAAGGGTCAGTATAAGATGGTGGAGGGGCAGGTAAGGGTCAGTATAAGATGATGGAGGGGCAGGTAAGGGTCAGTATAAGATGGTGGAGGGGCAGGTAAGGGTCAGTATAAGATGGAGGGGCAGGTAAGGGTCAGTATAAGGTGGTGGAGGGGCAGGTAAGGGTCAGTATAAGATGGTGGAGGGGCAGGTAAGGGTCAGTATAAGATGGTGGAGGGGCAGGTAAGGGTCAGTATAAGATGGTGGAGGGGCAGGTAAGGGTCAGTATAAGATGGTGGAGGGGCAGGTAAGGGTCAATATAAGATGGTGGAGGGGCAGGTAAGGGTCAGTATAAGATGGTGGAGGGGCAGGTAAGGGTCAGTATAAGATGGTGGAGGGGCAGGTAAGGGTCAGTATAAGATGGTGGAGGGGCAGGTAAGGGTCAGTATAAGATGGAGGGGCAGGTAAGGGTCAGTATAAGATGGTGGAGGGGCAGGTAAGGGTCAGTATAAGATGGTGGAGGGGCAGGTAAGGGTCAGTATAAGATGGTGGAGGGGCAGGTAAGGGTCAATATAAGATGGTGGAGGGGCAGGTAAGGGTCAGTATAAGATGGAGGGGCAGGTAAGGGTCAGTATAAGATGATGGAGGGGCAGGTAAGGGTCAGTATAAGATGGTGGAGGGGCAGGTAAGGGTCAGTATAAGATGGTGGAGGGGCAGGTAAGGGTCAGTATAAGATGGTGGAGGGGCAGGTAAGGGTCAGTATAAGATGGTGGAGGGGCAGGTAAGGGTCAGTATAAGATGGTGGAGGGGCAGGTAAGGGTCAGTATAAGATGGTGGAGGGGCAGGTAAGGGTCAGTATAAGATGGTGGAGGGGCAGGTAAGGGTCAGTATAAGATGGTGGAGGGGCAGGTAAGGGTCAGTATAAGATGGTGGAGGGGCAGGTAAGGGTCAGTATAAGATGGTGGAGGGGCAGGTAAGGGTCAGTATAAGATGGTGGAGGGGCAGGTAAGGGTCAGTATAAGATGGAGGGGCAGGTAAGGGTCAGTATAAGATGGAGGGGCAGGTAAGGGTCAGTATAAGATGGTGGAGGGGCAGGTAAGGTACGTCACAAGAAAAATCCCATATAGTTAGACACCAGCTGAACAGTACACACTGTGGGCCTCGTGTATAAACATATATCTAGACACCAGCTGAACAGTACACACTGTGGGCCTCGTGTATAAACATACGTGCATGCATACAATAAAATGTGTATGCCACTTTCCCCATGGATTTGGGATTTATAAAAACAAACTTGACGTCAAAACACGCATACATTTACACAGAGTATGACTCATGCGTACACACATTTTTGAGACTGTGGGAAATTCCCCACGCAGGGGAAACAGGGATATGCATATGTACGTATTTTTTTGTACGTACGCACTGTTTATACATTAGGCCCAGAGAGTGGATATGCTGCACACCTGATTAATCGCAAGCCACGAGAATTCATACATTGAAAAAATCAATGAGGCACCACTGTAAAAAGTTTTGACCAGCTTGTGACCTGAGACTTCAAACGCAATTAGGCGTGTGCTCTGTACTTAGCGGACTAACTCTCTGTGACGACTGACGCCTGAAACCCACCCACGGGCCGACAATCATCCTCCGTCAGCCACCATGTCCACCGATTCAGAATTCAGGGCGAGCGTTCAGTGGAGCCGGCAGACAGACAGTCTCCGTGAGGTACAAAACCATGGAAATGAACGGCCAATCGGGGACACAGTCATGCATAAACATAAATACATCATCTTTATTCAGTGGCTGAATAATACACTGAGATGACGATGAGGTGGTAAAAAGCCTGGGACTTTGGAATCCGAGCAGCTCAAACTTGTGCTCTGCATGTTGCCGCTGGCGACAAGCTGTCCGGCCTAACGGTAGGTGTCTGAGCTTTGGAGTGTTTGTTTGCCTGGGAGACGCGCTGTCAATCAGCTGTCTGTCCAAACTCGGGCCGCCATACCTCTCCTCCCCACGGCGAGTATGATCATGTGTGATCTGTGCACGCATATAAAGCGTTGCATTTACGCATGCGTGCATCTACGTATGCATGTAAAGTGTCGCATTTACGCATGCGTGCATCTACGTATGCATGTAAAGCATCGCATTTACGCATGCGTGCATCTACGTATGCATGTAAAGCATCGCATTTACGCATGCATGAATCTACATATGCATGAAAAGCCTCGCATTTACGCATGCGTGCATCTACGTATGCATGTAAAGCGTCGCATTTACGCATGCATGCATCTACGTATGCATATAAAGCATCGCATTTACGCATGCGTGCATCTACGTATGCATGTAAAGCGTCGCATTTACGCATGCGTGCATTTACGTATGCATGTAAAGCGTTGCATTTACGCATGCGTGCATCTACGTATGCATGTAAAGTTTTGTATTCATAATATGGTATACCCTCAGGTGTTTGCATGTATACAGTATGTACTGATGTGTGTGTGCATGCATTTATTTGAGTATGTACAGTATATCATGTTACCAAAGAGAGTGACAAGTGTGTGAACCTCTAATTCTCATTCTCGTCCCTACAGCAGAAACCATCAGAGGCTTGTTCTGTAGTTCCTTTTGGACCAGCCGCACCAGGGTGAGCCCGAGTTTGGACCATCTCCAAAAACTGCTGATTAATGAGGGCGACTTTCTGATTTTGGCACTTTGACACATAAACGGCTAGGTAGAAACAGCATCGCTACAGCGCTAGCAAGTATACAGCCACAGACAACCTTTTTCAGGGGAGAGAAGTGAAAAATATGAAGTGTGTCATTGTGCAGAACAGCTCAGACAAACAAGGCCAGAAGCCTCCATGGGAGCTATATCAGGCCCGGAGGTCATCAGCCAGAGCTGTGAAATTGCTTCCCCGTATTATGCCCATTTTTTGATTTTGTTTTTCCTCTTTCAAAGGCTGTTGGAAAAATAGCTCGAAGCCCTTGGTTAATTTCAGCAGTGATTTTGGAGAAGCCGAACTCAGCTCAAACCGTTTCACTCCACAGAACTCCTCAATTGAGTCTAGAGAGAACGCCGGAGGCAGTTAATCTCCAGTTGAGTTGTACGGGGACTGGGGGGTGGTCAGAGAGCTAGAGACTGGGGAGTGGTCAGAGAGCTAGGGAGATGGGCAGGGGGGGAGGGAGGGGTGGGTGGGAGGGTGTCAAAAATACCACAGTCATGAGTTCTGTGCTCTATTCTGCAGAGGGGTGTCCTGCAGACCCCTGTAGTGTACACACTCCCCTCCGCGCCCCCACAAAACTGCACCTCGTCAGTGTGTATGACCTCACAGTTGGGTGGAGGAGTCAGCTGTCAAACACTTCCTCACACAGGCCCGCACCCACACTAAAATATGTAGAACTAATGCCTTTTCTGCCTGCCACCTAGCTATTTACCACAGGAGGGGCTACATCAGGAATCTCAAACTCAAATCCAAGGGGGCCGCTGTGTCTGCTGGTGTCTGATGTGTTCCTGTTCCTAAGTGCTTAATTTAAGCCATTTATTGGTCAAAGAGTGCAAAACTGGTTATGTTAGTTAAGTTCTTCGTATAAACAGGCGGTTAGAAAGCACATGTTAGGGAGCTATAACATTAAAGCAGCTTTGATTGGAGCTAGCGTAGCAGGTGTAGTAGCTTGGCTAGTTCGCTAGTAAGCACAGTGACGTAGCAGGCCTTGTAGCAGGTTACTGTGACAACACTCTCTGGCAATGCAACCCTCAGGTTCAAAATAACGACGTTGCCCTTAGCGAAGGGCGATTTCGACTGGTAACACGTTCATCTTTGGAGACTTCGGACGAGTGAGAGGCACAACTCTCACCTCGGGTGAGTGCTTCTCACTCGTTACACTAGCACCTCTAATAAGTAAGTATTGAGCACTTTTATTGAAACAGCCTAAATTATCAGTTTCCTTACTGCAGAGAAAAATGTGTTTACAGTGGACATCCAAGAATATGGCCTCAAAAGTAGGCCTGTAAAGTAGGCCTCTATTGAAGGATTGGAAGCGGGATTAAAGAAAGGCTCATGACCCTGCCGAGTTTGTGTCAGTGGACCCTCACACACACACACACACACACACACACACACACACACACACACACACACACACACACACACACACACTACTGCAAGGCCCAATCCAACAACTCGCACATCACTCATCACAAATACTGACACCCATCAGGGACACATCTCCCAACAATGCATATATAAAACACACTCAGACACACACATACAGACCATCTACTGCAAGGCCCAATCCAACAATTTACCTGCGAGTACCAGATATACAAAAGGAGGCTTGAGAATGAGCCGTATGTATTATTGACTTTAAACATGCGTATTGTATTGTACCTGATCCTCTTTAAAATTCCCACACCTGCCCTGAATACATAATCAATTTCCTCTGATGGCCACATGAAACAGAAATTTTGAAAATTGAATTACATTATAAAAAAGAGGGGATGAAAGATACGAGATGAGCTGAATCCGTAATTATGGTAAATTAGCTGGAAATAGCAGCTAAATAGACCAGAACACAGGTGCGTAAGATATTTTCCCTGCCTTTTAACTTGAAAGCAGGACGTTCGCTCGTTTGCTCGCTCACTCGCTCACCCTGTAGCATCCAGGCTACTGTCACATGTCTCTCCACTCCTTTCATCTCCCGATTCATCTGTTATTCAGCCAAATAATGGAGATTAGTCAGGTCCTGGAGCAGAGGCTACTGCTTCTAGGACGCTTTTACAAGTAAGACACTCCCACCGGATGAACAAGAATCACATGGTAAATTGGGCCAATCACAGTGAGTTGTGGTGGCCTAAATTACAGGTAATGGCGTGCTGGGTCAGTATGGGTCCCAGGTAGCTGCTGACCCACTCACATGATCAGTGATGTACGTGATGTTTAGTTTAGTTTAGAGTTTAGCTTAGTTTAGCGGTCGCACCTCGACATGAAACTGTGAATTGTATGCTGTGCCAATTCTCCCAATAATGCCATTATAACTGGGATGATCTAAAGAAATCCAAACTGGATTCATCTGCTGACGAAAATATTGAAGAATTGGAAGCCTATATAGACGCCCGATTCAACAATATGTCAGCAAAGGCACCCGATAACAAACGTAACAGAGACCAGTTAAGTTCTAGTGATATGGAAGATACGGCAGCACCTCTCCGTGAGAGTCACGCTTCCTTATCCTCGATAAAACAACAACTACAGAAACTGGACTTACTAGAGAAGCTGACAAATGAGGTGGAAGAGCTAAAGCATTCTGTGGAATTTAACAACTCCTTAATCGAGGTGCTAAAGGCTGACAACGCATCCCTCAGGATTGAGGTGAATGGACTAAAACGTCAGACAGCAGAATTCCATGAAGAGAAAGTTAGAATGGACCTCCAATGCAGGAGCATGAGAGACAATATAATAATACACGGAGTCCCAGAAAAATATGACGAAACCTACCTGAAGACTGAAGAGGTTGTTAAATCTTTTCTCAAAGACGAGCTGAAGATGGGGGCGAGTGAGGCAGAAGCTATTCGCTTTTCTAGAGTCCACCGCATCGGGAAGGCAAAAGTTGGGCAGCAAAGGTCTCGTCCGATTGTGGCAAAAGTCATCGACTCAAAGATGAAGTCATCTGTCATGGCTAAGGGTAGAGAGCTGAAAGGATCCAACTATTCCATCAACGACCAGTTTCCATTTGAAATCCTTCGGAGACGTAGGCTGCTCTACCCAATCATGACGGAGGCGAGAAAAAGTAAGAAAAAAGTTCGTCTGTTCATTGATAAACTTTTCATTGATGGAAAACTGTATAGAAATCCTGAGTTAACGTACTGGCTTAGTGGCGGTGATGAAAACATGAAAACATGAAAATATGAAGTCTGCGGTGCCTAGCTAACTAACTCCTACGAGCTCCCAGCAGCATGACTCTCATGCTGGTGTAAACATTGACGCATTCTGATGACGTCACCATCGCGTCCGTTTCTATGGGAAAGTGGAACATTGAACTCTGAACTCTGGTCTATCTTTTCACGGCATTGTTTGGATATAATATCTGAATACATTGGCTTGGGAGTGGCCTAATGTTTATTTTTTCTTATCCTATCTTCTTTTATTTGTTTACTTTTTAGGCCATTTGATTGGTATGCCTTAGCTTGACATAGCTCTGGCTGCCGGGCCTAAGTCTATGATGTCTGCTGTGTTGTCTGTTTTGTGTGTGTCTGTTTGTATACGTGTATGTGTACCAACTGTACAGGGAAGGATATGGAAAGGTGGAGATAAAAAAATCGACAGTCATTCAATATTATTGTTAGACTATTTATGGGTTTTGATGATTTAAGTAATGGAGATGACGGGCATTGCATGGACGAGCAGCTTAAGTGTAAAAGCTACCTCCCAGACCAGATTAAATACATTAATAAGGATGATAACTATTCATTCATGCATATAAACATTAGAAGTCTGAATAAACATTATGACAATCTACTCGCTCTCTTGTCCACCACAGAATGTGGCTTTGATGTGTTGGGTTGCAGTGAGACGTGGCTAAATGAGAGATCACATATGGACTCATTAAACATGGACGGGTATAAACTATTTAACAAAAATAGACTTGATAAAATTGGTGGTGGTGTCTGTTTATATATTAACTCTAAATATCTTGTAAATGTTTGTGATAATCTGGTCATTGATGATGGTCACTCCGACTCTCTCTTTGTTGAAATAAACACCTGTAGGCCTAATGCCAAAAAGCTTGTAATTGGGGTGATCTATCGCCCCCCTGATTCTGATATTGGGATCTTTGGGATGAAACTGGACGAGCTGTTATTTTCTATAAACAGCAAAAATAGGGACTGTATAATTCTTGGAGACTTTAATATTGATATTTCAAAAAATTATACTGCAAAACATGATTTTATCAACACACTACAGGCTAATTCTTTCTTTCCCACCATAAACATTTTCACCCGAGTAACACCATCGAGCACATCGATTATTGACAATATTATCACAAATATCTTTAATGGATGTATCAAATCTGGGGTGTTGCACTATGATATAACTGACCATTTCCCAATTGTATTATTTATTGATATTGGTACTAAACATGAAATGTCATTTCAAAAAAACAATGTTAAAATTTTAAATAATAGAACTCTGCTGAAACTGTGTGAAAATCTACAAGCCAAATCATGGGATTGTGTCTATGATTGTAGGGACCCTGATATTGCATACAACACCTTGATTGATGAGCTTACACATTCCATCCAGTGCTCTATTCCAGAGAAGCCTGTTGTGAGCAGTGCTAGAAATCAAAACCCTTGGCTTACCAAGAGCATTCTAAAGTCTATTAATCATAAAAATAGACTTTATAAGCATTATATTATAAACAAAAGTGACACAAATAAGGAAAAATACACACACTTTAGGAATAAACTCACACACATGATACGTAAGGCCAAAAGAGGTCACTACATAGAACTCCTAAATGCGTCGCAAGGTGACTCTAAGAAAACCTGGCAGGTGCTAAATAAACTCCTTGGCAGGAGCCACAAAACTACTGTGCTCCCAGACATTAACACTGAGGTGAATCACAGAGGTTCCTGCAGAAATGCAGATGTCACTGACCTTATTAACCTTGCTGATAACATGAATACCCATTTTATCTCCATTGGTGAAAACCTCTCAAACAACATTGCCCAACCCCATGGTGCCTGCTTCAGGCAATACCTGCAAGGTAGTCCCCTAAATTCATTTTTCTTGTCACCAACTGATAGAAATGAAATTGAAAAAACCATCAGAAACATGAAAACCTCACGCACAGCTGGAGCGGATGATATCTGTAGTTCAATTTTAAAAGCAACCGCAAATGAAATTGCTGACCCACTTGCTCATTGTATAAATTTGTCATTTCTCACTGGTATCGTACCTAATAAGTCAAAGATCGCAAGAATCGTTCCAGTTTTTAAGACGGGTGATAAAAATGACAAGAACAACTATAGACCAATATCCATACTGCCTTCACTTTCTAAGGTGTTTGAGAAAATTGTCTATACCAGACTGAGTAGTTACATAGATAAACTAAATATTCTGGACTCCTCACAATATGGCTTCAGGAAAAAAAGCACAACATGTATGGCAGTTCTTGACCTACAGGAAAACATCAATGATGCCATTGATAAAGGTGACCTCTCCATTGGCATCTTCCTCGACCTGTCTAAGGCATTTGATTGCATTGACTTTGAGATTCTTCTAACCAAATTAAACTGCTACGGTGTCAGAGGCATAGCTCTTAATTGGTTTAAAAGTTACATATATGGAAGACAACAATATGTAAGTATAAATGGTCAAAATTCTCAAATCAAATCCATTAACTATGGGGTCCCCCAGGGCTCAATTTTGGGGCCTCTCCTCTTCATCTTATACACCAATGATTTTGTCAACTCCTCTCAAATCCTACATAAAGTACTTTTTGCTGATGATACAAATTTGCTTCTGTCATCCAAAGATCCATTTCTACTTCAAGAAATTGTAAATAGAGAGTTGGAGAAGGTGGATACCTGGTTCCGATGTAATAAACTCTCTCTCAACATAAAAAAGACTAATTATATAGTATTTTGCTCTAATAAAAATAAAACTGACACAGAGTTTATCCGTCTTACAATAAATGGGCAAGAAATCAATAGAGTAGCTTCCACAAAATTCCTGGGGGTCCACATCGACGAATTCTTGAATTTCAAGTACCATATTAATCATCTTATAAAAATACTATCTAAATACGTTGGCTTGTTTTTTAAATTAAGACACTGTCTCCCACATTCAGCCCTGCTCACCTTATATAAATCCCTATTTGAACCTCACTTAAATTACTGCAACATCATATGGTCCAACACCTTTCCCAGTTACATTAAAAAACTACAGACATTACAAAATAAAGTAATACGCGCCATATCATGGTCTGACTACAGAGAGCCTACTGGACCTTTATTTAGCAACCTTGGACTATTAAAGCTTGCAGAGCTGAATGTGTATGAAAATGCTACTATCATGTATCAAGTAGTGCACAGGACAAACCACCGGTTAAACGAGCTTGTCCCTATCTACCGTCCCCTGCATACACACGTTACCAGAAATAAACATTTAATCAAAGGGAAAAAACGAAAGCTAAAATGTACCAGCCTGAGTGTACTGTGCAGGGGTCCGCAAATATGGAACGAGCTCGACGACTCCATAAAAATGTCCCAGTCTGTCTCCCTCTTTAAAAGAAATGTAAAAAAGAAACTCTTGTCCTCATATAACTGATGATTGTCTACAGAAAGTTACACCCCTCTCTGTACTATTATATTATATTGTACTATGTCTTGCCCTGTGTCATGTCTCATATAACATGTTTTGTTTTGTTTTTATAGATGTATTAATTTGTTTTGATCTTGCTGGGTTCCCCTCTTAAAAGCAGCGGCTGCAGCTTATTTTGGGGTTTTCCTTTTCATACTACCTCAATTGATTACTACATGAACTATATGATACCTGATTGACCATTGGCTGGTATGAATAAAAAAAAATATATATATCGTATCGTATCGTATCAGGAGAAGACACCCACGGCTTTCTACAGCCGATTAGTTCCCAGCATGCCTCTGCACAAGCTACAGGCATTTGTGCCGCGTCAAAGACGGCAGCATCGCTCGTCCGTGTGCTTTCCTCACTGCAAAATAAATCCGTCTTAACAAGTGATTTAGTCTTGTAATGAGACTTTCAATCTTTTTTTTATTTAATTTTTTTATCTGTCAAGCAGCTTGTTTTAAGTTTTAACTTTTTGCTTGACGAGTGAAATTTCTTACCTCATTGGCAAATCTTGAAATGAGTAGAACAGAGCTTTAGAATAAAACTTACTGCAAGATTCTGCATGAAATGGCCGCAAGGTTATTACACAAAATGTTTGAGGACCGATTCTGCATTGTCCATGACTGGAAAGACTTGCTTGGGTTAATGTACATTTCCACAGACTATGGGCCTGATTTACTAAGACCTTTAGCGGGTGCAAAAGCTTTTAACATACGCAAAACTAATAACACGATCAATGATTGGTGCAAAACAAATACCACGACCAATCATATGTCATGTTATTGGTTTTGCGTGTGCTAAAAGGTTTTGCACATGCTGAAGGTCTCAGTAAATCAGACCCTATATTTCTTGCGAGCTTCGGAGTCACAGGCATTCCGCTGATGTAGAACAAATCAAGAGTTGTAAAAGTCATAAAACATAAAATACATTTTTATATCTTTTGACTTACAATGATGAAAGCCATTTATAGATGTTTTACACCCTGTGACCTTCGACACCTACATATGAAATGAGATTCCTTATCATATCATATGTGAAGGGTCTATTCCCAAGAAAATTCTCTCTCTCTCTCTCTCTCTCTCTCTCTCTCTTCTCTCTCTCTCTTCTCTCTCTCTCTCTTCTCTCTCTCTCTTCTCTCTCTCTCTTCTCTCTCTCTCTCTCTCTCTCTCTCTCTGGGTGGGTGGGTGAGAGAGTGAGAGTGAGAGTGAGAGTGAGAGTGAGAGTGAGAGTGTGAGTGTGAGTGTGAGTGTGAGTGTGAGTGTGAGTGTGAGTGTGAGTGTGAGTGTGAGAGAGAGAGAGAGAGAGAGAGGCAGCTTCCTTTCCATCTCCTTTTAATTGCCTCTAAATTGTCTCCGCACCATATGTTGAGATGCACACGAGAGAGCAGCCACTTTAAGTTACGGGCAATTTACATGTCATTTAGATTTAAAGGCGTTATTTCCTTTAATCCAAACACCCATGGGTAGCATCTCATTTAACAGATAAGAGAAATTTTCTAAAAGGAGCGGCAATTCACAGGAGGCCTGTACTGAATCTGCCCAGACAGGTTCCAAGATAGGCCAGATAAATGAACCCTCCATGCAGGATAGAGTAGGGCCCGTGTCACATGACGAGGGTCCCTGAAAACACAATTGTTCTCCATTGGCCGGATCAGACCATTCTTTGTTAAATAGAAATACCGCCGTAGGTTCATACCAGTTCACAGCTATGGGGGGGCTAATGTAGTCACCTCCTCTAACCAAAAATACTTTGGCAAAGACTCAAATATTTGAGATTAGAGCTGATATGAATTTCAAAGCTTCAAAGCATCGGTATCCAGAAGGGATTATGTGGGGGGTATGGCGGGAGGGGGGTTTTATTTTTTTATTAATGTATCAAAAGCACAAATCAGAGAAACACAAACATGGCCCAGTTATCCAGTCTCTAAAAGACAATGGCAAAATAAATAGCCTGTCTGCTCCTCTGTCCGTCTCGCCAGGACCCCGCCCATACCTGAGTCTGTGTACAGATACAGGTAAATGCACAAATACAGTGGCATGCCAGGTCACAGGATACGAGTGTGTGACACTGTAAGGCCATGTGCAGACATGTTGATGGGAGAGATAAAGAGGGAGAGAGGGAGAGAGAGAGAGAGGGAGAGAGAGAGAGAGAGAGAGAGAGAGAGAGAGAGAGCACTGCTGAGAAGGAGAGAGTGAGGGAGGCATAGAGAGAGGAGTGAGCGACAGATAAAGAAGGACATAGTTTTTAAAAAAAACAGAATAAGAGTATGAATATTCAATATCATTGAATTTAATGTAATTATTATAATTATTATAATTTATTTATTTTTTAAATTTTGGGCAAGAGATTATGGAGAGAATGTGATGGCGAGAAAGAGAGATAGTTATAAATAGTCCTAAGAAGAAAAGAAAGGGGGAAAGGGAAAAACGGGAAAGAGAGGGAGGGAAAGATAATTATCTCTTGGGCTGTCAGGTGTGCCAGCCAGTTGGAACGGGGCCGTTTCGCTGATGTCACCTGACACCACAGCAGAGGCTGCTGGGATACAGACGACCACACACTCGGGCGAGCAACCATCTGGGACCACATAGAGAGAGAGGGGGATGTGACGGCAGGTATGCATGTGCTGTCACATCCCAACGGTGTTTTTTTTATAACGTAATTATCTTCTGCACAAGCGTATTACATTAAGAGCAAAGTTTGACATTTATTTTAAATTAAAAAAAATTAAAAAACTGCTACGGAAGGCAAGAAAGGAAAAAAACAGACAATGGTTTTCTGAATCTTTTCATTGGTCCAGTGGCCAACCAATCACCTGCAACTCCAGAGTCCATGCACGTAAAGGTTTTCACATCATAGAGAGCCATCCCTGGGTATACAAAATCACATGCATGACTTTCACACTCTGCATATTGGTAAGGCAGCACACTCCATAAAGCGTGTGTGAATAATCTGCATAAAGTTGCATGATACATTTCAACGTTCCTATGCCATCCAAAACGTCCCAAAGCACTGGATATAATAATGACATTTACACCACATTACACTAGCTCCAGCAAATACAAACGCATCCTTCTCACATTTTAAGTCTGTAGGACTACAAGGACTTCATAGTTTCCAATTGTACTAAATGCAAAGAACCTGCCATCCAGAGCAAGACATCAATAAGATTAACACAAGAACAACCGTTTGTCCAGGAATACAGGACAGGCCTAATAATAATTACTGAAATACAATCCCTTTTAGTTTCTTCATGTAGTTCACAGGACTAATGATTTTACTGTGTATGGAGCTAGTTCATGTGCCATCATTTATAACAGCCTTACAACTCACAAGCAATCAAAAACTGCTCATCCCCTTAAAACGCTAATCATTACAGACCAAAGATATCATATATAACTATAGTATATATATATATACACGTGTTCAGAAGTGCCCTCGTGGCCTTGATAAAATCGAATCGTTTGTATTATTGTCACAATGGGTGCATATTTTCTCACAGTATTCAGTAATGTTCTTCTTCTCTCTCCCTTTACCGGTCATAGGTTTATAGTTCCTTCTCTTAGCCTTGGATTATTCCTCCCTGGACTGGTAACTTCAGTTAAAATTTTTTTTTTTTTTTAAAGATAAGAGGAAACTGAATATTTTCAAGTGATGTAAAGAGAACTGTAAAGAGATGTAACAGAAGATCACTGCCGCTGTTGTGATCTTCTGTTAACCCAACCTAACCCTAACCCAACCCAAAGCCCGCAAAAAGATTATTGCTGTTGGCTTTTAACTCTGGACAACAGGAAGTGTCTCGGCCATCTTGCAAGCAAAGTGCTGGACGAAGGCGAGACAGGAAGTGAGAAGTTAGAGGCCCTTGCTGGCTACGGCTGGACTCGTTTGCATTAACAGGATGAAGCAGAGGAAGAAGAGAGGGGGAAAAAAAGAGTAGCAGACATAGATTTTCGATCAGATGACAGGGGTATAGTGGACCTGCCCACCACAGGGTCGATTGAGTTCTGGGAATGACTGGCGCCTCACAGTAAAATGATATGCAGAGAATATTAATGACTGTTCGCCAACTTTCCATATAACTTCCAAACCTGCTCGTCACTGCACTGCACAAACTTTTTCCCCTGTTAGCCTCCTTAGCAGTGCCCATGTATCCATTTTTCATAGCTGACAGACTGCAGCAGGGAGGTTCTCTCTCTCGAACTCCCCACGACCTTGTGAAAATGACTCCCTTGCCGCCTATAAATATTTCTCAAAATGGGAAGTGGCACAGACGTAGGGCGAGCTGGGGGGGGGGGGGGAGAGGCACAGCATTCTTCTAAAAATCAAGAATGAATGAAGCATTTCAGCGGTGAAGTCACCCGGCTGATGTCTGCGTTGATACCCAGCCAGGGACACTGAAGTTTTAGGATCCAATTTCCTGTTGCTGCTGCTGCTGCTGCAGTCTGGTCTGGTCTGTTTTCCCTGTTGTTCTTTTTCTGTCTCATCATGAAGCCGTGCAGAACAGCGTCGGATCAGCGCTGACAGACAGAGACCACTTTGGCATTTTACAAGAACGACAGAGGAACCTTTATAAAGAAACGAGGAGGGAAAAAATACTTTCGCAGAGAGATTATTGTTCTTTATTCAAAAGTGTGCTGCTAAGGGCCTCTGTTGAGCTGAAATGAGGACAATAAGTACCAGTGTGGGAACATAACTGTTTAATTATTATTAATTATTATTCTGAACTAATTTAGCAGACATTAATAAAACCACACATATCGAGTAGTCAAATTGCTGAATTTAAAGCAGACTAGAATTCTTCCCCTTTTTATGCCTGATACTTTATTAGTCTACAGAACTGGAGGCTCACATCAATATTATTTGGCCTTGACGTCTATTTTCACAGAACCTTGGGATGTATTTTGACCGGCAAGGCTCGCAGGATACACCCAGAGACAAGACAGTCAGAAAGATTATCCTCGTCAGAATTTCACTCCTGTTTGTTGTGTCAAAACAGTTAAAAATAACAAACTAATCTACAAGAAGTAAACAATGCACATAAGTTACAGTGAAAAGAAAAAGGGAGCCCGTCTCATGTCACTATGGCAACCGCACACACAGTAAAACCAGTGCGCAAAAGCCGGAATCTAAACGTCTAGAAGGGTGAAAATCTAGGTTGAGAGACGTTTTAACATAAACAGACAAGGTTAACACCAATATAGCTCAGGTTTTTACCCGCATATATCCTGGCTACATCCTAGTCGGCTAGAAAACTTTCACATTTCAACCAAATGTAGCCGGGTTTTCACTCGAATGCCTAGATGGCGTTTCACCGACTTTTAACCACAAAAATGTTCGCTGGGAAGGGCCAATATTTCCTAAAAAGCAGCATTCTCAGTTTCTAAGAGCTCAGAAAAATTGGGGAATTCAAATGTTTTCTACATTTAATCACCAGTATAAGTTATCTTTCTTTAATGACATTTTAACAGCACACACCACCATTGTGTATCATGCCCTTGAGGCCTGCTATAAAAAAATGGATCACTCAAATTACACAGCTGTCTCTCATCCCCTGCACTGCCCACTGAAGTCCAATCCACACCCAACAGAACTACAGAGAGCAGAATGAGCGCTTGGCTCAGCGGTGGTGATGCAAAGCAGAGTCCAGAGGAGTGGAATGGATGCAGGATAAAAAAATAAATAAAGAATCGAGGGAAGAAGTGTTTAACAGTGGAGGGATCAATTAAAATACAATAACATTGATTTATGGAGAAGCTCCCTTTAAAGATTACTACTATGGTAGGCGAGAAACAGCCGATTGGGTGCACGCAAATGGCCTCTCTCTAACGCTCTCTGTAGAAGCCTGGACCAACAGGCGACTAAACACATGCCAACGTTTCTTATCAGACACTTCTATCATGCACCCTTCACATGCATCAGTACCCTGCAGGTCACGCACCCTTCACATGCATCAGTACCCTGCAGGTAACGCACACTTCCCATGCATCAGTACCCTGCAGGTCACGCACCCTTCCCACGCATCAGTACCCTGCAGGTCACGCACACTTCACACGCATTACCAGCTTGGCCATTTTACTTTACTCAAAACCGTACAGGCGCAGTTCCTAGGATGCAAAAAGAAAACCTCATTGGTCCATCAAAAGATTGCTTTTTCTGGAACAGCGCAGAAAGGTACGAGGACCTTTGTGTGTCTAGGATGGTATCCTTAACCCAAAATAAGTCAAACGCTTAAAAATGAACATTTCTGGAAGATGCATGTTTCTCACTGGAAGCAAATTTAACACCCCGAGACTATGACATTCCCAAAGGGAGCACTAGTCTCTCCCTGGTTAAAACCATCCTCTTGCCTCTCACCAGAGTCGATGTCGAAACCTGCAGCTACAATCATTAACAGAAATAGATGACATTACTCCAGCTCTGGCCTCGGTTCTTGGACCTAATCTCTTTCTGAGGAATAACTAACAACTGTGCTGCTGATGAGGTAGAACAGTGATCCCCAACCTTGTTCCTGGAGATCTAGCATCCTACGGGTTTTAATTTCAACCCTAATTTGGCACACCTGATTCTACTAATTAGCCGCTCAACGAGATCTCTAGCTGTTGAATGAGGGGTGTTTTGTTAGGATTGGAGTGAAAATCTACAGGACGGTAGATCTCTAGGAACAGGGTTGAGAACCACTGGGGTAGACACTCAGATGAACCAATGGGCTCTTAGGACAGCAGTCATCCAATGGGCTCTTAGGACAGCAGTCATCCAATGGGCTCTTAGGACAGCAGTCATCCAATGGGCTCTTAGGACAGCAGTCAACCAATGGGCTCTTAGGACAGCAGTCAACCAATGGGCTCTTAGGACAGCAGTCATCCAATGGGCTCTTAGGACAGCAGTCATCCAATGGGCTCTTAGGATCGCAGTCATCCAATGGGCTCTTAGGACAGCAGTCATCCAGTGGGCTCTTAGGATAGCAGTCAACCAGTGGCTAGGGCAGGTCCACAAGACTGTGCACACATTACACACACGTATATTCCAGAACATACGTGCCAGGGCAGGTAGGTACAGTAGAATAAACAGTGTAGTGGGCAAGCCAGCACAGGCCTGTAACATAGTACACACATCACAAACCACACGTGCCAGGACAAGGCAGTACTATGACATACGCAAAGCAGGGACACACAAATGCACATTTGCCTGTGTGAGGCACGCGTGCATGCAATGATTCATATATGCAAATGCATGACTACACAAACATATAGAATATGCGTCTATACCGGCACATTAAAGATGCTACCACTTGTTCAGGCCTCCTGATGAAGCTGTTCAAGGTTACGGCTTCAATTAAACAGAACTCCATTTTCCAAGGCAAATAGAAAGGTGCTTAGGATATGCGAGGTAAGGCATTGCTGAAATATTTATGGTTATGAAAAATTGCAGTGAAAAGGGCCCAGCGAGCATAACGATGGTAGGTGGCACCAGACATGGACTGGAAGCTAAATAAGGCCCTGCAATCTACCCAGGAAAAACACGGACAGCTGGTCACTTTATGTCTCAGCAGCTAATCTGGTGTTTTGTGTCTCCTCACAGTAAGTAAAGTTTAATTACATCAATAGCAGTTATTGTAAAATTAAAATAAATGCAATGCTTCAGTTGTAAGTTTTGTCAGGTCCCTGTTCCGGAAAGCAGGATTACTGAGTTAGCTGGATAACTACACCAAGTAAAACCCAGAACAGCTCTTTTAACTTTAGTCAATGCTCCAGATTTGGGAGGGCTCCAGGTTTTACGCAGTGCAGTTATCCAGCTAACTCAGTAATCCTGCTTTCAGGAACAGGTCCCAGGACTACTGATGAAGTTGTACCATGCTGGGAATCGGGTTTGTCAGACTGTTTTAACAACAGTCCGGTGGCAAACGGTCTGGATTTATTTCACGTTTCTGGTTTTACTGACAGGCTTCTCTGTGCTTGGTGTGACGTTGTCGTGGAAACTGTTAACAATGTAATTGTGCGGCATAAATATTGTTGAAAGGATTAGTGTAGAAAAGGGTCAGTGAGTGAAAAATGAGCACAAAATCCCTTCATTAGAAACGGATGTTCAAAATGTTCTCTGCAGTTGTAACATCATTGTAAATAAGCCATGAACTCAACGCCCTCTGCTCAGTCTTTGCACCGTTTCCTCACACGACTCTTTTTAAAAACCTCCATTCTTTTTAAGCTGCCACAAATGATTACAGAAAAAAACAACAAAGAAATACTGAACTTCAGAGAGGAGCCTTTAAGAAATACTGAACTTCAGAGAGGAGCCTTTTTTCCCAAGTCATTATTTCTCAGTGAAAAAGGATTTCTTTGTCAGAGAAACAACATTTTTTGTTCAAATGAAACGAAACGAAAGTCTCTGTGAAGTAAAAGCTCACAAACAGACGGTGAGAAAGTGTTAAGGCTGCACCTAATATTAAATGTTCTTAAAATGAGATGCTCTTCACATAATCCTGAGAGGTATGTTCCATTCATTCATTAGATCAACGGCAGTTATTGTGAAGGAAAACTGCAATGTTTCAGGTGTAGGTTTCATCAGAGACCTGTTCCACAAAGCAGGATTACGGAGTTAGCTGGATAACTGCACTGAGTAAAACCCGGAACCCTCCCAAATCAGGAACATGGGCTGAAGTTAAAAGAGCCGTTTCCGGATTTTACTGCTGATTCTTTTGAACTTGTTTATGACTCTTTAGTTCTTTTTTTTTTAAAGTTGTTTTTTAACAGACATACTTACAAAGCATTTGCATGCCATGTTGATGTATGTATTTAAATACAAAAAACATTGTTTACTCTCAATGCTTTTTATGTGCCAACACAATGTCAATCAAAATATGTACACATTCAAAGATGATCTTTGAAGACTGCCTTTGAAAAATGCCTATTTCAGAATACTTCATGGAATCCATTTTCTTGTGTGCATACGCGTCACACTGACACAGCCCCCACCTGTGCTCTCTCTCCCATCGTTCGCCTGTCCTTAGATACGGCAGCACCATGAGCCACCGCAACACAGCCACCAGCGAACATGCCTGAACACTTTCATTCTCAATTCTTTACTTTGATACAGTACCAAGATTAGAGGACACTGCAAAACTGCTAAAATTGTAGGGGGAAAAACCTCAACCATGTTACGTATGATTTTACTCAGTGCAGTTATCCAGCTAAGTGAGTAACCCCGCTTAGTGGAATACCCAAACGGGTGCATAGGTTGCAAAAAAAATAAATGAATGAAAAACACTGACTGACAATGATTTTTACAACAGTAAAAGGAATGAACCGAGTGAGCTGCAAATTATTTTTCAGATTGAGTTCGGTAGAACAAGCAATTATATGGGTAAGCAAGCAATTAGCTACAGGTAAATTCTGCACATATAATGAGAAAATGATATATATACACTGCTCAAAAAAATTAAGGGAACACTTAATCATCACAGTATAACACCAAGTCAATTAAACCAAACCGGTCATGCTGGATGATGTTGCAGGCAGCATAACATTCGCCACGGCGTCTCCAGACTCTTTCACGTCTGTCACATGTGCTCAGTGTGAACCTGCTCTCATCTGTGAAGAGAACGGGGTGCCAATGGCGAACCTGCCAATTCTGGTGTTCTCTGGCAAATGCCAATCGAGCTGCATGGTGCTGGGCTGTGAGCACAGGTCCACCTACAGGACGTCGGGCCCTCATGCCACCCTCATGGAGTCTGTTTCTGACAGTTTGGTCAGAAACATGCACACGAGTAGCCCGCTGGAGGTCATTTTGTAGGGCTCTGGCAGTGCTCCTCCTGTTCCTCCTCGCACAAAGGAGCAGATACCGGTCCTGCCGCTGGGTTGTTGCCCTTCTACGGCCCTGTCCAGCTCTCCTCGTGTAATGGCCTGTCTCCCGGTATTTCCTCCACGCTCTTGAGACTGTGCTGGGAGACACAGCAAACCTTCTTGCGATGGCACGTATGGATGTGCCATCCTGGAGGAGCTGGACTACATGTGCAATCTGAATGGGCTGCAGGTACCGCCTCATGCTACCAGTAGTGACAAGGGCACTAGCAAAATGCAAAACTAGAGAAAAATCAGTCAGGAAGGATAAGGAGAGAGAAATAGTCTGTGGCCACCACCTGCAAAACCATTTACTTTTTGGGGGTTGTCTTGCTGTTGCCTCTCCTGTCCATCTGTTGTCACTTTCATTTGCACCAAAGCAGGTGAAATTGATTCACAATCGTTTACGCTTCCTAACTGGACAGATCGATATCCCAGAAGTTTAATTGACTTGGTGTTATACTGTGTTGATTAAGTGTTCCCTTAATTTCTTTGAGCAGTGTATATATACATATAATTTTTCTTTTTAAATTTATTATTTAAAAAAAAAAAATGTATTTAAAAAAAAAATTTTAAACAAAGAGAGTTGCCAATGAGTAGGACGCTTTGACATGTCGCAGAGATGAAAGAACCTCAGGGTGCACAGGTCCAGGTATGATGCAGTGCTGGATACTCTCATATCTAGCCTGATGAGCCTAGATGGATATCCTATTTTTCTATGTATCTAGTATCTTCTAGTATAATGAAAAAAATCCTATAAACGCAAATAAAAAAAGCATTTGCCTTCTCACTTGTATAAACCTTCTTATATTCAGAATTCTTTCTATTTGCAAAGGTTTGTAACAACCACCAGAGAGCTAGCGTGAAATGAAGGAGCGCATTAAGCGAAGACAGCGCGCTCAGCAATGCACTGCATGTCACTCTCATGCATAATTCAGCGTCCAGTGTCACTTCTGAATACAGTGCGTTCTTAATAAACAGCAGAAGCGCGGGGTGAAAGGCAACATATCTCTGGCTGTTTGAATGCTAAGGACGAGCTCAAAGCTGCCACTTCAGACAGTCCCTGAAGAGGTTGCGCTTCATAATCTAACGCCATTATGTAAAACTTAGCCTAACCTTTCTCTAAGCTTCGTTGCCCACAACAAACGGGGAAAATATATTAAAAATAGTGAATTCATTCTCTCCCCTCGGAATTATAAGTATTCCATTAAGACCGTAATCGGGGTCTAAAAGCAACAAAGTGACTGTTTAACAGATTAAGGTGAATATATTTTTCATGAGCAAGGGAAACTATGATCATCATGTCACAGCCCATTGGACAGCAGGAAGGCCCAGCAGCACGGTGGGAAATTAACTGACCTACCAGCCACAGTGGCCAGTTTACCAGACACCTTTTAAACTATAATTTAGTTTTATTCAAATTACACTAAGATAACGTTTCAGATACATTATCGAAAATGCATACTCCTGTTTATAGCTCTAATAAAATGCTATTTATTATATCATGTATTACAGGTCAAATAGTCAAAGATTGTATATAAATGTATTACATAGCCTACATTTCCTATGTAGCCTACATAAGTACAAACCCCAATTCCAAAAACATTGGGACAGTATGTAAAATGCAAATAAAAGCAGAAAGCATGATTTGTAAATTCTCTTACATATGCTTAATTGAAAACAGTACAAAGTTCCTATTGAACTTTATGGAAAAATAAGTCGGGGGAAACGACCCTTAAAGTGATCCGTCCATATCTACTGCATAGCATGACTTCTTTATACCAACAGTGTTGCAGGCATCAAATTCTGAATTAGCGTGTATTTACAAAGATCAATAAGGTTGATAAGGTAAAACATTAAATATCTTTTCTTTGTACCGTTTTCAATTAAATATATGTAAAAGAGAATTTACAAATCACTGCTTTCTGCTTTTATGTGCATTCTATATACTGTCCCAACTTTTTTGGAATTGGGGTTTGTAAGTAGGCTAAGTATTACAGCTAGGTAAAGCTTGAGACAACAAACAAAACACATTATTTACTTTAGGCGTTGTTGCTGCCAGGGGTGTGGGTTGTTTAACTCCCGTTATACGTCTCCACATGCCAGATAAATAGTTATTCAATTATCTATTATCTAATACTAGATACGTTAGCTAACGTAGGCCTTTGCTGTTTTTCTGAACGGACGAATGCCAGCAACGTTACAGCGAGCTGTTTGGAGCACTTTTACCGCAGAGCGTAGGCTATTGGTCAGTTAGTTTTACTGTGCGATGGTCGTTTTGCTAGAATTGCTTTATGGTAAATCGAACGCAAATCAGATCCACTGTAAAACGGGCTCGCCTCGGGATATTCTAACAGCCGCTTTTTCTGTCTCATATTTAGCCAATCAGAGAAAGAAATCGGAAGTTTTTACCGAAGTAATTCTTTCCTTGTATCCACTTTGCTACACGCCACTGTGGCGGGAAAGTTTGATACATTTACCCGACAATTCTGAAATCTACACGCATTTGGCGGGTGGCGGGTGGCGGGTGCTAATGTCCCACCCTGTTCAGCAGCTGATGGTATGAGCGTGTGCGCTGTCAGGAGATCCGTGACGTGCAAAGGCAGACGGCCAGGTCAATGGAGCCGGAACCTCTACGGTGAAGGGCACGGCGAGGTCACGAACAAAGCAATACACAAGTCATAGTCATGAACAAAGCAATATCGCAGGCCATTTTGGAGTTATCCATTGTCCACTGTGAACCACTGTTCTTCCTGCAATGGCACACACTTTAATTTGCTTACCACGGGAAGCAGCTGCGGTTATTTAAAAAGTGCGCACTCATTGCAGGGCTGCTGTAGAGTGTGCGTGAGTGGGTGCAATGCGCAGAACACAAGCAGCTCACCGCTAGATTTACAAGTTGTCATCGCAGGAAGGGCAGTGGTTGACGTGATCCGCATGATAACACTACTCCAAAATCACACGCAACATTGCTTTGTTCGTCAGTCTATCATAGTCAAAAGTTTCCATTGTTGCATGCTTACTGTAATGCAGGCCATTTTGATAAACTTACTATAATTAATATTATTATTATTATGCATTTAATTTGCACGCGCCTTTCACGAAACTCAAGGACACTTACTCGCCTTAACCCCCCACCAACGTGTGGCACCCCCCTGGGTGATGCACGGCTGTCTGGTCTTCTTACTGGTCTCCTTTTGTAAACGAGTGCCAAGATGCAGCAGGGCCGAGAATAAGATTTCATCATGGGCTCGTTAAGCTCGTTAAGTTCGTTAAGCTCATCCCACATCATTAGCACCGGACGGGCCACTCCGATTCGCTCGCTACACACAGCGCACTACGCTTCCTTCCTTCTGTTTCTTGGGTTCGTCAACCCTTTGAAGAGTAGGGGGGTTTTTTTTGTTTTTTGTTTTTTTAAATTCTAGGTCAGTGTTCCAGAACTTCATTGCTTTCAGCTACCAGTAGTGATTGTGACATCAGCATTAGAATGTTCAGCTAAGAACCTTCTAATCCCATATTTCCCACCTTTAAAGGGGTAATAAACACGAAATGAAATATTTTGAGTTATAAAGCAGAGTATCTTGCCTCCATTTCATAAATCACATATATCCTACTGTTAAAAAAACTCAAATGTAATGAAGCCATGCCACAGCATTTTGTGTTCATTCGCTGAAATCCAAACTGAAACGTTTGGTTTTAGCCACGCCCCATTTGTGACTGTAAAAAAAAGGTAAAAACCTTTATTCTACGCAATCAAGTCAACGCCCCCTCTCTCCCTCTTCTTGATTGATGGGTATTCAAACTGCGCAAATTAACATTAGCCCTTTCATTTCAAACGGGTTTCCGTTTGAACAGTTTTCATGACCCTCATGTTACCGAATGAATCTATCGCCCCTCCCCCCAACTGTAACTCCTCCCTCCTCCTCCCTCCTCCCTCCTCCCTCCTCCCTCCTCCCTCCTCCCCCCTCCTCCTCCCTCCTCCCCCCTCCTGCCTGTGTTCTCTCACTCGAGCCCAAGTGGGCAAAGACAAAAACAAAAGCTGGTGCTTATTACCCCTTTAAAGGGTTAAATCTCTATAAAGGAAAAGAAAAGGTAATTGTGCCAAACTTCAGAAGTTCTCCTTCAGCTTCTCTGGCTTGCGCAGTATTTGAGAGAGACGGCGGGGGAACTGAAGTGCTCTTCGACAAGTTCAAAGCCGCCACCGCGTCCGTCGGAGACAAAGAGCGCGTAGGTACGCTGACATCCTGTTACATACAGGTACGCGTTCCGTGTGATTAGTGCACTCGAAGGGCTGAGGGAGGCTAAGTGTTTTCGGAGATCGAGCGAGTCGGCTCCGCCCCCGCAGCCAGTCGCAATCAGAGCTGGTTCCGACAGTTCTCCGCATCCTCTCAGCCACGCTTAACGATTTCCACCAACACAGCTCCTTCTCCCGCAGTGCAGCTCCTAATACCAGGCAGGCCCACTCAGACATACTCTTATTAAGGGAGCTTTCCACCGTCTGAATTACATCTGATATGCAGCACAGGGGTCAAACAAAGCATTTAACTCTCCGCCTTCTCCATCACTCTCAGCTCTCTTACAGCCCTGCAGAGCAGACAGGGAGAGAAGAGGCTCTGAACACAGCTCTCTTATAGCCCAGCCCTGCAGAGCAGACAGGGAGAGAAGAGGCTCTGAACACAGCTCTCTTATAGCCCAGCCCTGCAGAGCAGACAGGGAGAGAAGAGGCTCTGAACACAGCTCTCTTATAGCCCAGCCCTGCAGAGCAGACAGGGAGAGAAGAGGCTCTGAACACAGCTCTCTTATAGCCCAGCCCTGCAGAGCAGACAGGGAGAGAAGAGGCTCTGAACACAGCTCTCTTACAGCCCCAGCCCTGCAGAGCAGACAGGGAGAGAAGAGGCTCTGAACACAGCTCTCTTATAGCCCAGCCCTGCAGAGCAGACAGGGAGAGAAGAGGCTCTGAACACAGCGGAATCCAATCCTTACAATAGCAGCTTTTCTGGAGTGATTTAAGAATACTGTCACAGAAAAGCACTCCACACTTTGAAAGCACACCTCTGCAGACTCTACCTTGCCTAACCCACCAGTGCGGTACTACTTTCATGTATCACTTGTTCCTGGTATCCTGTACCTTACTTCTTTAACACACGTAACACGAGTGTCTTGACCGTGATGTTGTAGTTTCTTGTCCCACTGACTTAGCCATAGCTGACTATGTGAACTAGATACAATGTTCATGTCTATGGATAGCCGTTACATTATGATGGAACCCGTTTGTAGTCGTTTCAACGGCCTCTGGCATGCACTTATTGCACGTTGCTTTGGATAAAAGTGTCTCCCAAGTGAATGTAACGTAACGGAGTTTGAAGCACTGCGCTGTTTAAATGAACACACACATTTGTAACGTGTGCAGTAGTGCGAGGGAGGGGGACCATTACGCCAAAGGTGACACAGTATTCCAAGGCAAAATCAGTTGCTTTTTGAAAGCGATAAGTTGAGGGCGAGGTCACTACTGGCCAATCGCAGACTGCTGGAGGCGACCTGGAATGGCATTTATCCGACGGAATGTCAGGCAGCAACTGGTGAATAATGAAAGGGAATCATGTTCCGCGAGGTCGGAATATTAACGAGGAGGATGGGAAAGGCTGGAATAGGTACAAACTGACAGCCTTGATCACAGATCAGTCATCATGAGTGTTATCTGGCACGGTGCGACCTCGTCCTTTAGCCAATCGCTGCGTCTCATTGGGCGCGATGAATCTGTTGGAAAGGTTTCATATAACGAGGTGTTGATCCATTTTAATTCGGCTCTGTGAATTTGCTTCCCCGTGAGGAGATGCATAGACGGGCCTGCCGCCGGACCGAGGTCCCTCTGCCTCTGCTGTTCTGTGCAGGAAGGAGCCCAGCAGAAACACACTGTCCAAATTTCACAGAGGTATCCCACTAACCCACATAGCGCTCAGTCAATGTAGGACCTGAAGGAGCAACGCCACATTCTGCAATAGCGCTTTTAAGCCCATTCATTTAGCAGACGCTCCTCTCCAGAGAGACTTGCACAGAGAGAACATTCCGGAAACCGAACGTTAGGGCCTGCTCTTCAGCAGCCTTGCATTTGTTAAGGCACAGAACAAAAAAAGAGAAGGTATTTTTTTTAGGTAATTAATTAAATGCTTAATTAGTTTGTTTAATGCATGTGTACAACAGAAGCAAAGAGGAGAGGAAACTCTTCATATGAGAAGAGGAACAACCACGGGGAGACGGAGAGGGAAAGAGGGAGAGACAGAGAGAGAGAGAGAGAGAGAGACAGAGAGAGCGAGAGACAGAGAGAGAGAGAGAGAGAGAGAGAGAGAGAGAGAGGTCTGTGGCAGACGAGACCGATCCCATTCACAGAACGGTTCTGCAGTTTTTTAATTACTTGGGCTTTTGGGAGTTTTTTTTTTGGGGGGGGGGGGGGGGGGGTGAGACGCCGTAGTGCTCGATGACAGCCCTGCTTAGAAATCCCCACCCTGCCAAACCCTACAGGTGAGACGCTATAGTGCTCGATAGACAGCCCTGCTTAGAGAACCCCACCCTGCCTAACCCTACAGGTGAGGTGCCGTAGTGCTCAATGACAGCCCTGCTTAGAGAACCCCACCCTGCCTAACCCTACAGGTGAGACGCTATAGTGCTCGATAGACAGCCCTGCTTAGAGAACCCCACCCTGCCTAACCCTACAGGTGAGACGCTATAGTGCTCGATGACAGCCCTGCTTAGAAAACCCCACCCTGCCTAACCCTACAGGTGAGGTGCTATAGTGCTCGATAGACAGCCCTGCTTAGAGAACCCCACCCTGCCTAACCCTACAGGTGAGACGCTATAGTGCTCGATAGACAGCCCTGCTTAGAGAACCCCACCCTGCCTAACCCTACAGGTGAGACGCTATAGTGCTCGATGACAGCCCTGCTTAGAGAACCCCACCCTGCCTAACCCTACAGGTGAGACGCTATAGTGCTCGATAGACAGCCCTGCTTAGAGAACCCCACCCTGCCTAACCCTACAGGTGTGACGCTACAGTGCTCGATGACAGCCCTGCTTAGAGAACCCCACCCTGCCTAACCCTACAGGTGAGGTGCCGTAGTGCTCAATGACAGCCCTGCTTAGAGAACCCCACCCTGCCTAACCCTACAGGTGAGGTGCCGTAGTGCTCAATGACAGCCCTGCTTAGAAAACCCCACCCTGCCTAACCCTGACAGGTGTTATTAAAAGCAGAGGTGGAAAATCTCTGTTCAGAAGGTAAAAGTCCTCCTCAGTGTTTGGTTCCAATCACCTGGATTTGCTAATTAGTGCCAATTTTTCAGCCAGAAGGATGGACTAATTAGTAAAATGAATGGCTGGATGAGTCTGTGGGTGGAAGAAACACACGGCAGGACTTTTTCTTTGTGAGTAAAAGTAGTCGTGACATGACATGGAGGGGGGGACAGACACTGTGCACTGTGGAAAAGGCTCGCAGTAAAGCCACTCGGTGCTTCTAGTGGACCATGGTACTGTTGCGCAGGGACTAACTAAAGACTGCGAGGAACAGCGCTACTGCATGATTAACCTTTAACCTTTTAAAGGTGAAAGGTCAAATATATGTGATTACAATATTATTAACTGAACATTCTAATGCTGATGTCACAATCACTACTGGTGGCTGAAAGCAATGTAGTTCTAGAACACTGATTTAGAATTTTAAAAAGCATTCCAAAAACCCTACTCTTCAAAGGGTCATATTCCATAGGAGGATAGAAAATATTTAATGGGTTTGCGGTTGTCTATAGCAGCTAGGATGTGAAATTAGCACCCGCCACCAGGAGGGTAAGATTTTTACTCTGATAATCAACCTGGTTGTGTTATATTGATATATACCCTGATAGCAGCCCATTTATCTTAAGAGTAGTGATCCATTTCTCATAAAAGTAGTGATCCATTTGAAAGGCTGAGGTAGGTCCAAAGTGGAGGCCTTCGATACATTTAGACAGACGCAGACGAGACGGCGTTTGCGTACCACATATGATGCCTGACCTTAGCTGAAAATTAAAAAAAGAAGCTGAATGCGTATCGGAGGACCGTTCACCGCGGATGAGTTCAGGCTCCGCCATCCAGAGAGCCCGACTGGACACCCTCCAGAATCCCCCGTTCTTGGCCTGTGGCCGTGAACATCACGTTCGAGTCTGGCCGCCACGGTCCCGAGGTTTGTGTGCCTTGCGCAAAATATTCAGGGGGCAAAAGAGATGTCGAAAACAAAGCTGACGACCTGGCCCTCGTCCAAGCAATCGCACACTGTAAACAGTGTCTGTAAAACAAATTCAGACTTTTTTATAGAGCGAGCGGAGCGGAGCACGCAGAGCAGAGTTCAGTCCTCCCTCATCCAGTCTGAGGTGAGGCCCATGTTCTCTGCTTTTAGCAGGGCCGCGCAATGACAGCGTTCAAATGCGCTGTGCCGAGAATGCGTCAAAGAGGATGTGCTCTGTAGAGGATACGGAAACCACAGAAACCTCAGCCAAGCCAAGATTCTAATCTGGGAATTCCGTGGGCTCTTTCTCTCTCTCACACACACGCATCATGTGTACACACGCATATACCGCACGCACATGCATGCGCACTGCTGTCCGATTCCCACACAAGCATGATCCGGCTGGTGTTTGGTTACACATTTCCTCTAAGGTTTGTGTATATCACTCAATTTACCAGGATGCAATGGAGATATTGATATTGCAGTTTGAAAAAAATTATTATTCTTATTCCTGATTATGATTGGATTATATTCTTATCTGTTTATAATAATGTTTGTGAAATACTAAATAATCTCTTCATTCTAAAAAGAGAATAAAAGAAAAGCTTTCAAAATTATCTTTCAAGACTTGCAACAGTACCCCCTCTCTCCAGGATTTATGCCATCGTCATAACATCAGAAGCCTTAGCCTGTTACAGATCATTAGCTTTCTATTAGCACAAGCATTAAACAGGCCTCGCTGGCTATACGCTGCACCTTCATCTGTGTGTCTTCATTCAATCTTCATCAAATGGCCTGGTTTTTAAGACATCAAAATAAATGTTTTATTGAGCACAAATTGTGCTGGTTCACTAGGATGATGGGGTTCGAGATGCTTGGAGAACAGTGAGGGTGGGGAGACGATAAAACAGTGTGTGAGTGTGTGTGAGTGTGTGTGAGTGTGTGTGGATGTGTGTGGATGTGTGTGGATGTGTGTGGATGTGTGCGTGTGCGTGTGCATGTGTCTGAGACAGGACAGCCCTGTGTTATTGATGATAGGTCCAGGCTTTTTCCTCGTTCTAATGCTTCATTCAGGGCAGAGAACTGGGTTCCCTTCATTCCAGCAGAAGCGTGCCAAATCAGCACTTCTAAAAATAACGGCCGGCCCTCCTTAACGTATATCCTTGTGTTCATATTACGGCCGGCCCTCCTTAACGTATATCATCGTGTTCATATTACGGCCGGCCCTCTTTAACGTATATCATCGCGTTCATATTCTCATGCCGGGAAGTATAAACAGGGAAAGCTTTCCCATTCTGTCCCGAGAGACGCTGGAACAAGACAAGCAACAATGCATCTATATTTAATTCCCGGGTAACATTACTTAGCACCGGTGTCCTCACAAGAAACAAAACTGTATTCTGTGACTTTTTCTTTTCTAACCATTCGAATGGTTTTACCTCGATAGCGGAGGCTGGGGGAGGGGTTCCTGGTCTACTCCCATCTCGAGAGAACAGCAGGTTCTCTCCCTCAGTCATTTATATCCGTTCCTAAACCAGCATGTCATTTTTATCCACACTGTAGCGGGTTAACGGCAGGTCTGAGGGAGTTCATATGAGCTGCAGCAGAACCTCAGAATTTAAATGTCGATTGAATTACGGCCTTTTCCAGCGAGGAGTTTGTTTTTCTGCAGTAAAGAGTGCTGGCTTATATTGTAAAGCTATAATTAAATATTAAATTATTATTCAAATATTACCATGAACCTTGGAGACACATTTGAATGCTGTCTTTCTATGTGTACCGAGGGTTGCACTGATAGGCCCAATCATTTTCAGACATGATTTGCATATTACATGCAAATGTACTGGCGTACACACAAGGTTTTCACAAGGATGTAATGAGTTCCATGTTTCTTTGTTGTAGGGTAGTATTATTACCAAGCTTGTACCAAGTTTGACAAAAATGTAATAAAATTATTTATTTATTTTTTTTTTAATAAAAATAAAAAGTAATAAATGTAAGCAAGTTAACCTGCAGTGGTTGGCTGCCTAAAAACAATTGTTGTAAATCACAGAACAACATCATCCCCGAACAAAATAAAAGCCAAATGGGAAAAGCCACGGTTCATACCAGCTTTGACTTCCTCTGCTGACCTTTTAACTCTCCAGTGCCTCTAGTGGTAAAACATTGCTATTGTTGTAGATGCGCAGGCAGTTCGTGAGTCAGCAAGTAGAAAAGGAACAACAATCAATTATTGGACTGCTTCTTCCAATCACAGCCAAAAATACAAATGCTGATGCTGTAGCCTCAAATAAATTATATTATAACATCAATGAGCGCTGAGAGTACACCTTTAGATTCTGTAATTCAACACCCAGTGAGCATTTTTAAAAAACAGAGCAAATCGGTGTGCTTTCCAACCATATGGCCATCCCTCTCCTCCCAGCGATAGCTGAGCGGTAATCTGATTACTTACAGACTGTGTGCAATAGCCTGACACAGCGAATCCTGAGGAATGCAGGCAGGTAAAAGGAAACCGCTAATTATTTGTTGGCATTTAAATAAAAGGGAATCACCAATATCATCAGAGAAATGCCAGTGTAGGCGCAGGCGTTCGTTCTAACACTGAATGAAGGAATCAACTCATCAAAACCCTTGGGAATTTTAAGAGACAGGTTAAAAAAAGAATAATTGCCTCTTGAAGCAAAGTTTTTCAATGTACTGGGAATTTTTCTTTTACAGTCTTTTATTCAAGATTGTATTTAATTAATAATTTGTATTATTATTGTATTTAAAGAAAGATCATGTACAGTGTATTAATAGGAGCTGTCAGGTACATCAGTAAGCCTTTACTGTCCATCTGAAGACTAAAGACCAACCATGGAAATACGTCTCATTACTTTAATGTGTTAGCCGTATTATCCTGATGGCTAATATACCATGTGATAGTTATAGTTATATTTATTTAATTAATTTATCAAATCAATCAATCTGGGCTGGACAAAGACAAAAGGCTGACCCACACTGGCCCTCCTAGGGGCCCGGCGAAGCAAAACAAAAAAAGATGGGAAATTTGACCTTCAATACAAGCTGTGATGCGGGAGGGCGACAACGCGCTCAACTTACGATCAAGGCCGTTGATATACTGCATGGTGATCTCGCAGTGCCCCCAAACAGCGCTGACGATAGGGTGCAGCTTCTTCCCCTTGAGGCCCCGGAAGGCCACGCCCAGATACTGGCCATCCACCATAAAGCTGAGCGTGCCCTCGTCCATGTCTAGCACCACCACCAGGGTGTCGGGCAGCATGAAGGCCTCTTCTGGCTCCAGGAAGGCAGGGTAGGTGGGGGAGGCTGTGGAGGGCTGGTTCTTGCTGTTGTGGTAGAGTTTGTTGCGCCCCAGGTCCCAGCCCCACGATTCGGCGTTACTGCCCACGAGAGAGGTGTACCCCACGGAGTGCAGGGGGGCCTCGGCGGTGGCCACGCCCACCACGGCGTGCGTGCCGCGCTGCCGGAGAGGCCAGTGGACGCGCCAGACGTGCAGGCCACGAGTGTAGCCCACCTGGCCGCGGATGCAGTCCGTGCTCTGAGCCACCGGGTGGCGGTGGAAGGTGAGCTTATCATCTTCTTTGACGAAGATGTTGAGAGAGCGGTCCTCGGCGTTCCAGGCGTTCCGGAGCTGCAGCTCCCGCCCGGCGGCCGGCATGTCCAGGAGGAGGTCGAGCCGCGGAGGCTTGAAAAAATCCGGCCCCCGCAGTTCCCTCCTCACGGGCCGGAAGGCCGTCTCGCCGCGCACGTCCACGGACTTGATGCTCCCTGAGATCTTCTGACCCATTGTGGTTCTACTGGGGAGGTAGCAGGGGGAGGGGAGGAGGGGGGTTCTTGTGAGGGCTTCACTTGTAATCTGGCCCCCGCTGTTACCTCATGAAAGCAGATTTTGTCGCTGAGCCCGGAAGGTGAGATCAAGTCCTTGCCCCACACCAACGCTGGTGCCACCGTCACAGGAACCACACGCCTGGGGGGGGAACGACAGGAGGGGGGGGGGGGGAGACACTTTCAGACAAGTAACTTACAAATTTCCTTACAGCAGAACCAAAACTCAACATAAGTCAAAATGAGAGTTAACACTAAGAAGTGGGACAGACTCCTAAAGTGCACTCCACTTTATCATGCAGCACATTTTAACTGTGGAGAGCTCTCATTGTGACCCAACAACGACAGATCTCTCAGTGACCCAACAACAAAAGCTCTCAGTGACTCAATAACGAGAGCTCCATCAGTGACCCAACGACAGCTCTCTCAGCGACCCAACAACGAGAGTTCTGTGACCCAACAATGAGAGTTCTCACAGAGACACAATAATGAGAGTTCTTACAGTGACCCAACAACGAAAGATCTCACAGAGACACAATAACGACAGCTCTCTCAGTGACCCAATGAGAGGGATTCTGGGGCAGACAAGGTCTTCCTCTGACTCATTCAGATAGGATATAAACGTTCCTTCACCCCCCCCCCCCCCCGCAGCATCCTGGCACTCGCACACCCGCACACCCGCTGTAGCAGAGCTGGAGCTGGTGTTGCATAAACCTTCTCAGAGGGGCAGAAACCAATGTGCTGTCCCGTTTGTTCGATAAAAGGAAGAGGGCGGAACTTTCTGGAATGCGCCATTCTCATAGGTGATGCAATTTTTATGAGCATCCATTCAATAGGAAAAGGAGGGAAAACAGTCACACAAAATTACTTTCACTCCCATAAGCAAGAATGCCATCAAATACCACCTCTTCCGTTTCCGCATGATTTCACAGTGAGAAACCAACACAACTTTATTATGAAATTGTTTCTCATTTTGAAAGAACAAAACTATGAATCAAAACTATGAGTCAGCTGGATAGAACTTGAAAATATTTACACGGTATACATTCATGAGCCTGTAACACAAGCCAGCTGTTTCTGTTCCAGTACGCAATTCTCATCTTCTTCCAGGAATTAAAAACATCTCTCTTCCCTGTTCTGGGGAAAAGGCCTCTCTGCCAGTAAGCTGAAGTGTGACTACACACTGCCCGTGTCTTGTCGGCTCATACTGGTGATGAGGTCATGATGAGGTCAAGATGAGGTCACAGAGCGGATACAGATGACAGGAAAAGATGCCAGCTGTGAACAAAAAACTAGCAAATTATGCCTTGTGTGTGTCTGTGTGTGCGTGGGTGTGCGTGTGTACACATCAGTAGTCCTCAACCTTGTTTCTGGAGATCTACCATCCTGTTGGCTTTCACTCCAACCCTAACAAAGCACACCTCATTCAACAGCTAGAGATCTACCATCCTGTTGGCTTTCACTCCAACCCTAACAAAACAAATCTCATTCAACAGCTAGAGATCTACCGTCCTGTAGGTTTTCACTCCAACCCTAACAAAGCACACCTCATTCAACAGCTAGAGATCTACCGTCCTGTAGGCTTTCACACCAACCCTAACAAAGCACACCTCATTTAACAGCTAGAGATCTACCGTCCTGTAGGGTTTCACTCCAACCCTAACAAACCATACCTCATTCAACAGCTAGAGATACCGTTGAGCTGCTAATTACTAGAATCAGGTGTGCCAAATTTGGGTTGAAGTGAAACCTACAGGACGGTAGATCTCCAGAAACAGGGTTGGAGATCACTGCCCTAGCTGTTGAAAGAGATGTACTTTGTTAGGGTTGGAGTGAGAACCTACAGGATGGTAGATCTCCAGGAACAGGGTTGGGGACCCTTGCTGTACATACATGCATACATAAGCACACACACACACATTCTACAGTCTCTTCAAACTTCCAGAAATTTCATTTATATTTATTGCTATAATCAAAAAGAAAACAAAACTGTCTGCGCCAACTCAAAGCCGTACAGATTTATATTTAGTATAAGCAGCATATGTACAGATTTATATTTAGTATAAGCAGCATATGTACAGATTAAAATTTAGTATAAGCAGCATATGGCATTCAGTATTCAGTCATTAAATAAGAGCTAATCTTGTGATGTACACAGTCAGGACTAGCATACACCGGAGCCCAGCGCTATGGGCTTTGCACACCTGATACGTCCGCGTGTCACCGAGCTTTATCCCGCTGCAGTGGAGATGAGAAGACAGAGAAAGCAGTGACGTCTGTGGATATCGCCTTTCACCCCTCAAACGCAGGGCAGGCTTGCTCTGGCTCGAGGCTGAGATAAAAGTGGCACACAAGCGTACGTTCCCTAACGGCACGCCGCCTCTGCCGGCCGGGGACGACGAGCTGGTCTGAACTGGCCCAGAAACAGATTCAAAACTGCGTCATCTTCCATACCAATCTCCCCTCTGCCTGCCATTCTGACTAAAGCCTCGAGCCCTCTGGGGCTGAACTCAGAACAACAGAATAAAAACCAGCAAACACGTGCCGTTTTGGCTAAATAACGGCCAGTTACAGTCAGAACACGCGCCATTTTGGCTAAATTATGGCCAGTTACAGTCAGAACACGCGCCATTTTGGCTCAATTACAACCAGTTACAGTCAGAACACGTGCCATTTTGGCTCAATTATGGCCAGTTACAGTCAGAACGCACTACATCCTGTCACAAGTCCTGTAACAGAGCTTTCACACAGAACTTACTTTTCTCAACATGTCACATGTGAAAATTTTAAAATAAAGCCATAATAAACAGACATAGGTCATAGGTCATATCCCTATCCACCGATATGCTCAGATATTGTGCAAGGGATGTCACATTTAGAATGTAAATTTTTTTTTTATAAATAAATAAATTTTTAAAAAAAAGGTGGAACAATACAAGTTTCGTTTTGTCCACTTTATTTACCGCTTCAAGCATTAGTGAACTGTTGAAGGCTCCTCAATCCCTTAGCACCTCAAGTTTGGGGGGGGGGGGGGGATTTTCACTATAAAAACATGGCCACTCTAATCCAAAAGTGCGAGTGTATGAGGGTTATACGGTTTTAATGACTACGCTATTGTTCCTGTTGGCTCTCTGTTCATCGATATCTCACACATCTTTTTTTAACATCTATATCTCACATGTCCGTTTTTATCTTAGAACAGCAGAGCTCTGTGGCAGCTCCTTTCACACATCATTTAACATCCCTACATTTCCTGTGCGTCTCTCCGGGGTCTGTTCTCTGTTCCCAAGGTGTGGCAACACTCCAGCTGATGGATTCCCCCGAAAACCTCAAGTCACATCCCAACTGTAACACCACATTTACCGGATTTGGGCTCTGCTTCCACATGCCTCGTTTACCGGGGCTCACTATCCTACATAGCACCAAATAAGCACTGAATACATGGCAGAGCATTTAGGGTCTTAAACTGTAAAAAGACAATCATGTGGGCTCCTGGCTGGCACATCCACCCACCCAGTGCACTGCTGTGTGCCTTGGCATGGTCCAAAATCTAATCCTCATCATGCCAGTACCATCTATGGCAAGACGTCCAGCAAGACAACGCAATACTGGCAGAGGTATTCCCAATATTCCTACATGAACGCATCTCCTCTGGCCAGTCCAGTCTGCACCAGGGAAAAGTGTGTGCCTTCCCAAACGTGCAGAGGATGTTGCAAGACTGGGAAAGGCCTACAGTTATAATCAGAAATTCCACGTTGGGGAGAAAAATGTGGAGAGAAAATGTGAAATCTTGTTTGATTTTATTCACGCCTGCATGAAGTGCTTTTTTCTTGTTTCTTTTTTTTTTTTTTTTAAAAAGACACTTCCTTACGACTATTTAGACGGCTTTTTTCACAACAAAAGTATCAATAATTCAGCGTCATAAACAAAGATCAAGAAGCAGGCTATAAAGTTAAAAAAAGGAATGCATTTGAGATTAAAAATCTCTTGACGACATAAATCACAGGTAACGCTATGATCTTGAAGAAAGGAAATGAGACGACCATCTTGAGCGATAAACGTTCTTTTTTTTACGTCCATTTATTGAGTGACTTGTGAACTGAAATACCATTTCATCCCTCTGAATATGTCTGAATGTGCTAAATGCTAAATGGGTAAAAGTGATCCGAAGCAGGACTTGATACTTTCTGGAAGATTCTCTGGACCATGAACTGTTCATTAATAATATCACATTGCTTTAAATGGGGGGGAAATTACAACAAAAAAAAAAGCAACAAATTCAACAACAAAAAAATTGGATCAAAGTCAGAATTTAAGTACTGCTCCTTATTTCTGCTCCAGAGAACATGATTTGTGGATGTTCTCCATCCATGAGGTCGTTCAGCAACACTGACTCAACACCAACGTTCATCCCCACCACTCTCCTGCACTGAATGGGAGATATAATGAAAGACTTAGGAGAGTGTGAGCTCTCTTTGTAAAACTGGCTCTTGTTAAAGCTATCCATGAATGTGAAGGGGGGGGCGGGGAAGCAGGGGGTCTTTGTTTTTTAATGAACCCCCCCACCCCCCCCCACCCCCAATCTCAATACCCCTGAAGTACAATTGAGGTGCATTGAGTGAATCTGCATACAGATGCCACCCCCTCCAAATGAACATGCAGCTAACGAATGACACATCTCTTTAGCTCTGTTTCACACAAATCATTTTGGTTACAACAGAGGAAGTCACTGTGACAAAAATAATGAGACGTTTAAACTTTGTGGTAGAGGGAAAAAAAATCAATAGTGGGAGATTGTACAGTATAAAGACGATGAAAGAAAGCACAGGCAATTACTGTCCTGCTGAATCTGGTAACTAACAAGACAACAATAACTAAACTAGGAAATTAATCCCAGTGAGGCCAATTCTGAGGTGGAGTTACCCACCCAGTCTGGAGTCGCTCACTCTCTGGAGGCGTGCAAATACACAAATGGCACCATTGCTTAACTGTGTGTGTCTGTCTGTCTGTCTGTCTGCGCATGTGTGTGTGAGTGTGTGTGTCAAACAGAAAGAGGGTGTGTGAATGTGTGCGCGTGTACAGCACCGTATGATTGTTTTTGTGGGCATCCAGCAATTACAAAAGCATGTTTGTGTGTGAACGAGAGATTGAGAGCGAGAGTTTGTGTGTGTAAATGAGTGTGTGTGTGTTTGTGTGTGAACGAGAGATTGTGAGAGAGTTTTGCGTGTGTAAATGAGTGTGTGTGTGTTTGTGTGTGAACGAGAGATTGAGAGCGAGAGTTTGTGTGTGTAAATGAGTATGTGTGTGTTTGTGTGTGAACGAGAGATTGAGAGCGAGAGTTTGTGCGTGTAAATGAGTGTGTGTGTGTTTGTGTGTGAACGAGAGATTGAGAGTGAGAGTTTGTGTGTGAACGAGAGATTGAGAGTGAGAGTTTGTGTGTGTAAATGAGTATGTGTGTGTTTGTGTGTGAGCGAGAGATTGAGAGCGAGAGTTTGTGTGTGTAAATGAGCATGTGTGTGTTTGTGTGTGAGCGAGAGATTGAGAGCAAGAGCTTGTGTGTGTAAATGAGTATGTGTGTTTGTGTGTGAACGAGAGATTGAGAGCGAGAGTTTGTGTGTGTAAATGAGTATGTGTGTGTTTGTGTGTGAGCGAGAGATTGAGAGCTTGTGTGTGTAAATGAGTATGTGTGTGTTTGTGTGTGAGCGACAGATTGAGAGCTTGTGTGTGTAAATGAGTATGTGTGTGTTTGTGTGTGAGCGAGAGATTGAGAGCGAGAGTTTGTGTGTGTAAATGAGTACGTGTGTGTTTGTGTGTGAACGAGAGATTGAAAGCGAGAGTTTGTGTGTGTAAATGAGTGTGTGTGTTTGTGTGTAAACGAGAGATTGAGAGCGAGAGTTTGTGTGTGTAAATGAGTGTGTGTGTGTGTTTGTGTGTAAACGAGAGATTGAGAGCGAGAGTTTGTGTGTGTAAATGAGTATGTGTGTGTGTTTGTGTGTGAGCGAGAGTTTGTGTGTGTAAATGAGTATGTGTGTGTGTTTGTGTGTGAGCGAGAGTTTGTGTGTGTAAATGAGTATGTGTGTGTTTGTGTGTGAGCGAGAGATTGAGAGCGAGAGTTTGTGTGTGTAAATGAGTGTGTGTGTGTTTGTGTGTAAACGAGAGATTGAGAGCGAGAGTTTGTGTGTGTAAATGAGTATGTGTGTGTGTTTGTGTGTGAGCGAGAGTTTGTGTGTGTAAATGAGTGTGTGTGTGTTTGTGTGTGAACGAGAGATTGAGAGTTTATGTGTGTAAATGAGTATGTGTGTTTTTGTGTGTGAGCGTGAGGAAAGCAACAGTTACAGTTAAATCCCTTTTTTATTGTAGAACAAGCATGAGCGAGAGCTTGCTGAGCCCATGCAGCATGATTGCTTTTCCATTGCATTACCGACAACAAGAGACCGTAGCGCTTCACACACATTTTTAAAGCGATGCATCGTGGTGAGCAGTACAACAGACAGGCATTTCCTCCATATGAATAAGTCAATACTACACAGTAACAATGGTGGAGCATGAATTGGCTTAACTTGAGGCTGTTTTCCTTTATTTTATTTTTTTTTAAAAAAAAAATTGATTGATTGATTCCTTCCTTTTATAGCAGCAGCTTAGCTTGATGGAGGCAGCGTAGTTATGCAGCTGGCAGACTGCCCCTAAAAAGAGGTAAGTGGGCCAGGAAAAGCGGTAAGTGGGCCAGATTTAGAGAGCGGCACTCCACTGAACAACATGGCGTGTTCTCGTATCCTCCCGAGATCATTCTTTATAATAATGTGACATAATACAAGTGCATTGGATGACAAAACCATGTTGCAGTGAAAATCATTTTAAAAATATGATTTATTCTATTTTTATTGAATGTCCCTAGTCGTGTAGTCCCTGCAGTATAGTAGAATACGTGTAAGGTTCTTGAGATTAAGACCAGAGACTAATGTCCCCTACAGGTGACATTATGAATTACCTTATGATATGGCCTAATCATAAACGTAAGAGTACTCAAGTGAGTACGTCAGTCGTGGGCGGAGTCTGGTTTCGGAAAACAATTCCCTATGGAAGATAGAATGGGCTTCGGAGACTATCGACTATTTCTTGAAATCTGATTTATAGAATGAGCCAAAACTTTCCTGGATTAGCCTGTGTGGTACTGCAACGCACGGGTGGTTCTCGACCAATAAGATGTCATCATCTCGTCTGTCTGACTGTGGCAGATGGGAGCAGGCTACTGCCACTGAAGAGGAGCTAACGTTAGCTTGCTAAGTAGAGAAGAGGTAGACGTAGAGGTAGGGGTAGGGAACCCCTGGTCCTGGGGGTTATTACCGATTTAGCTGGATAAGGGCACTGCGTAAAACCCGGAATCCTCCCAAATCTGGAAAATGGAGAGCTGTTCCAGATTTTACTAAGTGCCATTACCCAGCTAACTCCCCCTGGAGTGCCAGTGACATTTCATATTTTTTGTTCCATTTGAGCTTGATCACAAGAGTTTGATGGATGATTAAAAGTCTGAGCCAGAATATTCTGAATGGTGAAACGCCGAGTGCCTCCAGCACATGGTCACCTGTATTCATTACACCTGAAAAATTAATTCAGTCATGTAGTTATTGGTTTGGATGGAGAAAAAACCAGGACCGGCTCTGGAACTCCAGGACCAGGGTTGCCCATCTCTCTTCTACAGTCAGCCTGATACAATTGCTTAGTCAGTCTTTCAGGAGAAGCTGAAAGCCACTCAATAGCTCCTTACATGCTTCTACTCCAATGGGTAATTAACTGGATTTTTTTAAATAGTCATGCTGTGCATAATATCCTCGCTGTCTCCACACTGACTAGACAAAAGGTTAAGACTTCAATATTTTATTATTGCCAAATATGAGAAGGTGTGAAGACATAACATATTTAAATTATTTTTTTGATATTGTGTCCCTATGTACAGCACTGCTAACTGCTTATTGAATATTTAAGGTTTTTGGAGGCCACGCACAATAAGGCCTACATCACCCAGTCATGACAGCATATTACAGATTGTGACAGATCTCATAGAAATTTACAGATATTAACCTTTTATATCAAGTGGTAATTTTCACTTAACTAGCTACATATTATCTACTTTAAATGTAATCAATGTCAGTTAGCGGCTTTTTGGTATGCATAATTTTTCTTTACTGAAAATAGAAATAGTAAATGTTTACGCCAGCCGACTCATAATAAATTGCTCTGCAATCTAGCTAGAAAGTTAGGTTAGCATCAGGTTTAGTGAATTGCATTATTTTATATTTAGTTCTCAGCTCACCTGACGGACAGAGCCGAACGTGTACGTCGGTAGATTTGAATGAACGGCGATGTGCAGCTCTACTGGAGACTAATTATCATATTAAATTTGTTTATAAGACACTTTGGCTAAAGGCCAAATGACTAAATTGTAAATTGCTAAAATTTCCATGAGGGTCATTCATAAGTCTGCTCACATAGGCGCTCGCATAGGCGCTCGCATAGGCGCTCTCGCATAGGCGCTCACATAGGCGCTCACATAGGCGCTCGCAGCTCTTTGCATGTCTATAGAAGCGCTGTGAGGCCTTTTAGTGACCGCGTGCATACAGGCTGTTCCAAGTAGACAAATATGCCGAATGCCAGGACACTGCCTCCTCACAGCCCATATTTTAATAACTCATTATGAACATGAAGAGTAATTATTAGTACTGGGCAGCAGTGTAGTTGAATGGTTATGAAACAGGGCTTGCAACTCCAGGGTTGTGGGTTACATTCATGTCTGCTAAAATAGAATGCATTTTGACTTTGTTACAAAGCCTGGCAGAAACAATGACCTTTAGGAACCAAGAGGTACATGGCAGAGGCTAATGTCAAATTTGGCTCTGAGGAGATGGTCTGTCATACTTACCTATAACAGACCATCACCACCTCTTTTTATTGTACTAAGAGCGACTGTATGTGACTCCACCTATTCAGGTCAACAGCCAATCAGCTGTCACTGTCTAAACCCCACAAAAAAAGCTGAGAAAACCAAGCAGCTCACTTTTACGCTCGCCTTATCTTTGCACTGTGTGCTAGAGAGTCTTTGAACAGTTTAAACAAACAGGCTCAAGCTCAACAGACTTGTGTTACGTTTCTGTACGTGCCAACTGACTATGTGTATGGTGTGAAATCCTGGTGCTGCCCTGTGTATTAAACGACAGTGAAAGCGTTAGAAGAGAAAGTCCACATACAAACGTACACGTATGTTCTTTTTGAGGTGTTCAAACAAGCCTTACCAGTTTACATTAATTTTCCATCTCCGTCATTTTGCATGATATTTTTGCCCAGAGCCTCAGTGGTTTTCGTTTAGTTCAGTACATTTGTTCAGTTTAAGACTTTCCCTGGATTCAAGCAGACAATGTTTTTCCATCTGTCAAACAATTATTATTTTTTTGTCCCTGCTGAAGAATAGACATTTGTTTCTTGTGTCCTTTACCGAAACATTACCTCAAGATATTGGGTTGGCCACACAATATTTTAGCAGCTCATTTATTTGCTGAAAACTAATTTTTATTTTTTTAATTATGCAGCTGTAATGTATTGTGCCTTCTATAAATACTTTGTGTTTTGACAAAACAAATTCAGTTAAGAAAAAAAATTATGAAGGCCGAAATGTTTCTGGGAACATTCTTGCGCACAGTATACAATCTAATTTGATCGTACGCATGTTTCCTGAATGAGGTCCAATGTTTCTCTGATTTGTAGGCAAGCTTGTTTAAGATTTATTTTTGATTATATTAATTTATTAAATGATAAAATTCTGATATTTACATTTCGGATAAGTACCCTTGACCAGCCTCAGATTGTCCATAACTACGCCCCACCTTTCCCCCAACATTTCAATGCAGCATGCAGCCCTTAAGAACAGAGATATGAGAAGGGCTCCGTCAGGATATTATAGTGGCCAAAGACTCTGCTATTTAAATGGGACTCACAAATAACAGGGTGAACACAAGTTTAATTGATTTCCAAGTAAACTTTTCTAAGCTCCGTCCTAGTTTTTTTTTCTCAGCAAAACGCATATGTGGGGAAGCATATGTATAAACCATAAAGTACTTCAGAAGCTTATGTCAGGGAAGTTATAACTAGTGAGATATTACGCTTTGATGTGAAAGTGCATACCAGCAAGAACAACAAAGGTAGACTCAACTGGTACCAGTCTGTTCCCAGCTGCCCCACTGAAAACAAATAAAATAAACATACATGTGCACGTGTTTCTGAACACGCATGTACATTTGTCTTGTGTTAACTTATTGCACTATAAATTCAAAGTGGATTCTATCCTATTATATCTGTATGTGAATATCAGGAAACAGGGGGAAAAATGTGCTTTCCACATGCTGATATTAGTAAAAGGCATAAAGACAGTCTTTCTCAAGAAAAGGACTTAAATAATTGCAGATAACTGGATTTCAGTGACATCACTATCTGCTTTCTCCCAAATTAAAACGTACAGGAGACGGACTAAGGCCTCTTCCTCATCTCTCCACTCTTTCTAATCATCATCATCATCAGTATAGCACATATCACATGACAGTTAACTCCATGTAAATGTACACCAAATACATTCTGTTGTGAACTGCAACAGGGCACTTAAGCTTTATAATCCATATAATCCATATTCACGCCTTCCTTATAAGACAGACAAATGTAGAGAGTGCGGACACTCAGCCTTCTGAATACTTCATCCCTTTTAATTCAGATAATCATTTTATTGTTTATATTTCTCCTAATTATCATAATTATCTTCCAGCGTCATCCTGTATGGTTTTATTTAACAGTAGCTCTTGTCCATAGTCTTGGCGCTTATGAACACGCAGGCAAGCAGACCCGCACGCCTGCTGAAAAAAAGAACAGTCAACTCATGTTCGATACCTACATTGACGTAAGATTTCACAGCCTGGGACGTCACCTGAGAACAACCCAGCCAAAAGAAGAGAATTTTTCAAAGGGGACGCCAAGCCGAGTCGAGCCGAATGACACGAGGACGCTGATGGTGAATTGGCTCAGAAGTCAAATCGCTAGGAGGCTTCCAAGTGCCGTCCCACAGCCGCTTGGCAGGGACAGAGCAGTCCTGGACACGAATCATGACCGGTCCACAGTATCACGTTGCCCCAGTGGGCTTCAGTGAACCTTTTGAACAAACCTGATGCCTGTCATTGCCTGCGAGTATACGGCTAAATGCAGAGTTCGCAAATCGCCCAGCGCTGAGCCGTAGCATGCGGCGGGAGTAGGGCGTTCGCCATCCACATGAATAAACATATTTACTCTACCCACATCACACCCACTGACAAATACATGTGTTGGAATGACAAAGAAAAGGAGGTCTTACCATCAAAGCCCAGGTCAAGTTCGTATCACCATTACTTTCCAAAAGACTGGGGAAAAAGGAAAAACGTGCATCCTTCTAATGTTAAAAAAATGTTTTTTCTTTAAAAGTAGAGTAAATATCCTTTATTTGGGCACTCATTTACCAGAATGCTCATTAAAATGAGGAAATACGTTTGTCAGTTTATCTTAAAAGTCCCAGATCCAGAATGCGGGTTCCAGGGTTTGAGGACAGCAGGGAAAAAAGAGGGAAAGAGAGGGGGGCGATCGCGCGGAATACAGGAGGTGTCTGAGGGCGATCTTCCGTGGGGTTACCACAGGCAGAGCACAAAGGCTACGAGGAAGACACGCAGGCACGCATACACACAAACTCTTCCTCTCGCACTCCGGGTCTCTTTATCTCTCTCTCTCCGTGGGACACGGAGCACGACTCCAGTCAGGAGAGCGGCGTCCGGCAAGGCAGCGCTCCGGCAAATGACTCTCGCACGATTACCCAGTTTCCTTGAGCACCTCGCTTGTGTAGTGAGGTGGAAGAGAGAGAAAAAAACCAAAGCACAAAATAGCAGTTGTATCGCTAAGGGGGGGAACCAACTCCCCTTCTGTGGAGGATCAGAGGCTCCTAAGTAATCTACCTTGAGGATTCCAGAACTCCCGGCTTCCTCCCTTCGCACTCTGCCGCTGCCTCGGCCACGCAGGGTCGCGGGGGCTTCCGAAGTTTAGTTTCAGTCCAGCAGCAGCGCGGGAGCACGAGCAGACGCTGAACGCACAGGGTGAGGCGCGCGACGGTGGGACTGACAGCAGCCGGAGCAACCGGAGAGCTTCCCTACAATGAAAGGTGATCCTGCTGATCTCATCACAGAGGGCTAGTAACACGGCCAACGGGGAATTAGGAGAGCAAGGCAACGCCCCTTTCCTCCCCCCTGCTCGTACTCTCTCCACCCCCTCTGCCCCCCCCCCAGCTCGCCCACTTCCCTCTCCCGGGTGCTCGCTCTTTCACCGTCTCTCTCTCTCTCTCCTTTCTCACTTCAGTTTGCTTCATTGACATTAATACAAACATTCAAAGTAAAATGGATCGGTGATACATAATGGCACTTATTCCTATAATTTACAACTGAAATGAATGAAAAATAAAACAGAGAAAAATTATCACTGTCACTCTGTCTGTCTCATGTATACACACACAGTTGGGAAATGCTGCAGCTATATGCATACATCTAATGACAAACACTCTAAGCACACTGGACAATAATAAAATAAAAAAACACATTTTCCATTTTCATGACCGTGTGTGTGTGTTTGTGTGTGTGTGTGTGTGTGTGATTCATGATTCATCTAAATAGAGCCAAATGAAATAACAAAACAGCATGTATCTCAAATAGAACTGCCACAGAACTGCAGGCACAATGGTTTCACAAACACGGTGAAAACAACACTTCTGGTGTGGCTCTGTGCAGATTATGCCAAGTCATTTCTTTTTGTAAAAGAGTGCGTCACTGTGATACGGAGGGCAGTTCCTGTTGTAATGCTGGAGTTAACGCAGAAACACACACACACACACACACACACACACGTGCGCATGCACACACACAAACATACACACATGTGCACGCACACCACACACACACGTGCGCATGCACACACACACACACACACACACACACACACACGTGCGCATGCACACACACATACACACATGTGCACGCACACCGCACACCACACACACACACACACACAAGCGTACACACACACACACGAGAACACGCACACACACAAACACACATGTATGCATACTTCACACACACATAAGCGTACACACACACACATGTGCACGCACACACACACAAACACACATGTATGCATACTTCACACACACATAAGCGTACACACACACACATGTGCACGCACACACACACAAACACACATGTATGCATACTTCACACACACATAAGCGTACACACACACACATGTGCATGCACACACACACAAACACACATGTATGCATACTTCACACACACATAAGCGTACACACACACATGTGCACGCACACACACACAAACACACATGTATGCATACTTCACACACACATAAGCGTACACACACACACATGTGCACGCACACACACACAAACACACATGTATGCATACTTCACACACACATAAGCGTACACACACACATGTGCACGCACACACACACAAACACACATGTATGCATACTTCACACACACATAAGCGTACACACACACATGTGCACGCACACACACACAAACACACATGTATGCACACCACACACACACAAACACACATGTGCACGCACACACACACAAACACACATGTATGCACACCACACACACACACACACACACAAGCGTACACACACACACATGAGAACGCACTTGTGCGCACACACACACGAGATCACGCACACACACAAACACACATGTATGCATACTTCACACACACATAAGCGTACACACACATATGTGCACGCACACACACACAAACACACATGTATGCACACTTCACAGACACATATGCGCACACACGAGAACACACACACACACACACACACAAGAACACACTTGTGCGCACACACACACACAAAGCTGAACAAAACACAGCAAAAATGTTGGTGTAAATTTAACACTGCTGGTGTACATTCAACACCATGGGGTGTTAAATGTACACCACGGTTTTTGCTGTGAGGGTATGCTCACCTTGGGTAACTGCCTGCACCAATGATTACTCCCAGAGATCCTCAGCATTCTGTAGCTAAGTATTAACCTCCAGGAGAGAGGAGGATACTAAGGGGTCCGTTTTGAGTTTTGAAATTGATTACAATTAAATTAATCAATTGGAAATTGAATTTGTTTTTATCCAAGACGCGGAATTTTAATTAAATTGTATTACAGGCAGTAGAATTTAATTCAATGACATTGAAAGCAATTCTACTCTTTTATAGAACATGAAAGTATAATGAAACTAAGTTATGAAAACAGTCCATTACATAGATTTGATGAAGTTCATAGTCCATTATCTAGATCAGATTGCAGATTGAATGCAAATTTTAGATTTTTTCATCATAATCATAGGGTTGCCAAATTCAGCGATCACCAAAATGAGCTTAATTACCTGTCATTTAAAAGTGAAAAACATTATTTCCCAGTCAAAGTTAAGGACAAATGTTGACTGAATTCAGTCCAGTGTTACTAAGGAATACACTTCCGCTGTGCATGTTGGATCTGATATGCATGCAGAAGTGAGATATAATGCTACATATGAGTAATCTCCAGGCATATGTCATCATGTGTCTTATCTGTGACGGCCTAAAGCACGGTTTCACTTTTCAGCAGAACATTGACTGAATTATCTCAGATTATACACTGACTTGAGGGAATTCAGATTGTTTTATTTTAATAAAGTTGTCATATGTGTGACAGTCATATTTGTGTTTCCTCTGTGATTAATTTGTTGCGAGAAGCCATTTGGCAGTTTAGTCTATTTTTTTTTGGCCTATTGTATTTTTTACTATTAATTAACATTGTGGTTTTGGCTCATTTAGCAGACAGATTACATCAGGACAATTTGGGATTTTAAACCCAAATGAGAATATTATATCTAAAATATCCCTCACCTTCCACCTACCCTGACACTCTCAGCATAAATTAATTAAAGGTAGGAGATTACAGAAGCATCTGTAACCAACCAACCAGCAATCAATTTACAGTTTAAATTCTTTACACGCAATCCAATTATACAGCCGAATATTTTACTGAAGCAATGTAGGTTACGTACCCTGCTCAAGGGTACTAGAGTAGTGCCCTGTCTGGGAATTAGACCTACAACTATAGTTACAAAACCAGTTCCCTAACCATTATTCTACCCTGCCACATAATTAAGTAATAGCTTAATTAATACATCCTCAAAATGGTGAAAAAAACAAAATGGAGGGCTAATTAATACGTCCCCTTACTTTTAACTTCCCACAACTAACAGTAGATAATCAGGATGAGATTCTCTTTCTCTGATGTTTGCTTTATGTTATATTAATGCTATATTGTGACATTGTATTGATTTCAAGTATTGATTATGCATTATGTTATTGTATGCACAGCATAAAGCATTCTAAAACGCTAATTCAGCATACAATTCCCCTATAGGCTATTGGACATTGCATTTTGGGAAAAAAATATGACTATTATTAATTATTCCGATAACCATAAGCACAATTACAGTCGACACAATAATAACCTTTAAATAATCCTCCAATCTGCGGGTGGCTTTAGTAATCTGGGCCTGTCCCTCCTTTCTCACTAGCAAGTTGGGGGAGTCTGGGGCCTTGGTAGACTACAGAGAGCCACAAACACGGAAGGATGGGTGTTTAAAGAGAAGGAATATACAAGCACATCTAAATATCACAGGTGCAGAACAGAGGTAACACATGAATGATGGGATTAAAGTCCACACACTGCAAATACTGCCCCCGGAAAAATAGTTTATTCCCCACACAGAGATGAACATTTCCACCTGGACCAGGTGTCTGGATACAGTTATTGATAGAGTTTATAAGAATACATTCATCGCTCAACAATATCATAAAGTTAGCAATGTTTCTAGAGCTGGTAGTGCTGAGGCTTGTTAGCGAAACTACAGCCCCTGCCCAACATTTTAAGAAGCTAATCGGAGACATGTATCTTTAAAATACGTAACACTAGTGTCTTGACTGTGGTGTTGTAGTTTCTTGTCTTACTGGTGTAGCCTGAAGACTTCGCCATAGCTTACCGTGTGAACTAGACTCAATGTCCATGTCTAATTCTTTAATCATGGCCTTACTCACTAAACATACATGTTTTAAGTTGTTCTATATCCTCATTTGGACCCTTGGTCTTGTGTTATATAACATGTGGAAGAAAAAGGAGGCTAAGCCTTTACATAGAAAATAAGCCAGAGATCAAAAAAGAGTGATTCAAACTGTGTTTTACTTTGTCAGGTTATTAGTCATGGTTTAGCACTAACCGTTTTAAAGAACAGAAATATGAGCCATGTTTATATACAGTTGTGATGGCTAGGCACTTGGGATTAAGACAGGAAGCAGAAGCAGAAGCAGAAGGGGGAAAAAAACTAAAACAAACTGAGAAAATGAAAGAACAAACAGATATTGCAGAAAGTACTCGTACCATGTGATTCACACAAACACTGAAATTGGCTGTCAAACACAGCTTCAAGCGCCTGTCAATCACATCCCCCAACGACTATCTTTCTGAGCGTAAATGTTTGGGCCCAACTTGCCTGCCGGGTTTCTACTTGAGGGATTTTGAACTCTTTTTTTCTAGAATTGAGCAGCCTGTACAGAGAAAGGGTGGGGGTGGGGGGTTCCTCTAATCTGTTTGGAACAAAAGAGGGGCCTCCCACCCCCAGAGAATGGTATGCCATCTGGGGGCTGCCTTCACAAAGGCATGTAGACAAAAGAAGGGAGGGAATGGACACCTCTTCCAGGGCACACGTGCGACAGATAAAGACCTCCCATTGTCATCAGCACCTGTGAGACCGTAAGGGGAGGGGCTGGAGGAGGGAGAGGGGGCGGAGTCAGGGAGAGGGGGTGGAGCTAGGGAAGAGAGGGAAGTTCATCCAGCAGCCGTCGACCTCGCCCAGGACAGATGGAGGGATGAAGAGAGAAAAAAACCGCGGACAGGAGGCCAGAGCGGGGAGAGTCACTGCCTCCTTCTGCTTTTGCCTCCTCACACACACACAGATACACACACACATACACACACACACACATATACACACACACATACACACACACACACACATATACACACACACATATACACACAGATACACACGCTCTCATAAACACACACACACACATACACACAGATACACACACACATACACACACACACACACATATACACACACACATATACACAGAGATACACACACTCACACGCACACATATACACACAGAGATACACACACACACACGCACACATATACACACAGAGATACGCACACTCACACGCACACATATACACGCACACACATATACACACATATACACACAGAGATACGCACACTCACACGCACACATATACACGCACACGCTCACACTCACACGCACACATATACACACAGAGATACGCACACTCACACGCACACATATACACGCACACACATATACACACATATACACACAGAGATACGCACACTCACACGCACACATATACACGCACACGCTCACACTCACACGCACACATATACACACAGAGATACGCACACTCACACGCACACATATACACGCACACACATATACACACACACACACATATACACACACACACACATATACACACAGATACACACGCACACATATACACACAGATATACACACACACACACACACACACATGCACACATATACACACAGAGATACACACACGCACACATACACAAAAAGATACACACACACACACATATACACACAGAAATACACACACATGCACACATATACACACAGAGATACACACACACATATACACACAGAGATACACACACACGTACATACACATGCACCCACACACACGCACACATATACACACAGAGATACACACACACACGTACATACACATGCACCCACACACACGCACAGACATACACACAGAGATACACACACACGCACACATATACACACAGAGATACACACACATGCACACACACACATGCATGCACCCACACACACAGACACACTCCTACACACACACACACCCACAGACAGGCACACATACTCACACAAACACACACATACACTGCAAAGGTCACTGTAGGATAGCAAGAAATGTTTTGAATCCTTCCATTTAATTTTGTTCACTCTCCCAATGGCACCATGTGCAAGGAAGTAATTATCACGTTCATATTAATCTGCAGACAGAACCACAACACATGAGTTTACTTGGTTTTCTAATCCTTCCAGTTTACCTGACGCTAGATCCTCGAGAAGGCTCTGCTTCCTATACGTCTCTATCCATTTCTCCCTTCAGCTAAGGTCGCTGTTCGTTTGTCTATTTATAGACAGACATCACAAAGTGTGTCAGAGAAAAGGAACGGCTCACCGGGTCCCAGGTGGGAAGGTGTCAGAGGATCAGAAGATATTGGAAACGGGGGAAATATGTGGGGCGAGTATGAGAGCGGGATGTGTTCTCCGGTGTCTCCTTGGCCAAGATTGTGTCGTCTCGCTGAGAGATAACGGCAGTGTGCCGGCAGTAATGGAGGTAACAGAGACAATGAGAGACAGAAAAATAAAGAGAGGAAACCGGGAGCAGAGGAGAGAGAGAGAGAGAGAGAGAGAGAGAGAGAGAGAGAGAGAGAGAGAGAGAGAGAGAGGAGAGAGAGAGAGAAAGAGAGAGCGAGAGAGAGAGAGAGAGAGAGAGAGAGAGAGAGAGAGAGAGAAAATTTTAATTTAAAACCACCCTTATTGTGACAGTGCTGGGGCCAGGGCTTGGAAAAAGAAAGAAACGACGCCCTTTCACCTGCTGCGTAAAACCTGCCACGCCCAGTTGTTCTGGCCCTACATCACTCACTGTGGATTATTACAAAGTTCACTTGCCTCTGTGCAGCTGTAGATAAAAACTGAGAAAGGTGAACGTAGTATTTGCAGTGGAATGGTAATGGATGCTCTCTAAAAAGGGTTAGCAGGACAGCGCTGCGGGTGCCAGCGCCGGGACGCGGGGGGTGGGGCAGGGGGAGGCTATTTATCCTAAAGATTTTCTGTCCTCGCACTCTGTGCTCAATCTGAGATGAAGAGGAGAAGACATCAGCTATGACGAGGTTCCTTTCTCCCATGCAGACTGAATGCACTCGGGTCTGCAGACCCTTTAGAAATATTCAATATAGTTTAGAATGTGTGCTTGAGAGATCACCGGAACTGATTTTACAAGGTATAGACTTGTTCATCTTTTTTACTACAAGAAGAAGCGTTAAGTCACTTGCTAAGTCAACTGCACCCTTAACAAATCTTTAAAAAGAAACCAGCATAAGGTTTCACCAGTTTACTATGTACAATAAAGCAATTTCATTTTTGTAATGCAGGTACTCTGAAAATATAAATTGAAATATGAAAAAATGGGTGTTCTCATTAAATACTGTATGCCTATATTTCAAAATCATATACCTAGACATTGGATAAAAGCAGACTAATACAAATGTATATAATTGTGATCATATGTAAGAGGGCAATATTTTTACACAAGGTTGTGAATCCATGCTTTTTAAATTTTAATTCAATTTCAGCATATTATTGCAAAGAAAATAAAATCAAAGTTGGGAGCTAGCAAGATATAACATTTCTTCTTGACTTACCTGCTACACAGATAGAATCGATATGTTTCTTACAACTGTCAAAGTAAAGTTTGATTTATATATTTCCTGTAGAAGTTGAGATATTCTGTAGTGTTTAATCACATGTATTTGCGTTACTACCTTTGCTTGTTATTATGCTTAATTCACATGTATTTGCGTTACTACCTTTGCTTGTTATTATGCTTAATTCACATGTATTTGCGTTACTACCTTTGCTTGTTATTATGCTTAATTCAGTTGTATTTGCGTTACTACCTTTGCTTGTTATTATGCTTAATTCAGTTGTATTTGCGTTACTACCTTTGCTTGTTATTATGCTTAATTCACATGTATTTGCGTTACTACCTTTGCTTGTTATTATGCTTAATTCAGTTGTATTTGCGTTACTACCTTTGCTTGTTATTATGCTTAATTCAGTTGTATTTGCGTTACTACCTTTGCTTGTTATTATGCTTAATTCAGTTGTATTTGCGTTACTACCTTTGCTTGTTATTATGCTTAATTCAGTTGTATTTGCGTTACTACCTTTGCTTGTTATTATGCTTAATTCAGTTGTATTTGCGTTACTACCTTTGCTTGTTATTATGCTTAATTCACATGTATTTGCGTTACTACCTTTGCTTGTTATTATGCTTAATTCACATGTATTTGCGTTACTACCTTTGCTTGTTATTATGCTTAATTCAGTTGTATTTGCGTTACTACCTTTGCTTGTTATTATGCTTAATTCAGTTGTATTTGCGTTACTACCTTTGCTTGTTATTATGCTTAATTCACATGTATTTGCGTTACTACCTTTGCTTGTTATTATGCTTAATTCACATGTATTTGCGTTACTACCTTTGCTTGTTATTATGCTTAATTCAGTTGTATTTGCGTTACTACCTTTGCTTGTTATTATGCTTAATTCAGTTGTATTTGCGTTACTACCTTTGCTTGTTATTATGCTTAATTCACATGTATTTGCGTTACTACCTTTGCTTGTTATTATGCTTAATTCAGTTGTATTTGCGTTACTACCTTTGCTTGTTATTATGCTTAATTCAGTTGTATTTGCGTTACTACCTTTGCTTGTTATTATGCTTAATTCAGTTGTATTTGCGTTACTACCTTTGCTTGTTATTATGCTTAATTCAGTTGTATTTGCGTTACTACCTTTGCTTGTTATTATGCTTAATTCAGTTGTATTTGCGTTACTACCTTTGCTTGTTATTATGCTTAATTCACATGTATTTGCGTTACTACCTTTGCTTGTTATTATGCTTAATTCACATGTATTTGCGTTACTACCTTTGCTTGTTATTATGCTTAATTCAGTTGTATTTGCGTTACTACCTTTGCTTGTTATTATGCTTAATTCAGTTGTATTTGCGTTACTACCTTTGCTTGTTATTATGCTTAATTCAGTTGTATTTGCGTTACTACCTTTGCTTGTTATTATGCTTAATTCACATGTATTTGCGTTACTACCTTTGCTTGTTATTATGCTTAATTCACATGTATTTGCGTTACTACCTTTGCTTGTTATTATGCTTAATTCACATGTATTTGCGTTACTACCTTTGCTTGTTATTATGCTTAATTCAGTTGTATTTGCGTTACTACCTTTGCTTGTTATTATGCTTAATTCACATGTATTTGCGTTACTACCTTTGCTTGTTATTATGCTTAATTCACATGTATTTGCGTTACTACCTTTGCTTGTTATTATGCTTAATTCAGTTGCTCATTTGCATGTTGGACATCACCATGCTACCTTCTTAATGAGCTTATGAAGGACAACAGAAAACTGCTTTTGTGTCCCTATATAGGCCGTAGGTATAATGAGTTAATTAGCTAATTGAGCTTTGGTCATTGGTGTAAACAAAAATCTGCATGCATGTTGTACACTGATGGGTGAATTTATTTTACCTTTTTTGCAAAACTTGCAATGTATCAGACACCCCAAGTGAGACAATAACAGACCAGCATTTGCAACATCATTAACACAGAAGGTAGAAGCTTGAACATGACATGAGCAGTTATTTTCTGTCAGAACACAAATGGGAAATGGCAGCTTTGAGAGGCAGCATGAAATCATTTTTGACTTGACAGAGGTTGTTTTGTGCAAATATTCCCACAAAGACAAATAACAATCCAAAAAAAATGCGCTTATCAAACACAAGCACGTGTGAAATGGCAGGGAAATCATAACGGCTTTAACTGTCACCAACACGGGAGTATTTACTTCATATTTCTGCACAAGAACAATATCCAGCAGTATATCTTAAGTAATGTACATGAGAGTGTACGTATTGATCACTGATGATCAATACATTCTGCCCATCTATATAGATTTATAATGACTGAAAATGGATACATTGAGTAGATAGAATCGGGGCAGAACTGAGTAATGGAAAATGCCGATTACAATCTGACACAAAGGTCAGAATGATATTGATCAGTATTCATAAGCTATTTTATTTATGGTTCATCTCTCTTTTTTCTCCTTCTCCCCCGATGTCCAAACGCAGCTTAATCGCCGCTCGCTACCGGATCCTCCGCCATCGATTGGGGGAAAGTGCAGAAGCGACGCCCGCCTTCGCTTCGGAACACCCCGCAGTTCATAAGTGAGGCTGGCACTTAGAAAGGATTTGCGGTGCCTTAAACTCTTTCTGGACGACGCCAGAGCCAAGAGCGCGTTGGCACTGTCCTCACTGGCATGGGCTGCTTCTGAAACCAGACGGCGTGACCCATCCGTGCGGCCTGTTCCAAATAAGTCCAGAACAGTGCCTTAATGCCATGACAACCATGCATGAGCCCCATTTCTCACTAATCCTGTAGATATGGAGTGTTTTCTCTGTCGTGACACAAAAATATCACGACAGACACTGATTAAATGAAGTAATAAAACTAAATATTGAATCTGCTTAAAAAATATATTGTGTCTGCTCTGAATTTTAAAAAAATGGCACAAGATTTTGGTTCTGTTTTTAATTTTACATGGCATTCTCTGCATGGCTATCTTGCCAAGGCTCAATTTGAGAAATGTGCATACAATGGACAGGTCTCGGATATGGAACTCAACATAACATAATGTCAGTGCTGTAGGTGTTCTTGAAATTGTCCAGCAAAGCATTCAGACAAAAGTTTGGTTTTGTTTGTTGTATGAATGTGATTGGGTATGATTAATGTAACTGAGGCCAGATTACCTCTTTATTATATTATACACAATGTCATAAACTAAGCGCCAATTTGATTTCGCTCCGTGGAGAATTTAGGGGAGCTGTCCAATGCTAGGAATCCAGCCACTATCCATGTTGTACTACTGTACTGGCTTCACCCCATGATTTTAACAAACTACAATGGAGGAAGGGGTGTGACCCTAGGTCACAGGTAATGAAAATACATTACGCTTTTATTTGCGTAACTTCCTGTTTTAACCATCAAATCAGCCTTGATAAAATATGTGCCTGGTGCATAAATGATAACTTAAAATTGAAACCACAGGCAACATAGAAGATTAGTTAAATAACCATAAAACGGACCTCTTCAATATTGATTTGAATAACTTAGCAGACTCGCAAATTCATAGAACCATTTCTCATAATTTTTATTGGCAAATTTTAGGTCTAAATATTGTATCTGTTACATTGAAATAGCCTAAATAGCAGAAAAAATAAATTACAGATGGTGGGTTTATTGTTTTTATCTTTATCATCCCGCAGTTCTAGTATTGAATTACTCAGCCTGTAAAAACAAATAATCTCTGTCTCTGTTAACCCAAACAGTGCTTTTCACCCACTGCCGGTGCATTGCAAATCATACATTATCATCTTTCTGGTACAAAAGGAGGGTTTAACAGGTGCAAAATCATCGCAATACTTTTGCGAAATCTCTCCTCAATCTTGAGTCATATTCCTTGATGTGTTTTGTAATGATACTTATGTTATATCATATATAAATATTATAGGTTGCTACCCAGGTTTTTGGAGAGATTTTATTCAGCCTGCTCCTTCTTCTGCTGACTAGCTGGAGATTTTCAACAATATTTCTCTAGAAATCTATTGAATACATGTAAAACAAAACCTGCTATAGAAGATGATGTTCTTCTCCTGGGCTTAGCATGGCCTTGATCTCTTTGATTGTGTGTTCATTTGAAACAGAGCAGTTGTGAATGCTTTAAATGTGCACGATGCAGGAGTTCTAGCCTTGCTGTCAATCAAACACATCTCTTCCTCCATCCTCAACCCCACACACTCAAGGTACGAGACTTCGGCCATCTAGCTACCGAACATCGCAAGCTGGATAGCTGGAGGTAACGTTACCTACTAACGCCAACTCAACATTGCTTATCATCCCCTTGCTAAACTTCAGCTGTCAGTATCGAGGAAAAGCAAATCCTCGGTTGGCTCTGCTTCTTGAATGCAGAAAACGTTAAAAAGGTATTTTTAACCAAACTAACATGAAGCATTGTTAGAAAAAAAAACAATAAGACATTTATTTTTTTATTTCATGATTTGCAAAGCTATCTGGTGTTTTTTGACTCAAAACTCAATATGCCCTGCACAATTGTTGGCTTATACACAATAATATCCAACTTCTAAATTAGTATGAGAGGTAGGTAGGTACCAGCGAGGTTGTGGGCGGACACACCTCACACCGAACCGATGGAGCCCCCGAACAGTGTGGACAGTTTGTGGGGATTTTTTAGCTGAAGGCGCTCTCCATCGGGGGCAGAAAATATTCGAGGAGCCACTGGTGACCAAGTCAGCACCCATCACACCCCTGTCCCATGAGGGACTTCCAGGGCCACACTGTTAACAGAGAAGCAGGGGAAATGAAAGGTTCCTGACACTGTGACTTCTTTGTTCTGTGCTGACAATGTTGTTTATATTACCCTTCACTCTCAGCAATGGAGGGAATGCTTCAGAAATAACAGGCTCTGACAGGGTTCAAAGGTCAAGAGTTCCTTCTCTCGTGAACAGCTTGGCAGTTTTCATATTCAGACATTACAGACGGAAAGCTTGATGGAAAACTGGATGAGTGGATCAGTTATTTATTAAGAATAAAAACTAATGACCCCAATTAAAAATACATAAAAATGCACCCTCTAATAATAAGTATTGATCCTTAATCCCATCTAAAATAACTGGCTTGTGTCTAAAACCAGAATGCCCCATGCATAATAAGTATACTTACAATCCAATCTGACACCAGAAAATGTAGGCTTACAATCATGTTATGAGCATACAGATGGTGGGCTCCATATTGTCAATGTACAGGTTCTTAATCATTTGTGTGACAATCTCCTCTTTAGTCAGTTTCAATGTATAACATAAAGGGGGAATTCAAGATGTATATTGAAAAAATCTGATGGAATTATATTGTATCAAAAATAAACTTATAGGTTTCCAAGCTTATCAAACTTCACAACAGATAGGTGGATATACCCCTTGTGCTTTTTACAAGCAATTTGAAAAATTATTAACTTTTGATATAAAAGAAAGATAAAACATGAGCCTATATGACAGCTGCCAGAGCTGATGGAAACCATGACAATGACAATTTGATGTTTGTGTAGAAAATGTTAAGCCTTGTCAACAGAAAATGTGATGTTCTTAACCTTCCATCAAGAACACACAGAAATATTGAATTAGTGTGATTTCAAATTGAGTAACACAACTAGCAGAGCTGAGGTGTGTTCAGTGTTCACTGAAACCACTTTGTAATTCAGACAACACAGGAAGAGAGATTTGTGATGTAGCACAGAACACAGAGCTTTGTGATGTAACACAGAACACAGAGCTTTGTGATGTAGCACAGAACACAGAGCTTTGTGATGTAACACAGAACACAGAGCTTTGTGATGTAAACAGAGCTTTGTGATGTAACACAGAACACAGAGCTTTGTGATGTAACACAGAACTTGATCCAGATTTCTCCTGGGTATCATTGAAGCATCTTTGCACTCCTCTCCATACACATCCACTCACAGAATCCACTCTTACATTAAATTAATTTAGCAGACACTCTTATCCAGAGTGACTCACAGTATAGGAGAAACATAGGTGCATTCACACGATTAATATGAGAAATATAGCCAGACCTGGCTAACAGTAGTGAGCAAGGATGCAACATTTTACTGGAGGTATGGTGGTCGAGCTGTTTCCAAAAGGGCTCTGTAGGTGAGCACCAAGATTTTAAACTTGACGTGAGCTGTAACAACCAGTGAAGTGATGAAGAGGAGTGATGAAGATGGGGATGGCTTGAGGAGACGTGTGGCTGCGTTCCATTATTACTCTTATTTTTGTTCAACACTGACTCTAGACATCACTAAGCCATGACAGTTTTGTTTATTTTTGTTTGTTTATTTTTTTAGTGCAGTGTGTGTGTACAGAAATGATGCATTCCCTTAACAGTGTATGTCTTGTCGTGTGTCAGGTCTTAACAAGCTATGATGATTCCTCTTGAAGGCCCCTACAAGTCTATTTCTACTCTCTCTATTTCTAGTCTAGTTCTAATATGTCAAAAGTTTTGCTGGCAGAATGATGTGTCACCATGAAGTCCCACATTAAAGCAAAACGTGGTGTGTCCTATATACAACACCCTTCAGTGACATATGTTCTGCTTTTTGTATATTGTTCTTTATGCTTTCAGAGTTCAGCTTGCCGTATGGATAGTGAGCGCTGTAAATGTAATTCATTTGCTCAATAACCAGCATTAATTAGTTTAAAATTAAAAATTGTACTCATAACATTACCTTTCACAATATTCACTATAAAAGATGACAAAACCAAGAAAAATATGATGAACCAACAAAAACATATTTTGTAACATAGTTTTTTCATTTGTAAATTACAGCATAGATTTCAGAGCCCACAGGTGGCAAGTTCTAAATCTGGCATCGGTTTTGTCATAATTTATTTCCATTTGTTTTTGATACGGAACATCTACAGTACAAATATGAATTATTCATAACCAACTGAAGGCTTATAAAACTATGAAATGGCATTATACTGCAGTGGGAAGCTGTTTAAAAAACATTTGTTCAGTAAGGAGCATTCTCTAATATTATAATGCTTTACCTGAGTTCCTCTCAAATAAGAAGCACAGTCACACCTCAGGTAAGTGCCTCAAGTTCTGCTGAAAATAATGATATAAGGCTGTCATAGGACCATCCACAATTAGGCCTATTATGCAAGGAACTGTCTTAAACACTCAACAAAAAGGTTTATCGAAGTGTAACGTTGCTATGCGATTGCTTCCAAATCACAAAACAACGTGTGAAACAATTTATTTGTCTCAAAAGTTTACTTAGCAGTGGCTAACTAAGCATAACAAGTCATTCTTAAAAACAACTGAGGTGAAAGTAAAATGCAGTAATTTCAGCGAATGTTTCAGATAAGCTGGCTGCATCCTCTACGGCAATACATTCAGCCTAATTCAGATTCAGCATCCCATTGTGTAGAAATTAATATCCCTAAAAACACAGACACAAGATTGTTCCACTATACAGTAACTACTGTATGTCATTAAAAGCCATGTTGAAAAACAAGCTCAACTTTGTTCACTGGTGTTATGCTAATAAAATATGCCTGTAATACATGAATACAACATTTACTTTACACAAATTCACTCAGTCCATTCATGTTACTGCACTCCGCCTCTATGAATATACTGCTTGTATGAATAAACTCCTGTGGGATGGATGCTGTTCTTATGGGTGGGTGGCGTTGTTGAAACATCATGGGTCAGGTCACTAGTACGCAGGTCATCAGTGGTCACTCAGTGGTCACTCAGTACATATCTACCTACACAGTACAGAAGGGTCCTTACAGTCAAGCATTCTTATGAAAAAATAGCCTCTTAAAATGAGCGTACGGCGGCCTTTCCACACTCTGGTCTGGACAACCACATCGCCAGGGGTATGTATGTGCCTGATGTCTACTCTCTCTCAAACAATATCCATCACAATCCCCCCCCCCCCACTACTCCCTGCTTAACCCTTTCCTCCTCTCTCGGCTGAAGCCAAGCTGTGTGGACAGGACGGAGCGATCCCCTCTGAGCTGTTAATGGGGTCAGAGGGGTCAAGGGTCAGGGGAGCATTGTTTAATTTGATTAATGACACTCCAGGTCCCTTCCCTCCTTTGGTCTGTTCTTAAAAAGAAAAAAGCATGCCAGCTGCTTCTCTACACCCTGGGCTTCAGACTCACCATACAGAGCTTCCTATTCCAGCTGAAGCCGCTTCTCTATACCCTGGGCTTCAGACTCACCATACAGAGCTTCCTATTCCAGCTGAAGCTGCTTCTCTACACCCTGGGCTTCAGACTCACCATACAGAGCTTCCTATTCCAGCTGAAGCTGCTTCTCTACACCCTGGGCTTCAGACTCACCATACAGAGCTTGCTATTCCAGCTCAATCTGCTTCTCTACACCCTGGGCTTCAGGCTCACCATACAGAGCTTCCTATTCCAGCTCAATCTGCTTCTCTACACCCTGGGCTTCAGACTCACCATACAGAGCTTCCTATTCCAGCTCAATCTGCTTCTCTACACCCTGGGCTTCAGACTCACCATACAGAGCTTGTTATTCCAGCTCAATCTGCTTCTCTACACCCTGGGCTTCAGACTCACCATACAGAGCTTGCTATTCCAGCTCAATCTGCTTCTCTACACCCTGGGCTTCAGACTCACCATACAGAGCTTCCTATTCCAGCTCAATCTGCTTCTCTACACCCTGGGCTTCAGACTCACCATACAGAGCTTCCTATTCCAGCTCAATCTGCTTCTCTATACCCTGGGCTTCAGACTCACCATACAGAGCTTCCTATTCCAGCTCAATCTGCTTCTCTACACCCTGGGCTTCAGACTCACCATACAGAGCTTCCTATTCCAGCTCAAGCCACTTCTGTACACCCTGGGCTTCAGACTCACCATACAGAGCTTCCTATTCCAACTCAATCTGCTTCTCTACACCCTGGGCTTCAGACTCACCATACAGAGCTTCCTATTCCAGCTCAATCTGCTTCTCTACACCCTGGGCTTCAGACTCACCATACAGAGCTTCCTATTCCAGCTCAAGCCACTTCTCTACACCCTGGGCTTCAGGCTCACCATACAGAGCTTCCTATTCCAGCTCAATCTGCTTCTCTACACCCTGGGCTTCAGACTCACCATACAGAGCTTCCTATTCCAGCTCAAGCTGCTTCTCTACACCCTGGGCTTCAGACTCACCATACAGAGCTTCCTATTCCAGCTCAATCTGCTTCTCTACACCCTGGGCTTCAGACTCACCATACAGAGCTTCCTATTCCAGCTCAATCTGCTTCTCTACACCCTGGGCTTCAGGCTCACCATACAGAGCTTCCTATTCCAGCTCAATCTGCTTCTCTACACCCTGGGCTTCAGACTCACCATACAGAGCTTCCTATTCCAGCTCAAGCCACTTCTGTACACCCTGGGCTTCAGACTCACCATACAGAGCTTCCTATTCCAGCTCAAGCCACTTCTCTACACCCTGGGCTTCAGGCTCACCATACAGAGCTTCCTATTCCAGCTCAAGCTGCTTCTCTATACCCTGGGCTTCAGACTCACCATACAGAGCTTCCTATTCCAGCTCAAGCCACTTCTCTACACCCTGGGCTTCAGACTCACTATACAGAGCTTCCTATTCCAGCTCAATCTGCTTCTCTACACCCTGGGCTTCAGGCTCACCATACAGAGCTTCCTATTCCAGCTCAATCTGCTTCTCTACACCCTGGGCTTCAGACTCACCATACAGAGCTTCCTATTCCAGCTCAATCTGCTTCTCTACACCCTGGGCTTCAGACTCACCATACAGAGCTTCCTATTCCAGCTCAATCCGCTTCTCTACACCCTGGGCTTCAGACTCACCATACAGAGCTTCCTATTCCAGCTCAAGCTGCTTCTCTACACCCTGGGCTTCAGACTCACCATACAGAGCTTCCTATTCCAGCTCAATCTGCTTCTCTACACCCTGGGCTTCAGACTCACCATACAGAGCTTCCTATTCCAGCTCAATCTGCTTCTCTACACCCTGGGCTTCAGACTCATCATACAGAGCTTCCTATTCCAGCTCAATCTGCTTCTCTACACCCTGGGCTTCAGGTTCACCATACAGAGCTTCCTATTCCAGCTCAATCTGCTTCTCTACACCCTGGGCTTCAGACTCACCATACAGAGCTTCCTATTCCAGCTCAAGCTGCTTCTCTACACCCTGGGCTTCAGACTCACCATACAGAGCTTCCTATTCCAGCTCAATCTGCTTCTCTACACCCTGGGCTTCAGACTCACCATACAGAGCTTCCTATTCCAGCTCAATCTGCTTCTCTACACCCTGGGCTTCAGACTCATCATACAGAGCTTCCTATTCCAGCTCAATCTGCTTCTCTACACCCTGGGCTTCAGGTTCACCATACAGAGCTTCCTATTCCAGCTCAATCTGCTTCTCTACACCCTGGGCTTCAGACTCACCATACAGAGCTTCCTATTCCAGCTCAATCTGCTTCTCTATACCCTGGGCTTCAGACTCACCATACAGAGCTTCCTATTCCAGCTCAATCTGCTTCTCTATACCCTGGACTTCAGACTCACCATACAGAGCTTCCTATTCCAGCTCAATCTGCTTCTCTACACCCTGGGCTTCAGACTCACCATACAGAGCTTCCTATTCCAGCTCAATCTGCTTCTCTACACCCTGGGCTTCAGACTCACCATACAGAGCTTCCTATTCCAGCTCAATCTGCTTCTCTATACCCTGGGCTTCAGACTCACCATACAGAGCTTCCTATTCCAGCTCAATCTGCTTCTCTACACCCTGGGCTTCAGACTCACCATACAGAGCTTCCTATTCCAGCTCAATCTGCTTCTCTACACCCTGGGCTTCAGACTCACCATACAGAGCTTCCTATTCCAGCTCAATCTGCTTCTCTACACCCTGGGCTTCAGACTCACCATACAGAGCTTCCTATTCCAGCTCAATCTGCTTCTCTACACCCTGGGCTTCAGACTCACCATACAGAGCTTCCTATTCCAGCTCAATCTGCTTCTCTACACCCTTGGCTTCAGACTCATCATACAGAGCTTCCTATTCCAGCTCAATCTGCTTCTCTACACCCCGGGCTTCAGACTCACCATACAGAGCTTCCTATTCCAGCTCAATCTGCTTCTCTATACCCTGGGCTTCAGACTCACCATACAGAGCTTGCTATTCCAGCTCAATCTGCTTCTCTACACCCTGGGCTTCAGACTCACCATACAGAGCTTCCTATTCCAGCTCAATCTGCTTCTCTACACCCTTGGCTTCAGACTCACCATACAGAGCTTGCTATTCCAGCTCAATCTGCTTCTCTATACCCCGGGCTTCAGACTCACCATACAGAGCTTCCTATTCCAGCTCAATCTGCTTCTCTACACCCCGGGCTTCAGACTCACCATACAGAGCTTCCTATTCCAGCTCAATCTGCTTCTCTACACCCTGGGCTTCAGACTCACCATACAGAGCTTCCTATTCCAGCTCAATCTGCTTCTCTATACCCTGGGCTTCAGACTCACCATACAGAGCTTCCTATTCCAGCTCAGTCTGCTTCTCTACACCCTTGGCTTCAGACTCATCATACAGAGCTTCCTATTCCAGCTCAATCTGCTTCTCTACACCCTGGGCTTCAGACTCACCATACAGAGCTTCCTATTCCAGCTCAAGCTGCTTCTCTACACCCTGGGCTTCAGACTCACCATACAGAGCTTCCTATTCCAGCTCAATCTGCTTCTCTACACCCTGGGCTTCAGACTCACCATACAGAGCTTCCTATTCCAGCTCAATCTGCTTCTCTACACCCTGGGCTTCAGACTCACCATACAGAGCTTCCTATTCCAGCTCAATCTGCTTCTCTACACCCTGGGCTTCAGACTCACCATACAGAGCTTCCTATTCCAGCTCAAGCTGCTTCTCTACACCCTGGGCTTCAGACTCACCATACAGAGCTTCCTATTCCAGCTCAATCTGCTTCTCTACACCCTGGGCTTCAGACTCACCATACAGAGCTTCCTATTCCAGCTCAATCTGCTTCTCTACACCCTGGGCTTCAGACTCACCATACAGAGCTTCCTATTACATTTAACTAGTGAATGTTACGGCAGGCTTACCTGGCTTGTTAGTGAATTTAAAAAACTCTGACACTACGTCGCAAAACAATCAAGGTGCATGAAAATATGAACTAGAAAGCAAAATTCCAGTTACACTTGAAGTGGAAGAGAAAATACTTTTTTATTAATGTAAAAAAAAACTATGCGTTTAGGAAATACCTTTCCTTTAAATGGTTTACCTAGCTGGTTAGCCAGAATTTCGTAGCTAATGACATGTTAAGGGTGAACTAACACTGGTTAGCGGTTTCTATACAGATAATCGCTATAGCCTACTGTGTGTCGCTATCCTGTTTATTCGTGGTTGGCTGTTGTCAACAGTCAATACTTATAGAATAACCTGAGGCTCAGGACATATGAACTGAAGTTTAATAACCATGACATTCGTACAATCGTACAAGATTGGTAAAAAAGGTTTCGTACTTGTATTTAGAAATTGTCATAATCAGTCATTACCATCAGTATTATTTCAGCCTGAAAACCATCGATAATAACTTTTGAGAGTAAATGCTGCCATGCAACACCAGCAGTAATATTTACACAGACAGGGTGAAAAGTCCTCCACTTAACTAATAGAGAAGAAGAAAAGATTTTATGCAATTCCAAAGCATTCTTGGACATTTTACACATTGTATAATATAAAACCTAAACTGTATGTTCAGTGTTTATATGCATTCATTTAACCCACAGAAGGGCTTATTGGTGTTGTTGTAATCCAAATAAGACATCTGTCTCCAGTGAGCTTGGGACTGCGTGGCGAGAGGTGAGGACACGCCATCAGTAACACAGTAGCACACTCTGTGTGCTTTTTACACGCACAAGCGTGGGCTGGCAGGTGTCGTGGTTACAGACATGTTCTCCTGGCGGTTGAGATGATGAGCGGTCATGTTACATTACATTACATTCTGAGTTCTGAGTCGTGTGCACGTTTGTGTGAGCGCGTGGCATGCCGCATGTATACCTCAGCGCATGTGGATGAAGGGAACTGGCGGTGAGCTGAGGCCGCTAACGCCGCCAAGCCGTTGGACTGGGCCTGGAGGTATTGTCACCCAACCTGCTGCTCTCTAGGCCCGCAGCCAATCACTGGCCTATCAGCTGCCAGTCCGTCTGAAATATTCAGTGACACCAGGTTCCAGTTACCTGGACAGCAGGTGAGTGGGGAAGATCAGGTTCTGTGCTGCAGAAGAAGGGGAATAATCTACACTAGAGAGAAGCTCCAGGTATCAGGCAGCAAGGCAGAGGAGTGAACCAGAATGAGTGCTTCCACAGTTGATTAACAAGATCGCTGCTCAATCCAACCTGCATTTTAATTACTCTCATATACGTTTTCATAAAAGTCAATGGAATTTGAATGTAACTGGAAATACCTTGAGAAAACATTTAAAAGTAATCGAAACTGAATGTACTACAGTAAATTATTTACTAAATATTTATGCTTACAATTACAGCTGGCAGGAGCTGGCTGGCAGTAGTTATTATAATTGAAATATTGCAATTTTAGTGGACTTGTATTGCACCACCCGGTGGTTAATTACCGACCTGCACAACCATCTATCACCGTGCAAAGGTGAATAAAAAGCAGGTGGTTTTGCAAGAACTAACAAAAATGGCAGAATACAGAATCCTCACCATCATCTTCACCATTGTCGTCATCATCATCATCATCATCATCATCATAATAATAACAGAAATAACGCTGCAAAGAGAAATACTGGGGATCTACAGCCACATATAACTCAATTCATATCATCCCACTCACAACTGCCTTCTCAGAACAGAAATACAATTGAATTAGATCTTTTTACAGACAGTATCCCACCGTTTTATATGTGACCCACCCCTTCAGTCTTATAACTGATTTCAGAGAGGCATCTGACTGCTGGGTTCAGGAGGGCGGGGCTAGATGTCAAACCCCACCCTTTGACATCTAGCCCCTACAGCAGTGGTGCCCAATCATGTGCCATGGATGGCCAAGAGTATGCAGGTTTTCATTCCAACCAATCACTGAACCTGCTGATATCACTGATTAGTTCCCTCCCCTCTGGTTGAAGGCATGTTAATTAGTGAAATCAGCAGGTGCAGTGATTGGTCACCACTGCCCTAGACCAATCCAGAGCTTCGAAAGGCGGAATTTTTTTAAAGCAATTGCACGAGTCGATAGGCGGGGTTGGTTGTAAAACCCCACCCCTGGACATCCAGCCCCGCCCCTCCCACGTCCTGCAGTCAGATGTACTCGTGATTATCAGCCTATCAGGACAAGGGAAGAAGAACAGAGAAACCCTGGTGTGTTCCTCAATCACAGCTAATCCATCAGACTCTGCAGCTCCGTACTTTGTCCATTTACGATTTAAAGCGCATGACGGAAATATCCACAGCAACGCCAAACGCCCAAACCGGGATCGTTTAATTCAACAGCAAGAGTTTGGTCTAAGTCACCACCTGCAGTACATGCTGGAAATTACACACTGAGGAAATAACAACCACAAAAACAAGATAATAGAGTTTTCTAAACCAGGGGCTTCGGATCCGGGGTCCCCCACCCAGGCACAAAGGCATCCAGGGGATCCCCATCATACGTTATAAAAGAGTTACTGTAGGGACCCCCTACAGTACCTTCAAAGACTCCCACGGGTCCGCGGACCACCTGTTGAAAACCGAGGTTCTAAACAGAGGAAGACTACTGAGAGTGAGCATAGATGGAAAATGTGCTGCGGAGCGATTGCGCTAACAGGTCTGAGTGAAAGAGCGTTACTACATCTGTTATTACATCTGTTTACATCAAGAGGTGCTCAGGCCTCAGGCGGTGGAAATGTAGGCACTTATTTGCCTCAATGTTCGATACTGAAAGTCAATGGAGCCTATAAATTGTATGAATTATGCTATCTATTTAAACGTATAAATACTTGTTTCTATGTGTGTGTCAATCCCAGTGTTGTTATCGTTCTTTTCCCTGTTTTCCTTGGCACATATAATGGTAGAACTATGTACTCCAGTGATTTATGTATTGTGATATGTTTTAACTTCCTTTGGCATCCAGAACAATAAATGTGTTTATTATTTAATAAGATGTTTCGATGATTTATGCATATTTATTTGCTCAATTTTGTGTACTTGTCTTCTTATTTATTTGACTATGCTTTATCTGGGCATTCTTGGAATAAACTCACTTTTTATGCAATGCATTTGCAAGAACCACCACCAGGGGGCAAGCTTTACCTTCTAAATAACCTCTTTCTGTACAAAAGTAACTCATAAAACAATGCCTGCACCTTCCACTAAACGTACAAGGGAAACGTCTTTTCTTTCCATCTCCATTTTACTTTTACTCTATACGCACCCGTAGCTCTACCAAGACTTTATCCTGTCCGTAACTCCAGCCCCAATCCCTTACTCTGATCCTACTCCAGTTTCCCACATAACCCTTTTTTCACAAATGTTTATTTTATTTGTATTATAATAGATCTTAAGAAGAATACGAATAAGAAGAAGAAGAAGAAGAAGAAGAAGAAGAAAAAGAGAAAAAAAAGAAGGTTAATATTATAATAATATTATTATATATATACAATACTATTGCTGTCATAAGGAGGCCTGTTCACTATTAAACAGACACATGGCAACCTGAAGTTCTTCATCAATTCCTAATCCTAATCCACCTAATCCCAGCCCTCACGCCCATCCCAAACTTTAATCCTGCCGAGATCCCTGCCTCTGCTTGGGAGCCATGAGAGATATAGTCTCATGTATCATTTAGCACTATCAACTGCCCAAATTCTGGGGGAAAATGTGAAATAATTTATAAATTTAAATAACAAACGTTTCCAACATTACACAATCTCACCCTCATAACCACCTATAGAAGAAACGCTAACCTGAAATACCTTTTAGTGCATTCCAATCTGGACTGGAAATGTTTAAAAAGACACACAAACTTCACACACACAATCTGTATATATTACTAGAGATAATATCTCTATGTCTTAATTCTAACTCTAATCTCAATGCAGGCCATTTTCACGAGCCGCAGTCATCTGCTTCCAGAAGCCGTTGGTCATTTGTCCGAGGCGGTTCTTCAGGGGGGGTGTCCAGTCGTATCTATGGTGACATTACCAGCACGATGTCACCAGCAGCTGATCGCGGAAACAACAACAATGTCGAGAACTAAAGCCCTAGCGGTTGTTTATTGTTACGTCAAGTGACCGAGCGGCAAACGTCGAAAAAACACCACAATTGCCATGATTCGGCAGTGTGACCGCGAGAGGTTGCGGTTTGTTTCCAAATATGTTCAGTCACACGCGTCCCACAGAAAATAACAGAGGTGGTCTCGATGACCACGGCCGGTGTGAACCGCCCCTAAAGTTTAACTAAAGCCCTAACTTAACCCTCATCTTAAAACTTATCTCAACCAAAAACACAAACATCAAGAAAACAAGATAAACATATTTTAAATTAATTAAAGGCTCCACCCAGCATTTGATTGATTTCTCAGTAGAAGTTAAGCCCATGGTAAAAATACATTGCTTGTGTAAATTTAACTGAATTTGGGGTGTGTGGGCACACCCACGGTCAGCATCCAGGAAACTTGGAAGAGAAAAGAAAATGTCTAAAATGATATAGCTCGGCAGCTTTCTCCACTTTCTTATTCCCTGTAGAAATTACAAATGATTTTAAAAGAGAGTCTTGATCCAAACCATTTGTGTGGCCGGCAGTGTGGTATAACGGTTAAGGAACTGGGTTTGTAACCGAAAGGTTGCCGGTTCGATTCCCAGGTCGGACACTGCCGTTGTACCCTTGAGCAAGGTACTTCACCTGCATTGCTTCAGTATATATCCAGCTGTATCAATGGATACTATGTATAAATGCAAAAGAAATGCTGTGTAAGTCGCTCTGGATAAGAGCGTCTGCTAAATGCCTATAATGTAATGTAATGTAATGTACAAAAATCAACCACAGGGTGGCGCAAATACATTTCTGCATTCATGGAACCTCAGAATTTACCCAGCATTGAATTGTTTTCCCTGAAACATTTGGTGATGCGTGACAATATTTAGTACAGCTGAGAAGGCCCGATTTGTATAAGCAGGCGGGACACTCTTTAGCGAACAACCACCCTCAGTGATGAACTGTTAACAGTGCACTGGTTAAAATGATCGATAAGCTTATAGTTACTCTGCATCAGCCCAAAAACAGGGTCCGTAAAGTCCTCATTCACCTGAATCACCTTAAAAAAACCTGAGCCATCGATCGCAGGTCCTATTTCATCTGTGTGTTCACTTATGAATTTTACTTTTTCCCTCCTTTTTTGTTCAATTACAGTTTGTAAAATTAATTGTTTTACGGTATCACAATTCAATGACAGAGTCTCCTGGATTATAATGCAGTTTGAGTTGAACCCTAATCATGCCTCAGTTCAAACCTCTTAGTCAATCCCTGGGGATTCTGGCCCATTAGCATGAAGACCACGAGGGCCTCTACGTTAGGATAAATGTCATTTAGCCCAAGAGATTAGCGAAGTCAACTGGTATAAGAATGAAAATGATGCCGCTGACTGTAATACATGTACAGTAATAAATGTACAGTAGCCGTTACACAACGGGATGCTGTTTTTATGGGATTCCTTGATTGACAAATTTCACAATATCAATATGTCACATATTCAAAAAATATTATATATCTTCAGTGCTTTAATACATCTTTTGAGTGAGCAACGATTACATTTAAAATGTCATATATGCATATGCAATGAAGTATAATAGCAATATAATAATTATGTCCATCATGCAAACGTGAAATCTCCCAGGTTCATGTTCAAATATCCCTGGAAAATATAGATTCCGTTTTTTCTTCTTCTCTTCTTATCCTTTCGAACGATTCTCTGGCCCTTTTATGGTCACGTTCGGAGGAATTAAGAGGGAAAAGGGGTGTTTGGGTCCAGGCATTCCTGCAGTTGTGATTCTTGGCAAAGAGCGCAGAGCCGTGGCACAAGCAGAGTGTAGCGCACAGCTGGGCACGGCTTCGCCGGGCCTCTCCAAAGCATGCAGGCCTGTCGTCTGGGAACAATTTAACTCTCCCCAAAGGATCTCCAAAACAATGTTTTCATCAAGAGCCTGAAAGCCCAGTCATTTCAAGTAATCTTCAGGACTACATTAACAGGTTTACTCACAAAGATTTTGGGCGTCTGGGTTTCGGCAATACTCTGTAAAACCTTGCTCTTATCACATACACTCTGTGATACTACAAACCCCAGTTCCAAAAAAGTTGGGACGGTATGTAAAATGCACATAAAAGCAGAAAGCAGTGATTTGTAAATTCAATTTTACATATATTTAATTGAAAACAGTACAAATAAAAAATATTTAATGTTTAATTTTATTTTATTTAATATTTAATTGTATGCCATATACCTTTTTTTGTTGTTGTATATTTCTACAGTTTGTAGATCCTGAAGCCCTATCATTACTATACTGTTATATATAAAACAGGTTATTCTGTGATTTATTGACACTTGTCTAACTGTCTAACTATCTATTGTATTTAAAAAATTTGTAACAAATGTAAACAATTAAAACTAACAGTAACAGTAACTGATTGTGTAGGCTAATAGAACTCTTAATATGATTAGGACCATTGTAGACAATATGATTGAACCCTTGACCGTAGGCTTTCAAAGGTGTGAGTATACTGGTAAGAGATTGCGTACTGTCTGCTGCACAAGAAAACATTACATATTTCCTATCATAGTTCATATTTCATCACATGTGCATATTTCTTTAGGTTTGTTAAGTTGACACTATTCTCAAGTTTAACTGTCCACTGTGTTCTTAATATACCATTTCAAATGTGTCTTCAAATTAACTCTTATTTCAATGTTGTTTAATCATTTATGACTTATTGGAAATGTTTACTCAGTGTTGTCTATAGTTATTCAGTAAGTTAAACACACAAACACATATTCATAACGATTCAATATAGCATACACATAAAAATGTTTTTGAAATTCAGTGTAATAAACTAAAGTGAACATGGCACATTGAAAAGTCTTGGCATCCTATCACTTCACAGCTCACAGTAACACCTGCTTTGGCAAATCTATAACAGCTTCCAGTCATTTCCTCTAGTCTTTCTATTCTTGCTTTAGGAATTATTTTCTCCACTCCTCCTTTCAAAATTTCCTCAAGCTGAAAAATATCCGTTGGTGTCCTTGCGTGCTTCATGTTTGAGATCTCCCCACAGTTTTTCAATAATATTCAAGCCTGGGGACGGGCAAAACCTTTATCTTTCCTTCTTCTAAATCCTGGGTTTTCAACAGCGGGTCCACAGAAGGTACTGCCAGACATGATATGTAATTAATGACTATATGAAATATTAATATTAAATATTAAATAATTAATGAAAATATTCCAAAATGTGAAACTTTTTTTTTTAAGATATAAACTTATGATGGGTCCCTTGGATGCCTTGAGCCTGGCTGGGGGTGTCCCTGGATCAGAAAAGGTTGAAAACCCCCTGCTCCAAGTTAACTTAATGGTTAATTCTGAGGTATGCTTTGGGATCATTGGCTCACTGAAGATCCATTTGTGGCCAAGTTTGAGGTTCCTGGGGGGGATACTATGTTTTTGGACATAATGCCTTTGTACTTGCCAGAGTTCACGGTTCCATTGACCTTAACAAGAGCCCCAGGATCTGTAGATACAAAACAACTCCATAGCATCAAAGATCCGCAGTGTTTTTCCAGTGAAGTAGAGACGCACATTGAGATGTGACGGCATTGAACCCGAGCGGGAGGCCCTACAGCGGCGCGGGAGGCCCTACTGCGGCGCGGCAGACTTTACAGTCTGAAAAAAGAGGGAAAAAACTGTTCTTCAAGTCAAATGAATTCGAGCCAAGATGGAAGAACAAGGCTGGATTTGGGAGGGAGTTTCCAGACGATTAGGGCCGCTGTCTCACAGAGATGTGGACACAGCAGGTGGAGGGTTGTGCAATTCACTCAATGTGGCAATTGTTGAGGCCTGGGTTTCCTGTATCGATTGATTTGTTTCCTATATCGATTTATTAGTTTGTTGTCCTTTCGGGAAATCCTCACGCACCATACAGCAGTCATCAGATACATCAGAGAACCACCAACACCAACAACACCAACAACATCAACAATATCATATTTCTGTATCATAAAATAACAGTGTTGTGCACACCATGCACTCAATTAGCAATGTCACCCCAACGCCACTCCCTCAGCAGAGGCCCTAATATAGGAGTGAGACCTGCACCCCAACTCCACTCACTCAGCAGAGGCCCTAATATAGGAGTGAGACCTGCACCCCAACTACACTCACTCAGCAGAGGCCCTAATATAGGAGTGAGACCTGCCCCCCAACTCCACTCACTCAGCAGAGGCCCTAATATAGGAGTGAGACCTGCACCCCAACTACACTCACTCAGCAGAGGCCCTAATATAGGAGTGAGACCTGCACCCCAACTACACTCCCTCAGCAGAGGCCCTAATATAAGAGTGAGACCTGCACCCCAACTGCACTCACTCAGCAGAGGCCCTAATATAGGATTGAGACCTGCACCCCAACTACACTCCCTCAGCAGAGGCCCTAATATAGGAGTGAGACCTGCACCCCAACTGCACTCACTCAGCAGAGGCCCTAATATAGGAGTGAGACCTGCACCCCAACTACACTCACTCAGCAGAGGCCCTAATATAGGAGTGAGACCTGCCCCCCAACTACACTCACTCAGCAGAGGCCCTAATATAGGAGTGAGACCTGCACCCCAACTACACTCCCTCAGCAGAGGCCCTAATATAAGAGTGAGACCTGCACCCCAACTGCACTCACTCAGCAGAGGCCCTAATATAGGAGTGAGACCTGCACCCCAACTACACTCCCTCAGCAGAGGCCCTAATATAGGAGTGAGACCTGCACCCCAACTGCACTCACTCAGCAGAGGCCCTAATATAGGAGTGAGACCTGCACCCCAACTACACTCACTCAGCAGAGGCCCTAATATAAGAGTGAGACCTGCCCCCCAACTGCACTCACTCAGCAGAGGCCCTAATATAGGAGTGAGACCTGCACCCCAACGCCACCCCCTCAGCAGAGGCCCTAATATAGGGGTGAGACCTGCACCCCAACTACACTCACTCAGCAGAGGCCCTAATATAAGAGTGAGACCTGCCCCCCAACTACACTCCCTCAGCAGAGGCCCTAATATAGGAGTGAGACCTGCCCCCCAACGCCACCCCCTCAGCAGAGGCCCTAATATAGGAGTGAGACCTGCACCCCAACGCCACCCCCTCAGCAGAGGCCCTAATATAGGAGTGAGACCTGCACCCCAACGCCACCCCCTCAGCAGAGGCCCTAATATAGGGGTGAGACCTGCCCCCCAACTCCACTCACTCAGCAGAGGCCCTAATATAGGAGTGAGACCTGCACCCCAACTACAGTCCCTCAGCAGAGGCCCTAATATAGGAGTGAGACCTGCACCCCAACTACACTCACTCAGCAGAGGCCCTAATATAAGAGTGAGACCTGCCCCCCAACTGCACTCACTCAGCAGAGGCCCTAATATAGGAGTGAGACCTGCACCCCAACGCCACCCCCTCAGCAGAGGCCCTAATATAGGGGTGAGACCTGCCCCCCAACTACACTCATTCAGCAGAGGCCCTAATATAGGAGTGAGACCTGCACCCCAACTCCACTCACTCAGCAGAGGCCCTAATATAGGGGTGAGACCTGCACCCCAACTACACTCACTCAGCAGAGGCCCTAATATAGGAGTGAGACCTACCCCCCAACTACACTCACTCAGCAGAGGCCCTAATATAGGGGTGAGACCTGCACCCCAACTGCACTCACTCAGCAGAGGCCCTAATATAGGAGTGAGACCTGCACCCCAACGCCACCCCCTCAGCAGAGGCCCTAATATAGGGGTGAGACCTGCCCCCCAACTACACTCATTCAGCAGAGGCCCTAATATAGGAGTGAGACCTGCACCCCAACTCCACTCACTCAGCAGAGGCCCTAATATAGGGGTGAGACCTGCACCCCAACTACACTCACTCAGCAGAGGCCCTAATATAGGGGTGAGACCTGCACCCCAACTACACTCCCTCAGCAGAGGCCCTAATATAGGAGTGAGACCTGCACCCCAACTACACTCCCTCAGCAGAGGCCCTAATATAGGAGTGAGACCTGTACCCCAACTACACTCCCTCAGCAGAGGCCCTAATATAGGAGTGAGACCTGCACCCCAACTCCACTCACTCAGCAGAGGCCCTAATATAGGAGTGAGACCTGCACCCCAACTCCACTCACTCAGCAGAGGCCCTAATATAGGAGTGAGACCTGCACCCCAACTCCACTCACTCAGCAGAGGCCCTAATATAGGAGTGAGACCTGCACCCCAACTACACTCCCTCAGCAGAGGCCCTAATATAGGAGTGAGACCTGCACCCCCAACTACACTCACTCAGCAGAGGCCCTAATATAGGAGTGAGACCTGCACCCCAACTCCACTCACTCAGCAGAGGCCCTAATATAGGAGTGAGACCTGCAGCCCAACTCCACTCACTCAGCAGAGGCCCTAATATAAGAGTGAGACCTGCACCCCAACTGCACTCACTCAGCAGAGGCCCTAATATAGGATTGAGACCTGCACCCCAACTCCACTCCCTCAGCAGAGGCCCTAATATAGGAGTGAGACCTGCACCCCAACTGCACTCACTCAGCAGAGGCCCTAATATAGGAGTGAGACCTGCACCCCAACTACACTCACTCAGCAGAGGCCCTAATATAGGAGTGAGACCTGCCCCCCAACTACACTCACTCAGCAGAGGCCCTAATATAGGAGTGAGACCTGCACCCCAACTGCACTCACTCAGCAGAGGCCCTAATATAGGAGTGAGACCTGCACCCCAACTACACTCACTCAGCAGAGGCCCTAATATAGGAGTGAGACCTGCCCCCCAACTACACTCACTCAGCAGAGGCCCTAATATAGGAGTGAGACCTGCACCCCAACTACACTCCCTCAGCAGAGGCCCTAATATAAGAGTGAGACCTGCACCCCAACTGCACTCACTCAGCAGAGGCCCTAATATAGGAGTGAGACCTGCACCCCAACTACACTCCCTCAGCAGAGGCCCTAATATAGGAGTGAGACCTGCACCCCAACTGCACTCACTCAGCAGAGGCCCTAATATAGGAGTGAGACCTGCACCCCAACTACACTCACTCAGCAGAGGCCCTAATATAAGAGTGAGACCTGCCCCCCAACTGCACTCACTCAGCAGAGGCCCTAATATAGGAGTGAGACCTGCACCCCAACGCCACCCCCTCAGCAGAGGCCCTAATATAGGGGTGAGACCTGCACCCCAACTACACTCACTCAGCAGAGGCCCTAATATAAGAGTGAGACCTGCCCCCCAACTACACTCCCTCAGCAGAGGCCCTAATATAGGAGTGAGACCTGCCCCCCAACGCCACCCCCTCAGCAGAGGCCCTAATATAGGAGTGAGACCTGCACCCCAACGCCACCCCCTCAGCAGAGGCCCTAATATAGGAGTGAGACCTGCACCCCAACGCCACCCCCTCAGCAGAGGCCCTAATATAGGGGTGAGACCTGCCCCCCAACTACACTCATTCAGCAGAGGCCCTAATATAGGAGTGAGACCTGCACCCCAACTCCACTCACTCAGCAGAGGCCCTAATATAGGGGTGAGACCTGCACCCCAACTACACTCACTCAGCAGAGGCCCTAATATAGGAGTGAGACCTACCCCCCAACTACACTCACTCAGCAGAGGCCCTAATATAGGGGTGAGACCTGCACCCCAACTGCACTCACTCAGCAGAGGCCCTAATATAGGAGTGAGACCTGCACCCCAACGCCACTCAGCAGAGGCCCTAATATAGGGGTGAGACCTGCCCCAACTACACTCATTCAGCAGAGGCCCTAATATAGGAGTGAGACCTGCACCCCAACTACACTCACTCAGCAGAGGCCCTAATATAGGAGTGAGACCTGCACCCCAACTACACTCACTCAGCAGAGGCCCTAATATAGGGGTGAGACCTGCACCCCAACTACACTCCCTCAGCAGAGGCCCTAATATAGGAGTGAGACCTGCACCCCAACTACACTCCCTCAGCAGAGGCCCTAATATAGGAGTGAGACCTGCACCCCAACTACACTCCCTCAGCAGAGGCCCTAATATAGGAGTGAGACCTGCACCCCAACTCCACTCACTCAGCAGAGGCCCTAATATAGGAGTGAGACCTGCACCCCAACTCCACTCACTCAGCAGAGGCCCTAATATAGGAGTGAGACCTGCACCCCAACTCCACTCACTCAGCAGAGGCCCTAATATAGGAGTGAGACCTGCACCCCAACTACACTCACTCAGCAGAGGCCCTAATATAGGAGTGAGACCTGCACCCCAACTACACTCACTCAGCAGAGGCCCTAATATAGGAGTGAGACCTGCACCCCAACTCCACTCACTCAGCAGAGGCCCTAATATAGGAGTGAGACCTGCACCCCAACTCCACTCACTCAGCAGAGGCCCTAATATAGGAGTGAGACCTGCACCCCAACTGCACTCACTCAGCAGAGGCCCTAATATAGGAGTGAGACCTGCACCCCAACTCCACTCACTCAGCAGAGGCCCTAATATAGGAGTGAGACCTGCACCCCAACTCCACTCACTCAGCAGAGGCCCTAATATAGGAGTGAGACCTGCACCCCAACTCCACTCACTCAGCAGAGGCCCTAATATAGGAGTGAGACCTGCACCCCAACTACACTCACTCAGCAGAGGCCCTAATATAGGAGTGAGACCTGCACCCCAACTACACTCACTCAGCAGAGGCCCTAATATAGGAGTGAGACCTGCACCCCAACTCCACTCACTCAGCAGAGGCCCTAATATAGGAGTGAGACCTGCACCCCAACTCCACTCACTCAGCAGAGGCCCTAATATAGGAGTGAGACCTGCACCCCAACTGCACTCACTCAGCAGAGGCCCTAATATAGGAGTGAGACCTGCACCCCAACTCCACTCACTCAGCAGAGGCCCTAATATAGGAGTGAGACCTGCACCCCAACTGCACTCACTCAGCAGAGGCCCTAATATAGGAGTGAGACCTGCACCCCAACTACACTCACTCAGCAGAGGCCCTAATATAGGAGTGAGACCTGCACCCCAACTGCACTCACTCAGCAGAGGCCCTAATATAGGAGTGAGACCTGCACCCCAACTACACTCACTCAGCAGAGGCCCTAATATAAGAGTGAGACCTGCCCCCCAACTGCACTCACTCAGCAGAGGCCCTAATATAGGAGTGAGACCTGCACCCCAACGCCACTCACTCAGCAGAGGCCCTAATATAGGTGTGAGACCTGCACCCCAACTACACTCACTCAGCAGAGGCCCTAATATAAGAGTGAGACCTGCCCCCCAACTACACTCCCTCAGCAGAGGCCCTAATATAGGAGTGAGACCTGCCCCCCAACGCCACCCCCTCAGCAGAGGCCCTAATATAGGAGTGAGACCTGCACCCCAACGCCACCCCCTCAGCAGAGGCCCTAATATAGGAGTGAGACCTGCACCCCAACGCCACCCCCTCAGCAGAGGCCCTAATATAGGGGTGAGACCTGCCCCCCAACTCCACTCACTCAGCAGAGGCCCTAATATAGGAGTGAGACCTGCACCCCAACTACAGTCCCTCAGCAGAGGCCCTAATATAGGAGTGAGACCTGCACCCCAACTACACTCACTCAGCAGAGGCCCTAATATAAGAGTGAGACCTGCCCCCCAACTGCACTCACTCAGCAGAGGCCCTAATATAGGAGTGAGACCTGCACCCCAACGCCACCCCCTCAGCAGAGGCCCTAATATAGGTGTGAGACCTGCCCCCCAACTACACTCATTCAGCAGAGGCCCTAATATAGGAGTGAGACCTGCACCCCAACTCCACTCACTCAGCAGAGGCCCTAATATAGGGGTGAGACCTGCACCCCAACTACACTCACTCAGCAGAGGCCCTAATATAGGGGTGAGACCTGCACCCCAACTACACTCCCTCAGCAGAGGCCCTAATATAGGAGTGAGACCTGCACCCCAACTACACTCCCTCAGCAGAGGCCCTAATATAGGAGTGAGACCTGTACCCCAACTACACTCCCTCAGCAGAGGCCCTAATATAGGAGTGAGACCTGCACCCCAACTCCACTCACTCAGCAGAGGCCCTAATATAGGAGTGAGACCTGCACCCCAACTCCACTCACTCAGCAGAGGCCCCAATATAGGAGTGAGACCTGCACCCCAACTCCACTCACTCAGCAGAGGCCCTAATATAGGAGTGAGACCTGCACCCCAACTACACTCCCTCAGTAGAGGCCCTAATATAGGAGTGAGACCTGCACCCCCAACTACACTCACTCAGCAGAGGCCCTAATATAGGAGTGAGACCTGCACCCCAACTCCACTCACTCAGCAGAGGCCCTAATATAGGAGTGAGACCTGCACCCCAACTCCACTCACTCAGCAGAGGCCCTAATATAGGAGTGAGACCTGCACCCCAACTGCACTCACTCAGCAGAGGCCCTAATATAGGAGTGAGACCTGCACCCCAACTCCACTCACTCAGCAGAGGCCCTAATATAGGAGTGAGACCTGCACCCCAACTCCACTCACTCAGCAGAGGCCCTAATATAGGAGTGAGACCTGCACCCCAACTCCACTCACTCAGCAGAGGCCCTAATATAGGAGTGAGACCTGCACCCCAACTACACTCCCTCAGCAGAGGCCCTAATATAGGAGTGAGACCTGCACCCCAACTACACTCACTCAGCAGAGGCCCTAATATAGGAGTGAGACCTGCACCCCAACTCCACTCACTCAGCAGAGGCCCTAATATAGGAGTGAGACCTGCACCCCAACTCCACTCACTCAGCAGAGGCCCTAATATAGGAGTGAGACCTGCACCCCAACTGCACTCACTCAGCAGAGGCCCTAATATAGGAGTGAGACCTGCACCCCAACTACACTCCCTCAGCAGAGGCCCTAATATAGGAGTGAGACCTGCACCCCAACTGCACTCACTCAGCAGAGGCCCTAATATAGGAGTGAGACCTGCACCCCAACTACACTCACTCAGCAGAGGCCCTAATATAAGAGTGAGACCTGCCCCCCAACTGCACTCACTCAGCAGAGGCCCTAATATAGGAGTGAGACCTGCACCCCAACGCCACCCCCTCAGCAGAGGCCCTAATATAGGGGTGAGACCTGCACCCCAACTACACTCACTCAGCAGAGGCCCTAATATAAGAGTGAGACCTGCCCCCCAACTACACTCCCTCAGCAGAGGCCCTAATATAGGAGTGAGACCTGCCCCCCAACGCCACCCCCTCAGCAGAGGCCCTAATATAGGAGTGAGACCTGCACCCCAACGCCACCCCCTCAGCAGAGGCCCTAATATAGGAGTGAGACCTGCTCCCCAACGCCACCCCCTCAGCAGAGGCCCTAATATAGGGGTGAGACCTGTACCCCAACTACACTCCCTCAGCAGAGGCCCTAATATAGGAGTGAGACCTGCACCCCAACTCCACTCACTCAGCAGAGGCCCTAATATAGGAGTGAGACCTGCACCCCAACTCCACTCACTCAGCAGAGGCCCTAATATAGGAGTGAGACCTGCACCCCAACTCCACTCACTCAGCAGAGGCCCTAATATAGGAGTGAGACCTGCACCCCAACTACACTCCCTCAGCAGAGGCCCTAATATAGGAGTGAGACCTGCACCCCCAACTACACTCACTCAGCAGAGGCCCTAATATAGGAGTGAGACCTGCACCCCAACTCCACTCACTCAGCAGAGGCCCTAATATAGGAGTGAGACCTGCACCCCAACTACACTCACTCAGCAGAGGCCCTAATATAAGAGTGAGACCTGCCCCCCAACTGCACTCACTCAGCAGAGGCCCTAATATAGGAGTGAGACCTGCACCCCAACGCCACCCCCTCAGCAGAGGCCCTAATATAGGGGTGAGACCTGCCCCCCAACTGCACTCACTCAGCAGAGGCCCTAATATAGGAGTGAGACCTGCACCCCAACGCCACCCCCTCAGCAGAGGCCCTAATATAGGGGTGAGACCTGCCCCCCAACTACACTCATTCAGCAGAGGCCCTAATATAGGAGTGAGACCTGCACCCCAACTCCACTCACTCAGCAGAGGCCCTAATATAGGGGTGAGACCTGCACCCCAACTACACTCACTCAGCAGAGGCCCTAATATAGGAGTGAGACCTACCCCCCAACTACACTCACTCAGCAGAGGCCCTAATATAGGGGTGAGACCTGCACCCCAACTGCACTCACTCAGCAGAGGCCCTAATATAGGAGTGAGACCTGCACCCCAACGCCACCCCCTCAGCAGAGGCCCTAATATAGGGGTGAGACCTGCCCCCCAACTACACTCATTCAGCAGAGGCCCTAATATAGGAGTGAGACCTGCACCCCAACTCCACTCACTCAGCAGAGGCCCTAATATAGGGGTGAGACCTGCACCCCAACTACACTCACTCAGCAGAGGCCCTAATATAGGGGTGAGACCTGCACCCCAACTACACTCCCTCAGCAGAGGCCCTAATATAGGAGTGAGACCTGCACCCCAACTACACTCCCTCAGCAGAGGCCCTAATATAGGAGTGAGACCTGCACCCCAACTCCACTCACTCAGCAGAGGCCCTAATATAGGAGTGAGACCTGCAGCCCAACTCCACTCACTCAGCAGAGGCCCTAATATAAGAGTGAGACCTGCACCCCAACTGCACTCACTCAGCAGAGGCCCTAATATAGGATTGAGACCTGCACCCCAACTCCACTCCCTCAGCAGAGGCCCTAATATAGGAGTGAGACCTGCACCCCAACTGCACTCACTCAGCAGAGGCCCTAATATAGGAGTGAGACCTGCACCCCAACTACACTCACTCAGCAGAGGCCCTAATATAGGAGTGAGACCTGCCCCCCAACTACACTCACTGAGCAGAGGCCCTAATATAGGAGTGAGACCTGCACCCCAACTGCACTCACTCAGCAGAGGCCCTAATATAGGAGTGAGACCTGCACCCCAACTACACTCACTCAGCAGAGGCCCTAATATAGGAGTGAGACCTGCCCCCCAACTACACTCACTCAGCAGAGGCCCTAATATAGGAGTGAGACCTGCACCCCAACTACACTCCCTCAGCAGAGGCCCTAATATAAGAGTGAGACCTGCACCCCAACTGCACTCACTCAGCAGAGGCCCTAATATAGGAGTGAGACCTGCACCCCAACTACACTCCCTCAGCAGAGGCCCTAATATAGGAGTGAGACCTGCACCCCAACTGCACTCACTCAGCAGAGGCCCTAATATAGGAGTGAGACCTGCACCCCAACTACACTCACTCAGCAGAGGCCCTAATATAAGAGTGAGACCTGCCCCCCAACTGCACTCACTCAGCAGAGGCCCTAATATAGGAGTGAGACCTGCACCCCAACGCCACCCCCTCAGCAGAGGCCCTAATATAGGGGTGAGACCTGCACCCCAACTACACTCACTCAGCAGAGGCCCTAATATAAGAGTGAGACCTGCCCCCCAACTACACTCCCTCAGCAGAGGCCCTAATATAGGAGTGAGACCTGCCCCCCAACGCCACCCCTCAGCAGAGGCCCTAATATAGGAGTGAGACCTGCACCCCAACGCCACCCCCTCAGCAGAGGCCCTAATATAGGAGTGAGACCTGCACCCCAACGCCACCCCCTCAGCAGAGGCCCTAATATAGGGGTGAGACCTGCCCCCCAACTCCACTCACTCAGCAGAGGCCCTAATATAGGAGTGAGACCTGCACCCCAACTACAGTCCCTCAGCAGAGGCCCTAATATAGGAGTGAGACCTGCACCCCAACTACACTCACTCAGCAGAGGCCCTAATATAAGAGTGAGACCTGCCCCCAACTGCACTCACTCAGCAGAGGCCCTAATATAGGAGTGAGACCTGCACCCCAACGCCACTCCCTCAGCAGAGGCCCTAATATAGGTGTGAGACCTGCCCCCCAACTACACTCATTCAGCAGAGGCCCTAATATAGGAGTGAGACCTGCACCCCAACTCCACTCACTCAGCAGAGGCCCTAATATAGGAGTGAGACCTGCACCCCAACTACACTCACTCAGCAGAGGCCCTAATATAGGAGTGAGACCTGCACCCCAACTACACTCACTCAGCAGAGGCCCTAATATAGGAGTGAGACCTGCACCCCAACTACACTCACTCAGCAGAGGCCCTAATATAGGAGTGAGACCTGCACCCCAACTGCACTCACTCAGCAGAGGCCCTAATATAGGAGTGAGACCTGCCCCCCAACTACACTCACTCAGCAGAGGCCCTAATATAGGAGTGAGACCTGCACCCCAACTCCACTCACTCAGCAGAGGCCCTAATATAGGAGTGAGACCTGCACCCCAACTACACTCACTCAGCAGAGGCCCTAATATAGGGGTGAGACCTGCACCCCAACTACACTCACTCAGCAGAGGCCCTAATATAGGAGTGAGACCTGCACCCCAACTACACTCCCTCAGCAGAGGCCCTAATATAGGAGTGAGACCTGCACCCCAACTACACTCCCTCAGCAGAGGCCCTAATATAGGAGTGAGACCTGCACCCCAACTCCACTCACTCAGCAGAGGCCCTAATATAGGAGTGAGACCTGCACCCCAACTCCACTCACTCAGCAGAGGCCCTAATATAGGAGTGAGACCTGCACCCCAACTCCACTCACTCAGCAGAGGCCCTAATATAGGAGTGAGACCTGCACCCCAACTACACTCACTCAGCAGAGGCCCTAATATAGGAGTGAGACCTGCACCCCAACTACACTCACTCAGCAGAGGCCCTAATATAGGAGTGAGACCTGCACCCCAACTCCACTCACTCAGCAGAGGCCCTAATATAGGAGTGAGACCTGCACCCCAACTCCACTCACTCAGCAGAGGCCCTAATATAGGAGTGAGACCTGCACCCCAACTGCACTCACTCAGCAGAGGCCCTAATATAGGAGTGAGACCTGCACCCCAACTCCACTCACTCAGCAGAGGCCCTAATATAGGAGTGAGACCTGCACCCCAACTCCACTCACTCAGCAGAGGCCCTAATATAGGAGTGAGACCTGCACCCCAACTCCACTCACTCAGCAGAGGCCCTAATATAGGAGTGAGACCTGCACCCCAACTCCACTCACTCAGCAGAGGCCCTAATATAGGAGTGAGACCTGCACCCCAACTCCACTCACTCAGCAGAGGCCCTAATATAGGAGTGAGACCTGCACCCCAACTCCACTCACTCAGCAGAGGCCCTAATATAGGAGTGAGACCTGCACCCCAACTCCACTCACTCAGCAGAGGCCCTAATATAGGAGTGAGACCTGCACCCCAACTCCACTCACTCAGCAGAGGCCCTAATATAGGAGTGAGACCTGCACCCCAACTCCACTCACTCAGCAGAGGCCCTAATATAGGAGTGAGACCTGCACCCCAACTGCACTCACTCAGCAGAGGCCCTAATATAGGAGTGAGACCTGCACCCCAACTGCACTCACTCAGCAGAGGCCCTAATATAGGAGTGAGACCTGCACCCCAACTGCACTCACTCAGCAGAGGCCCTAATATAGGAGTGAGACCTGCACCCCAACTACACTCACTCAGCAGAGGCCCTAATATAGGAGTGAGACCTGCACCCCAACTGCACTCACTCAGCAGAGGCCCTAATATAGGAGTGAGACCTGCACCCCAACTGCACTCACTCAGCAGAGGCCCTAATATAGGAGTGAGACCTGCCCCCCAACTGCACTCACTCAGCAGAGGCCCTAATATAGGAGTGAGACCTGCCCCCCAACTACACTCACTCAGCAGAGGCCCTAATATAGGAGTGAGACCTGCCCCCCAACTACACTCACTCAGCAGAGGCCCTAATATAGGAGTGAGACCTGCACCCCAACTACACTCCCTCAGCAGAGGCCCTAATATAGGAGTGAGACCTGCACCCCAACTACACTCACTCAGCAGAGGCCCTAATATAGGAGTGAGACCTGCACCCCAACCCCACCCCCCCCCAGAGAGGCTGCACTCACTCAGCAGAGGCCCTAATATAGGAGTGAGACCTGCCCCCCAACTCCACTCACTCAGCAGAGGCCCTAATATAGGAGTGAGACCTGCACCCCAACTACACTCCCTCAGCAGAGGCCCTAATATAGGAGTGAGACCTGCACCCCAACTACACTCACTCAGCAGAGGCCCTAATATAGGAGTGAGACCTGCACCCCAACTACACTCACTCAGCAGAGGCCCTAATATAGGAGTGAGACCTGCACCCCAACTACACTCACTCAGCAGAGGCCCTAATATAGGAGTGAGACCTGCACCCCAACTACACTCCCTCAGCAGAGGCCCTAATATAGGAGTGAGACCTGCACCCCAACTACACTCACTCAGCAGAGGCCCTAATATAGGAGTGAGACCTGCACCCCAACTCCACTCACTCAGCAGAGGCCCTAATATAGGAGTGAGACCTGCACCCCAACTACACTCACTCAGCAGAGGCCCTAATATAGGAGTGAGACCTGCACCCCAACTACACTCCCTCAGCAGAGGCCCTAATATAGGAGTGAGACCTGCTGACCCCAACTACACTCACTCAGCAGAGGCCCTAATATAGGAGTGAGACCTGCACCCCAACTACACTCACTCAGCAGAGGCCCTAATATAGGAGTGAGACCTGCACCCCAACTCCACTCACTCAGCAGAGGCCCTAATATAGGAGTGAGACCTGCACCCCAACTCCACTCACTCAGCAGAGGCCCTAATATAGGAGTGAGACCTGCACCCCAACTCCACTCACTCAGCAGAGGCCCTAATATAGGAGTGAGACCTGCACCCCAACTCCACTCACTCAGCAGAGGCCCTAATATAGGAGTGAGACCTGCACCCCAACTCCACTCACTCAGCAGAGGCCCTAATATAGGAGTGAGACCTGCACCCCAACTACACTCACTCAGCAGAGGCCCTAATATAGGAGTGAGACCTGCACCCCAACTACACTCACTCAGCAGAGGCCCTAATATAGGAGTGAGACCTGCACCCCAACTCCACTCACTCAGCAGAGGCCCTAATATAGGAGTGAGACCTGCACCCCAACTCCACTCACTCAGCAGAGGCCCTAATATAGGAGTGAGACCTGCACCCCAACTGCACTCACTCAGCAGAGGCCCTAATATAGGAGTGAGACCTGCACCCCAACTCCACTCACTCAGCAGAGGCCCTAATATAGGAGTGAGACCTGCACCCCAACTCCACTCACTCAGCAGAGGCCCTAATATAGGAGTGAGACCTGCACCCCAACTGCACTCACTCAGCAGAGGCCCTAATATAGGAGTGAGACCTGCACCCCAACTACACTCACTCAGCAGAGGCCCTAATATAGGGGTGAGACCTGCAGGCCAGATGGACAATAATTCAATGAACAATTGGATTTAACTCTGAAAAACAAATTCAAACATCACATTTTTCCCCTATTTGTTTTAAATTTCAGAACCGCCCTGTCATTAAATTGTCAGTCAAATTTATAGACCAATGTTTAATGATTAAATTCACGTCATAATTTTGTCTGCTAACACTGCTCCAAAAAAGGATTTGGTTCAAACACTGCTCCAAAAAAAACTATTTTAGCATGAACCAGCAATGTTTGCACATTAGCTGGCCTCTGCTTCATCAGAACAGGGCCGTAAACTGTATTGATACATTTTGTTCCTGTAACTTTGGCATTGCTTGTGCATGGTCATGTAATATTACCTTCAGTTCGCAATCGATTTTTATTAACGATTCTGCAAAAACACACACCTTTTTCCTTCCTTGCATACTTAAAAGCCTTTTAATTTGATCAAAGTAATTTATTGGTGCTGATGTAATACACATTCTAATACACTACAAGAGATGGGAGAGTAAGAATGAGTCCAGTCTGTGGGGGTGAAGGTGTGTCCTGTAGTTGAACAGTCAGGTGAAAAGAAAAAGGGGGCATGGTTGCTGGTGAGATTAATTTATGAAATGGAGACGGAAAAAAGATTTTTGCTGAAGACCGTTTGACTCAGTAAGAATGTACACCACCTCAGGAATCCAGCGTCTCTCTCTAGAGAGACTTATTTTAATCCAGAGATAATAAATCATACTCCAATGCATCAAAGAACACTGCTGGCCCGTACTGAGCTGGATCAAGTAGAACTATGGAAATGTTTTCACTCACAAGTGGAGAATAGAGCACTTCCACCATGTTTGTACGTTAATGTGGTCTCGAATTACAGTTAAACATTCTCACATAGCAGAATTATTCTAAGTATAATATTGAATTTTTCTTAAATTCTTTTCCAATACTAAATTATGAAAATGTATATTCAACACCGCTTGCTAAATCCACAGGTCAGTAAAAAAATGGCAGATATTTTATAGGACTGTTATATCATAATTAAAGACAACACACAGCAAAAATGTCAGTGTAAATTTAACACCGCTCCTGTAATTTAACACCCTAGGGTGTTAAATGTACACCATTATTTTTCTGCACAGTTCTTCAGTCCTCTGCCAACAAGAGGTCAACGACCTTTTCTGTCAAGAAATTACCGCGATTGGACAGCCCCAATCCCCAAGGTAATTACCACTAATTAATAACCACAGACCATTATTGACAACGATGTTTACAAATGTCATTCACAAAGACACTCAGGTTTAATGTCAGTGAATAGTTTGTTAGTGCTCACTGCAGTATTTAAATATGTTACTACACTGTCACTGTTTTATGGATGTTAGCTTTTAGTTTGAAACAGTAGGAAAATACTTACAAATCAGAGCAGTTCAGTAATATAACATTTAACTTTCAAAGCATTAGTTAAATAAATAGCATAGTCTTAGTAATTAAATAGTTTCCAACAGAGGTTTAAATAAAAAAATGACAAATTAAATTTAAAAAAATTCAAATTCAAATGTTAAACTCTGCGCTTAAATTGATTCAATTTGATCAAGGTCAATTTCTAACAGTCTCTTCTTTCATTGACTGACATGGCCATATGAAGATATTTATCATTCCACATCAACGGAAAAACAGACTAGCATCATTTTGCCTTTTGAATAAGATTTTAATATATATTCAGCTGCATTCCAGAAATGAATCAGCGATATATCGCGATGCCACTTTAACGCAATCTACATTTCTTATCAAAACCTGAAGTCTGCTCGGAGGGTTGCCATGTGACGTCTGAATACTTGCTTAGAATAAAAATTCCTGAGAACCTTCAGACATTACTGTGTTCAGACATGGGTCATTTTTTAGTTGATCATGATTATAATATATTGTTGATTTATCTGTGACCGTGCATATACAGTTGTTTTGATCAGTTCTTTAATTTATATTTGATGCAAAGCAACGGTTTGCGACACATCTTTTTGTCAAACCTGACAAATGAATCCTCTTTGGTGTTGATCTCAGACCTTAACTGACCTTAACTGAAAAAATAAATTCAGTCTGTCTGTGTGCAGTGTACTCATTAGTGTACTTATTAGTGTACTCATTAGTGTACTTATTAGCACAAAGGCATGCTCAGTATGTGCATTTCACTCTCCCCATATTAGTCACTGAGTTGTATAACTGCTATTGACTGTTTGAGTGCACACAGGGGCCCCTGGAGGATAAGAGGGCAGTAGAGAGGAGGTGCAGTAGAGAGGAGGCACAGTAGAGAGCAGGAGCAGTAGAGAGGAGGTGCAGTAGGGGACAGGAGCAGTAGAGAGGAGCAGTAGAGAGCAGGAGCAGTAGAGAGGTGCAGTAGAGAGCAGGAGCAGTGGGGTGGAGGTGCAGTAGAGAGCAGGAGCAGTAGAGAGGAGGTGCAGTAGAGAGGAGGTGCAGTAGAGAGCAGGAGCAGTGGGGTGGAGGTGCAGTAGAGAGCAGGAGCAGTAGAGAGGAGGTGCAGTAGAGAGGAGGTGCAGTAGAGAGCAGGAGCAGTGGGGTGGAGGTGCAGTAGAGAGCAGGAGCAGTAGAGAGGAGGTGCAGTAGAGAGCAGGGGCAGTAGAGAGGAGGTGCAGTAGAGAGGAGGTGCAGTAGAGAGCAGGAGCAGTGGGGTGGAGGTGCAGTAGAGAGCAGGAGCAGTAGAGAGGAGGTGCAGTAGAGAGGAGGTGCAGTAGAGAGCAGGAGCAGTTGGGTGGAGGTGCAGTAGAGAGGAGGTGCAGTAGAGAGCAGGGGCAGTATAGAGGAGGTGCAGTAGAGAGGAGGAGCAGTAGAGAGGAGGTGCAGTAGAGAGCAGGGGCAGTATAGAGGAGGTGCAGTAGAGAGCAGGAGCAGTAGAGAGGAGGTGCAGTAGAGAGGAGGAGCAGTAAGGAGGAGGCGCAGTAGGGAGCAGGAGAGTAGGGAACAGGGGCAGATAGGACACTGCTGTCGTACCCTTGAGCAAGGCTTCAGTATACGTATATTCAGCTGTATAAATGGATACTCTGTAATGGGTACTGTGCTGTGTAAGTCGCTCTGGATAAGATGCATACTGCATAAAGCAGTAGAGAGGGCTGCTCCATTCCTCTGGGTGCTAAATGCTTGTCCCTGTTCCCTCCCTCAGCCCGGGGGAGCCGACAGGACCTTGGACAGCAGCAGGTAACACTTTATTTTGAGTGTCCAATATCGAGACTCAACTTGATATGAAGTGAATATCAGGGAGAGTTGAGATACAGTAAACAGTCAGTACAGTGTTTCTTGACAAGAGCTTGTGGAGAATCACCTGACATGCAATTGACTTTAAATTTGATGCTGAAGTGATATTCAGTTGATGATGATCAGTTGAAATCAAGTTGAGTGTCAACTCTGGACACTCAAAAAAAAGTGTTACCCCTTTTTTTATTATTAATTTTTGTCTATCTCACAAGAGGGGAATAAAATGGCCTTTGGCACAGAGGATACGCACACAGCTATTCCACAATAACGTACACGTCCTCACACATATCTGGCTGCTCCATCTCTTCGGTGCAGTTTAACATTTAAATTCACGGAGACCAACAGTAATTCAGAGGCTGGTTGTATGCTGTGGTGTGCTCTGGCAGAGGTTCCAGGTGTCTGTTCAAAGGGCGTAAACACAGCAGGGGGTGCAGAAACATGTGACCGGGCAGTGCTTATAAAAGAGGCAGTCTGCATTCCTTTTAAATAGCGACTGCATTAAGCAGCCGTACGTTCCTGCTTGTTGGCGCATTGCATGGTTTCATCCAGTTTGCTCTGGTCTGGATTATGTTACTTTTGTCTCTGTTGTGTTCAAATATTTCATGTATTTTCCAGAAATATTTCCATGTCACAGATTTATATCATTTACAGAGAACGTGCATTTCAATATTCATTCTAACCAAATGCGTTTCAAATATTTATACACACGGTGGGGAGCAAAAGCGTGAGGACACTACCAATTCATGGTTGTTTTCATTATTTATCCAGAAGTAATGGAATTATGATACTCCAATTACACGTCTTATTCAGGAATACAGTATTGAGAACAGTTACAAAGCAAAATTGCAAAACATTTCCGAACCGCTGGTATGAAATGGGAAGCTATGTGAATATCTGGTTCATCCAGCATAAGGTGAGAGTTTCTCTATTCATTGTCACACCCTTTATTCCATTAAAATACTAACAAATGTGTGTTCCTACAGCTCAATATGCAAATCGCTGACATTTTTGCTGTGTGTTGTCTCTAATTATGATATAAATATCTGCCATTCTTTACTGACCTGTGGATTTAGCAAGCGGTGTTGAATATACATTTTCATAATTTAGTATTGGAAAATAATTTAAGAAAAATTAAATATTATACTTAGAGAAATTCAGCTATGTGAGAATGTTTAACTGTAATACGAGCCCACATTAACATACAAACATGATGGAAGCTCCAGTGAAAACATTTCCATAGTTCTACTTGATCCAGCTCAGTACGGGCCAGCAGTGTTCTTTGATGCATTGGAGTATGATTTATAACTAAAATCTGTCTATTCATAGAATGAATCAGCCATTCTACCCATTAATGTCACTCCTACCAGTGCTCTTGCATTGTAAGCACCGACACACTTTTTACCATTATTCAAAAATAACATATTCTTGAATATAGAGTATAAATGGGGTATCATAATTACATTAGCCCTTGATACATGTTGGTAATGTCCTCAGACTTGATCCCCATAATGGCTATTGAATATAAATCCTTCCCAAGCAAGCACACCAGGGAATCTTCTATCCTTCCATGCACCTGCAGATTAAGCTTCCATGGGTACAGACAGCGGAGGGCGGTGACTGACATGTGAATATGGGCCTTCACCCTTTGAAGAGTAGGATTTCTAGAATGTCTGGAAGTCACTGTTCTAGAACTCCATTGTTTTTAATGATGACTAATAGTCATTGTTACATCAGCATTTAGAATGTAATGAATTAGAACATTCTAATCACATATTTGTGACCTCACGCCTGAAAGGGTTATGGTCAGGCCACAGCTGACGGCTAGCTCACTCTGTTATAACTGGCTGCAGCTCGCCGTTAGCTCTGTTGGGCCTGGCTGCAGATGCAGATCTCAGATACCATGTGTTCAAACTGAAACATTGAATTCCCAGGAATGTGGCCTCCGCCCTTGCCAGCAGCCTCACCGCCGCTATGGAATGCCATGGGAATTCAGAGTAAAAGCAAAAAAAAACGACCTCCATTTTTTTCTTTTACAAGGATGCATGTACCACAATTTAGGGCTTAGCGTCTATCCATGTAAGGGAAATTCCTACTGTCAGGTCATTTGACATTACTCGTGAATAAGTGAGAGGAGAGTACCTATAGAGACAGCATGAGTAGAAAAGGCTTTTTTTTTTACACATGTTCACACTCACTAAAAGAGGGCACAGGTGCATTTTAGTTTTCTCATATTAAGTCCCCATTTCCATACCACCTGAGATACAAGGCAAGTAAAAATTGAAAACAATTTGAATGTAGCATTTATTTTATTGTATCTGACCATTATATATTTACAAGGTTGTTTGATATGTTTTTTTCTTCCCCTTGTGTGCTGCTGTTGCTGGAGACTCACTTTAAAGGAACATAAGAGTCTCCATGACAAATGCACAGATTGTCAAAGTCAAAGTCAAAGTCAAAGTCAGTTTTATTGTCAATTCTTCACATGTACCAGACATACAAAGGAATCGAAATTACGTTTCTCACTATCCTACGGTGAAGAAGACAAAGACAACAACAGACACACACATTACTTAACAAAAAAAAGATAACACAGAACACAGTTTCACAGTAGTTTAGAGTTAGAGGTTAGGTCACAGTGTCAGTAAAAAAAAAAAAAAAAAAAAAGCATGGGCATGTGTGTGTGCAAGTGTAATGTATGTAAGTGTTCAGAGTTCAGAGTGGGTCGGGGGGGGGGGGGGGGGGGGGGGGGGGGGGGGGGGGGGGGGGGTTTTTTAGTTTTTAGTTTTCATTTTTGGGTTTAGAGGGGGGTAGTGAGGGGAGGGGAGAGAACATCCTACAGGCCTGTGGATGAGCCTTGGTACGAGGTGGGGTGGGTGGGGTGGGAGGAGCCTATGGCTCCTCCCAGAGGGGGGGCAAGGGGGGGGGCAAATGGGTGTGTGGGGGGGTGGGTTGGGTGTGATTGGTTTTCGGTGGTTTTGAGGGTTTTTCCGGGTGGTGGGGTGGATATGATGGGGGAGGGAGTTGGTGTTGGCACCATCCTTGATCCTGTGTTTGCTGCAGCTGCTTGTGCCGGGCTCCTCCTGTTGTTGGCAGCTCACCCCCCCCCCCACTCCCCCAGCTCTCAATGGTGCCAGTGGGTGATGTGGCTCAGTGTGTGTTATGGCTGATGGGTGTGCCTGTTTGCGTTTGTTTGAAGTGAAGGAGCCGCTGGGCTTTTGATCTTTGCGGTTCGCAGTTCGTGTGATGTGGTCTTTCAGGTATTTGTAGATGTCCCCCTCTGGTGGTGCTCACCACTGTCACTGCGTCCACCATCGATGGTCTCTCATGTTGTTCTTGCACCACCGAGTGGTCAGGGTGAACATTCAGGGGGTCTTCAAAACAAACGCAGGAGAGTCCAAGCACTGCACCCTTGGTCTGCCTGGTTTCTCAGTTGGTTGGGGTTTGAGCTCAGTCCTTTCCTCATGAGACCCAGTGAGTTGTGTGTGATGTGGCCACACCAACGTGTCATTCGCATATGTTGTGTGTGGTCCACAATGTGTGGTGGTGTTGTGTGTTGACTGTGCAGTCATGCAGGGAGCAGAGCAGCCAGCAGAGGCCGCTGTGCTTTGCAGTGTTTGTTGCCTCTGTGCTGCTGCTGTTGCACTCGAGGGTGTGTTGCCCGACACGTGGTGGGTGTGGAGCAGCCAGTGTGAGTGTGTGCAGCAGTTTTGCAGAGGAGGGAGTTTGAGTTGTTGTTGTGTCGTTGAGTCTGCATTGAATTGGTGAGTATTATGGGATGAAGTGCTGAACTGATTCCTGAATCTGTGGTCTTTTTTAGCAGGTTCCTTTTTTATGTTGGGAGGAGTGGGGGAGGGCAGCATCAGAGCAGTGTGCAATAGAACTGCGGAAGGGTGGGTCGATATGTGGGGGGGCAGGATTTGATGTGTGTTGAAGGATGGTTTCGAATATTGTTCATCATGTTGGGTGGTTGGCCAGGTTGGGGTAACCATGGTTGAAGGATGGCGCAGATTTCTTCGGCACTTCGTTGATGATGGCGGCCGTGAAGTCTGCGAAAGCCTTGAACTTGATGGAACTTGTGTTGAAATGCAACCTGTCTTGCCTCAGTCCCTTGGGGCGTTTCCTCGGCCTGGCACCCTTGGTTGTCATCACAGTCCACGATCAGGGATGATGTGGGCAGAGGTGTGGACTTTCGGGGGGGTTGGTGGGAGAGAGTCCTTCTCCTTCTCGGTCGGTTCCAGGGAACTCAGAGACTGGCGCAGCTGTGTGGGGTGTTGGCAGAAGAGGTGTTGTGTCGTTTTGTGGTGTTAAGCTCATGTCGTCCACTGTGTGATTATTTAGGTGTGAGGTTGAGAGCTGTGTGCTCTGTGGCTGCAGGCTGGTAGTCCGTGATGTTGTTCTCATCATACAGTCAGCTTCTATGATATCACAGTCATTCTCCATGGTGTTTGTATAGTCCATCTCTGTGAAATCCTCCTTTGCAACCCTGCAGTAGTCAATACAGTCCTCACTCACTTTGATCTATTTATACAATTAGTAATGGCTGACAGCGCTGAACTTCAATGCTCTCTCTATGTGTCCAAAAGCAGTCCATGCACAGTCACAAATCAAGTAGCTTTCTGGCTAAAAAAAACTGTTAGTATCTTAAGTATATCTATGGCCCTTGACTTGAGTTGCACAAAGTTTTATAGCATTTTTTTTAGCAACTAATTTAATAATAAAAAAGTTTGTTTTTGATTGCTCCATAAAGCAGAATGCAGTCCTGTTTTTAATGAACATTAATCTGGCAGACAAGATTTTCTGACATTTTCACATTTTCTGCTGACTAAAATAAGTATGAGCTCTACCGGACTGCACGTGTGTGTGTGTGTGTGTGTGTGTGTGTGTGTGTGTGTGCGTGTGCGTGTGCGTGTGTGTGTGTGTGTGCGTGTGTGTGTGTGTGTGGAAAACTAAAACAGGTCTGGTTCATTACAACCATCACAGAAATGTGTGTGAACAAATCCACACAAGCATTGATATCACTTGAGAAAATATATGTCCGCTCAAACCAGCTGTGATCACCTGCCAAGTGACGCATCCCATTGAGGTAATGTTTCAGGGAATCTCGGGAATTCAGACAGACAGTTTTTATACAGGAGCCCCACAGACGATGCATCATTTGGAAAAGTATTGCCCAAGTAGGGTAGCAGGCGACCCACAACTCATCTTTCCCTCTGCTCGACTGATACACAGTGATCTCGCAGCTAAACCCAGGAAAGCTAAGTCATCGCAAGGTCATCCTGTGGCCATTGTGGTTTAAATCGTGCATAACTCTCAATTTCACGTCTAAATACTGTTAGCATACAAAGCTATTTCTTTGCACTTGCGTCTTAAAGTTTTTGGCTAGTCTGTGTGGTGTTAGGGGCTGACTTCTTGGGTAGGATGTACATTGCGCTGTTATGGAGCTGAATCAGTCACAGTTACATTGTAATTGTCAGATTCCAAAATGGTTCATAGAAACAATGTATCACAGGAAAGTTTAGAGAGGTGACTATGTTACATTATTCAGAAAAGCAATAAAATGTGGATGTAAAAAAAGGTCCAAAAAGTACCTATAAAGGTATTTTCAACTGATCTCAGTTGATTCTGATGCACAGAAAACGTATTGTAGCTTCACATGCCTCTGTGGGTGACCTGGACAGCAGCTTTGCCCCCATGTCTTATTTTACATTTATATACATTTTTATATATTTTTGTCCCCAATTTTTTCTCTCTCCCTGTTTATACATGTAGAAGGGGAAATAATCCAAATTCAGGTTTCCCTTTATAAAAAAAAAAGTAACAACTTAAGAAACTATTATTATATATTAGAAGATTCACCCTGAGTCACTGCATGGTGGTAGTAGTGAGGAAGAGAATTCTAAGTTCTTCTTCCTGAAGGGACAGGCTGCCATGCTGCACTGCTCATGGATGGACATACACTAGCTGTGCCTCTGACATCAGCTCCGATTCTACATCAGTAAAACCCTGTCAGTCTGTGAAAATCCTGTGTTCTGTGATCTTTCCGCTTCATGGTCCAGCGGTCAGCGGTCATAGCTTGCACTGACCGCGGATTTTACACCTGACCGCGGAGTGCGTGCCGCGCGTCAAATGGCAAAGGTGATCCATTTAATATGAAGCAGCTCATCTCCAGCCATGCTTATAGCACAGGAAGTCACAAGAATACAGAACACATCTACCCACTACAGCACACCGCCCAACATACCGTCTACTTTAAATTCAAGTGAGGAACACAGAAATGGGAAATGGGAATGCCGTTTCATGTCGTTTGGGAATGCCGTTTCACGTTGTTTGGGAATGCCGTTTCATGTTGTTTGGGAATGCCGTTTCATGTTGTTTGGGAATGTCGTTTCATGTTGTTTGGGAATGCCGTTTCATGTCGTTTGGGAATGCCGTTTCATGTCGTTTGGGAAAGCCGTTTCATGTCGTTTGGGAATGCCGTTTCATGTCGTTTGGGAATGCCGTTTCATGTCGTTTGGGAATGCCGTTTCATGTCGTTTCTGAGCAAGGTCACCTCCATTGTTAAAACAGTCAGAAATAAAAAGGAAGGATTCACAAAAATCATATTCTGAATAAAACTGAATTTATATGGGACAAATATGATATTCATAATATTATATTTTCAATGCCACTCAAGGTGTGTATGTGGGCTGCTTTGAAAAAAATTTCTTCCTCAAATGAAAAAACTAAATAAGTGAGGTAAATAATGAATGAAAAGGATTCAGCTCTATGAGCACATTAAGACGTATCATTAGTTTTATTCAAAACATTCCCATTCTACAAGCCTGCTGCGTAGAGAATGTTCCAAACTCTACCTTAGAGAGCTGCAGCTGTAAAAACAGCGGGTGTAATAACTCTACAGACGTGCAGGTAAGTCTGGATCACATCAGATGTCAGATGTTTTCCCCAGTTTTGGGCAGGTCAACAGTACGGACAATTTGGAATGTCATTTTATCGACTATTTATCCCAAAGGTTTTATTTCACAATTACTGTGGGAACATACATTTAACACATCTTTTCATTTTGAAGTGCTGGGATACTTGACAGTGAATTTATTTGTCTGGGCTGTTGGAGGCAAGATCGTGATTTAGGTCAATGTGTTTTTTTATTGTTCAGAATAATGGGTTTTGCACAGTTGAACCCCAGGTGGAAATGTTTTTATGGTCACACGTTACATTGAGTGTAACTTGACATATCCTTGACATTCCATTCTTTTGAACACACTCGTTAGATTCCACAGATAACGGTAAACCATGTGTTCCCGATGGGGAATTCTGTGGAACTTTACTGTAGTCATAGTAATATGCCAACTGAGCAATCACTGCGTAATTTCTGGAGAAGTCCAAGACATTCCTGGGAATGTTTACTAGTCTACTTATCAGCTGACATGTTGATTTCTGTTGAGTGAAACATTTTATATTTAAATTATGTTACACCTGTCTTTGGTAATCTGAGCAACATTTGAAACTTTGTTTCAGTTTGTCATTTGCATAGGTCAACTGAAGACGGTCAGTAAATTAAATGTCTCTGCTCTTTTTGATCAAATAAGCCATTATTTTGAGATCTTCTTTTTTGTTTTGTTTTACTTGGTAAGCTTAAAGACCCAGCTCCCTTTCATGTACCATAATTTCTGGTGCACTTTTTGAATAAACGTTGGTTGTATTTTTACTTTTAATGGAAACCCAAATTTCTTTTCTCAGAGAGATCTAAATTATATTAAGATAGATTTTTGAAGTCTGGAAAGTATTGTTGTTATAAAAAAAAGAATATTTGAAGACGCCACAAATTTAAATTGATAAATGGATGACTTCAGCGAAAGCTGCTGGACATTTAACGAAAAACAGCCAGACTGGGTTCGTCTAGTATGTTTCTGGGAGCACAGCCTGACCCCCAGAGGGCCATAACCCCAAATGAGGGAGATACCACAGATAGAGGTCTATAACCCCAAATAAGGGAGATGCCCCAGAGAGAGGTCAATACCCCCAAATAAGGGAGATGCCCCAGAGAGAAGTCAATACCCCCAAATAAAGGAGATACTCCAGAGAGAAGTCAATACCCCCAAATAAAGGAGATACTCCAGACAGAGGTCAATACCCCCAAATAAGGAAGGTACCCCAGAGAACACATCTTCTGAACAGCGGGATGGATAAGGGGTCAGATTTGAGCTCTTCTCTTGGATTTCTATACAGGAAATAGTGACGGGTTCATACACACACCCAGGCCAGCATGCACATCTGCTACAGAGAGATATAGGGCGTTTTCTGCAAAATATTCAACTCAGAGCCCAAGTTCTCCTGCTCATGTTGCTTATTTGTCTTACTAAAAGACATTAAGAAGGTAAAGGAAACAGCCCACGGTTTGTCTAGGGAAACAGATTGATGAGCTATTGCACATGAACGGTGAGACGTTATCATTGAGTCAGTGCTGATTTCTGCAGGGGAAAAATACAAGAAGAATTTTTCATCTGCGATGTCTGAGCACTATCCACACGCGAGCTGCAACGTCGGCGGGTTCGAATCTGAATGTCTCCCTCTCTTTCTCGCTCTCTCACCCCGTTCTTCCTGTCTCTCTGCACTGTGCTGTCCAATAAAGCTGAAACTCTCCCTCTCTCTCACTCCCCATTCTTCCTGTCTCTCTGCACTGTGCTGTCCAATAAAACTGAAAAAGTCTGAAAATAAAAAGAAGAATTTTTCATCGAATGTCAGTCCATATCTAGCTTGGAGAACTCACCCTCTTATGCATACAGGCTCTGCAGTTGGAGAACTCACCCTCTTATGCATACAGGCTCTGCAGTTGGAGAACTCACCCTCTTATGCATACAGGCTCTGCAGTTGGAGAACTCACCCTCTTATGCATACAGGCTCTGCAGTTGGAGAACTCACCCTCTTATGCATACAGGCTCTGCAGTTGGAGAACTCACCCTCTTATGCATACAGGCTCTGCAGTTGGAGAACTCACCCTCTTATGCATACAGGCTCTGCAGTTGGAGAACTCACCCTCTTACGCATACAGGCTCTGCAGTTGGAGAACTCACCCTCTTACGCATACAGGCTCTGCAGTTGGAGAACTCACCCTCTTATGCATACAGGCTCTGCAGTTGGAGAACTCACCCTCTTATGCATACAGGCTCTGCAGTTGGAGAACTCACCCTCTTATGCATACAGGCTCTGCAGTTGGAGAACTCACCCTCTTATGCATACAGGCTCTGCAGCTGGGGAACTCACCCTCTTATGCATACAGGCTCTGCAGTTGGAGAACTCACCCTCTTATGCATACAGGCTCTGCAGTTGGAGAACTCACCCTCTTATGCATACAGGCTCTGCAGTTGGAGAACTCACCCTCTTATGCATACAGGCTCTGCAGCTGGGGAACTCACCCTCTTATGCATACAGGCTCTGCAGTTGGAGAACTCACCCTCTCATGCATACAGGCTCTGCAGTTGGAGAACTCACCCTCTCATGCATACAGGCTCTGCAGTTGGAGAACTCACCCTCTTATGCATACAGGCTCTGCAGTTGGAGAACTCACCCTCTTATGCATACAGGCTCTGCAGTTGGAGAACTCACCCTCTTATGCATACAGGCTCTGCAGCTGGGGAACTCACCCTCTTATGCATACAGGCTCTGCAGTTGTACTCTGATTTATCACTGATTTACTTACTTTAAAAATAAAAATGTCATGACGTTTGATATTATTCTATCCTTCTTCAATTTTCTTATTCTTTGGATTATTACTCATTTTAATTTCCATCCTGTATGACTGCAAATGTTTCACATGAACTCAAGGATAAATTTGCGCGGTGAATAAATAAATTGTCAAAAATATCAGAGGCTGAACAATTACAAATCCAGAGCTATGAGCTGGAGATGCCCCCCAGCCGGCTACCCCAGTGGGAAAGCTCAACATTAGAGAGGAAGAAACAGTCCTTTTTCATTTCCTTGTTGATGTCACAAATTTCTGTGGTCGCTCATCCAAACTCGCAGGTGTTGTGTGGTGCAAAAACACAGGTGCAGTGCGTTTAACACAGGTGCGGGGCGTTTACAAGCAACAGCTGAGCACCCCAACCTCACGCAAGGTCAGAGCCTTCTTTACTGTGACAGAAGGCATGACGTACATGTATAGCGCACCTCTCGTAAATTAGACGCCATTAGCGCAACTCTCGTAAATAAATCCCATTGCATCGCTTGTAGGAGTACCAAAAAATAAGATATCAAGAGTCTTTTGATGTTGTTGGGTCACAGACATCAAAAAGTCATGGCGTGCAAAAGATATGCGACCAAATGATGCCCGGAAATGGGGAGGACTATGTACAAAAAGTTATATAATTTCTAAATGGTTAATCTGATATGGACGAATATACGATCCAATTAAAGCTGACAGTCTGCACTTCAAATTCATTGTCATTGTATCCTTTCAAACATAAAGTGCTAGAGTACAGAACCAAAATAACAAAGAATGTGTCACTGTCCGTGATGATTTACTACATTTTGCAGTTTTATGTAAATTACCCAAGCAGATGTCATCCTCATCTCTCACAAACAAGCATAACATCCATATGCACAAGACCATACATAACCTTCATAACATCACACACAGCTTTCCATATGCACAAGATCATACATAACCTTCATAACATCACACACAGCTATCCATATGCACAAGACCATACATAACCTTCATAACATCACACACAGCTATCCATATGCACAAGACCATACATAACCTTCATAACATCACACACAGCTATCCATATGCACAAGACCATACATAACCTTCATAACATCACACACAGCTATGCATATGCACAAGATCATACATAACCTTCATAACATCACACACAGCTTTCCATATGCACAAGACCATACATAACCTTCATAACATCACACACAGCTATCTATATGCACAAGACCATACATAACCTTCATAACATCACACACAGCTTTCCATATGCACAAGACCATACATAACCTTCATAACATCACACACAGCTATCCATATGCACAAGACCATACATAACCTTCATAACATCACACACAGCTATCCATATGCACAAGATCATACATAACCTTGATAACATCACACACAGCTATCCATATGCACAAGATCATACATAACGTCACGTGGCGCTGTAATGGCGACATGTAGTCCAGCTGTCTCTCGTGTTTCTGTTTGTTAATTTGAATGTATTTTGTTGTGTTGGGCTTTTGTCTTTTATTTTTTCATGCGCCGTGTGTCTGTGGTGGGACGGGGAAGTGGGCTGGATATTTTTCAGGGCACTCCTACTGCTCATTTTGATAATATTGACGAAATTGTCTCGTCGATATTGTTTTGTTTGTGGTCATCACCATGGAAACGCATTCAAAACATATGCTCGGGAATGTCCGTTGGATCTGCAGCAACAAAGTTTACCATCTCTCTTACCATCACTCAACGGCAGTGTAGTATAATGGTTAAGGAACTGGACTTGTAACCGAAAGGTTGCAGGTTCGATTCCCAGGTAGGTAAGAACTGCCGTTGTATTTTAGTTTAGTTTAGTTTAGTTTATTTGACATATCAATTTAAAATACATGTCAGTGCAAGCAAGTCTTCAAAAAAAAAGTGGTCAAGGATAGCAAAAAAAAGTCGTGGACTTATTTTGTGGTCCTTGGTCTTAACATATAACATATTCACACACGTACAAAAAAACAAATAACACAAAACACATAAAACATACATAAAACATCATACACACATCCATCCACATCCCACCTCCCTGTCTTCCTATCTGGGGACTTTCTTTGGACTTTTTCCTAGTATTCATTAAAATAAACGTGTACCCTTGAGCAAGGTACTTAACCTGAATTGCTTCAGTATATATCCAGATGTATAGGAATGGATAAATGTAAGAAGTTGTGTAAGTCGCTCTGAAGTTGTGTAAGACAAACCGAGCGTCTGCTAAATGCCTGTAATGTGTTAACCGGAGTTGAGGATGTCGGGACTGATCGAGGCAATCTTCAAAGGCCACCACGGAAGAGAAGGAGAGGATAATGCCGGGGTGGAGTGAGGCGGCGACTGGAAAGGCTGACGCATTTCGGTGCTCAGTTTCGACGGTGTAGCTACAGACAGAAACCGCAACGCTGCTTGTATGGGAGAGGGAGAGAGGAGAGAGAGTTTGTGTTTGGTGTGTTTAATGCACTGGACACCACTGGGGGAGCGGGGGATTTTTTTATTCATGGCTGTATTACTTTTTATCACTTAATTAGTTTCATCAATGCAATGATTCTATTGAATGCCTTTATTTGATAAGTTTGTTTGTGTGTTGTGGGTCTGCCCCACTGTCTATGTCTTTTTTGTTGGTGCTGGTGGTTACAACTGAAGTTCTTTAAAGGTCCCATATTATACAATTTTTTGTCAATTTTATATTATTCTACAAGGTCTACCAAACATGGGGAAAAAGTTTTGCAATATATTTTAAAAATATATAAATCCAGTGAGTTTTCTTACTCTTGCAGCTGAACAGCCCGTTTTGGGTGGGCGGTTCAGGTTTTTTCACATGCTCTGCGTTAATTGGCTGACCCATAACCTTCATAACATCACACACAGCTTTCCATATGCACAAAACCATACATAACCTTCATAACATCACACACAGCTATCCATATGCACAAAACCATACATAACCTTCATAACATCACACACAGCTATCCATATGCACAAAACCATACATAACCTTCATAACATCACACACAGCTATCCATATGCACAAGACCATACATAACCTTCATAACATCACACACAGCTTTCCATATGCACAAAACCATACATAACCTTCATAACATCACACACAGCTATCCATATGCACAAGACCATACATAACCTTCATAACATCACACACAGCTATCCATATGCACAAGACCATACATAACCTTCATAACATCACACACAGCTTTCCATATGCACAAAACCATACATAACCTTCATAACATCACACACAGCTATCCATATGCACAAAACCATACATAACCTTCATAACATCACACACAGCTATCCATATGCACAAAACCATACATAACCTTCATAACATCACACACAGCTATCCATATGCACAAGACCATACATAACCTTCATAACATCACACACAGCTTTCCATATGCACAAAACCATACATAACCTTCATAACATCACACACAGCTATCCATATGCACAAGACCATACATAACCTTCATAACATCACACACAGCTTTCCATATGCACAAAACCATACATAACCTTCATTCCCTTTTTTAAAAAAGGAAATTGGTCGGATCAGCTCAACCATATATTTAACATTGATATATGTAACTCATCTTGCCAGATGCCCAATCTAAAAACTATAAATCAAGTTGGGAGGAAGATTATGAAAAATAATGCATTAATGGCAGAACATTACCTAAAGAATGTTCCACAGACCTAAGATTTTATTTTTTTGTCATTTTTCTTCTCCAAGACCAAACAAAACATCACAAAGCAAAGGGAATTTCTCGCCAAGCAAACCAGTTTCCACAGACCCTCACAGCAGAGCTCACTGCATCGCACACGTGGTCCAACGTTAACACACAGGTCAAAGGTCAAATACCTTGTGAAAGCGAGGTATTCGCCCAGGTTTCTGCGCCAAAGCAAAGATTATGTGCGAAAAGGCGAGCAGGGGTCACTTCTGTGTGCTGTATGTTAGCTTTGAAGTTGTGCGTGCTTTAGAGCCCGTCTCGTGGCAGGCACACAGGTATGTACTGATTCATAGAGAGCTGTTTGTCTTTTTAGTGCTGGTCCAAAAGCAGCTCTCTGCACCGGGCCAGTTCAGGGATTGGGTTCTCTCCGCTGGAGTAGCAGACGCATTGCGTAAGTGAATTGGCTCGGTACGATCAACATTCTTTACAGAAAACATGTAACTGTCTGCCTCTCAGACAATGCTGTAGTGTCCTGAGACTGCTGTGCTTACAAGCCTGATCCATGACAACAGCATCAAACATGTGACCATGGCGATCCGTGCGCAACAGCATCAAACATGTGACCATGGCGATCCGTGCACAACAGCATCAAACATGTGACCATGGCGATCCGTGCGCAACAGCATCAAACATGTGACCATGGCGATCCGTGCACAACAGCATCAAACATGTGACCATGGCGATCCGTGCACAACAGCATCAAACATGTGACCATGGCGATCCGTGCACAACAGCATCTCACCTGTTACCATGGCGATCCGTGCAGAACAGCATCTCACCTGGGACCATTCTCCGAAACATTCTTTTTGCCATGGTGACTAACCTAAACGGAACCTCTAATCTCATTATTTAGTTAATGAACATGTTGATGTGCCATTCTCAGCTCATTACTTAAATGCGCAGAAGAAATTTGAACACGATAAATTATGCTCAATTTCAACCAGTGCTAATACAGTTGCAAATATGTTATGACCATGACTTGATAATGCTTGAAAAAGATTAGTACAGTAGCAACCATTTAGTATGTAGCATGCAGTGTGCTCTATAGCACATTTAGTATGTAACATGCAGTGTGCTCTATAGCACATTTAGTATGTAACATGCAGTGTGCTCTATAGCACATTTAGTATGTAACAGGCAGTGTGCCCTATAGCACATTTAGTATGTAACATGCAGTGTGCTCTCTATAGCACATTTAGTATATAACATGCAGTGTGCTCTATAGCACATTTAGTATGTAACATGCAGTGTGCTCTATAGCACATTTAGTATGTAGCATGCAGTGTGCTCTATAGCAGTGGCTCCCAAACCTCTCCTTGGGTACGCCCAGCAGGATCCAGGTGATCCAAGCCTTTGATTAGAGGCATCAGGTGTGCTTGCGGTAAAACACATCAAATACCCGGATCCGACTGGGGGTACGTGAGGAGAGGTTTGGGAACCCCTGCTCTATAGAATATGATTGTGTTATGATGTGTCATTGGAAGGTAGGTGGGGTGGGGGGGGGGCTGATGTCAGTCAGTCCTGAAGCATATTTAAGAGCACCAAACATGAATAGTATTGAAACGGGAATGGGACTACAATGAGCCCCATCTCACAGACTATCGTGAGAATGCCGTCCGTCTTACGCAGCCGCTACACTGAGAACAATGCACCGTATAAGTACAGCGCCGTCGACATAGAAACGTACATAGCAACAGCTCAGCTGGAGACACACAGTCCAAATACAATGGCGCTCTCCCATCACATCACTATTTAGGCTGAGTCTAAACTAATGAAGCGTGCTAAACTGGCTCAGAGCACGGGCCACTTCTGTGTTTTTTCCGTGTCATTTGTTCTCCGGTTCAGTTAAATATTATTTGTTGCTATACTGAGTCACTCCATCAACGGGCCTAAAGTGTTTTATCCTGCCACTGGGAGTCTAAGCTGGGAGTCTTGGTGGCATAGTGAAACATGGGGGAGAGTTCTCCACTGTAAATAAAGTGATTTTTAAATGGAAAGCCAAACATGAGTGGGCTGGGACTATTAATAATTAAATAAATACTAAACTAAAATAAATATTAATGTTAAATTGTAATGAACTAAATGAACACTAGATTAATAAATAACTTAATAAAAACTTACTTTAAAATACAAATGTTAAAGCTAAATTATTCCTCTGGCCTCAAGCACACCTGCCTCTAAACGGTGGGTCGATGTACATAGCTGCCTCTAAACGGTGGGTCAGTGTACATAACTTCCTCTAAACGGTGGGTCGGTGTACATAACTGCCTCTAAACGGTGGGTCGGTGTACATAACTGCCTCTAAACGTGGGTCGGTGTACATAACTGCCTCTAAACGTGGGTTGGTGTACATAACTGCCTCTAAACGTGGGTCGGTGTACATAACTGCCACTAAACGGTGGGTCGGTGTACATAACTGCCTCTAAACGGTGGGTCGGTGTACATAACTGCCTCTAAACGGTGGGTCGGTGTACATAGCTGCCTCTAAACGGTGGGTCGGTGTACATAACTGTCTCTAAACGTGGGTCGGTGTACATAACTGCCTCTAAACGGTGGGTCGGTGTACATAACTGCCTCTAAACGGTGGGTCAGTGTACATAACTGTCTCTAAATGTGGGTCGGTGTACATAACTGCCTCTAAACGGTGGGTCGGTGTACATAACTGCCTCTAAACGTGGGTCGGTGTACATAACTGCCTCTAAACGGTGGGTCGGTGTACATAACTGCCTCTAAACGGTGGGTCGGTGTACATAACTGCCTCTAAACGGTGGGTCGGTGTACATAACTGCCTCTAAATGGTGGGTCGGTGTACATAACTGCCTCTAAACGGTGGGTCGGTGTACATAACTGCCTCTAAACGGTGGGTCGGTGTACATAACTGCCTCTAAATGGTAGACTGCTGGAGTAATGGAACAGTTTCTGCACACAGATTCTTGGACTGTGGCGTGGTTTTTGTGTTATAGCAGTTACGCTGTTGTCTGGTACATCACAGCTTTTAAATGTATATAAATTAAGGAGCAGACTAAGTTTTACACTTTCCTCCTGGTTGGAAGCCATTAGGTAACGATAAATTGACAGATTACCCATCGCCATTGGCAGAAATCTCAAAACTATAGTTATCTAAAGTTATCTAATAGTGTTAATACTAATATCAAACATTATATATTTATATATAATGTTATTTTGTCATGCGTTATAAATAATAAATTACCGGATATATTTAACGCTTCCCAAAATGAGGACAAAGCAAGTTGGGTCCCAATATATGCAGCTAAATGAAAAATGACTGTTAATCACCAGAGTAATGTTGGGGCATTGGGCATTGGATACTGGGCATTGGATACTGGGCATTGGATACTGGGCATTGGATACTGGGCATTGGATACTGTTCACTTTAGTTCATCCATATTTTCTTCTCACTTTTGAATTGTGAGTACTGCTTCTATCACTGCTTTTAAAAGTGGAGTGGAGTAGGCCTATTGGTAGCTGTGGATTTCCGTCGCGTGCACTTTGGATGCCTCAGATATAAGCGAATCAAACACATCTTCTTTCTTCCTCTGGCCCAGATGGCTCGCCTGTCCATGTTTCTCATGTCTAGCCATGACTCAAAGCTCATTTCTCTGGTTATTATGGGCCACCTTCCAAATCACTATCCAACTATTTAATTGCAAAGGCCGCACAACGGGTAATCCTATAAAACGGCATTTTGATGATCCCATGTGCAATGGCTATTCTATGTGCAATGTGGGCGATCTCTGCTGCGTGGTTTGTGAAACTGTCATTGCTGTGCTGGGTTATTTCCAAGGGAAATGTAAAAAGAAAACATTGACATCATACAACCACCGTAATAATGATATATTGTTCAATGGTTTCAATCATGCCCTTGTTATGAATGTATTATTTATTTATTTTTTTGGGGTATTGTCATTGTTTGGATCTTGGAACAGCATTTTGCTATTGTATGAGTTGTGTGAGTTTAAGTGTGGGTCGGTTACACTGAAGTGATCTGTACAGAGACTACGACTGTTCTGGGAGCTTTTCCTTGCCAAAGTCGGCCTAGGTTTGCCCTTGTGGGGGTTTAGGCCGGGGTTTTCTGTGAAGCGTATTGTGACAATTGTTTGTGAAATGCGCCATATAAATACATTTTGATTTGATTAGAGGCTTTTCCATTCTGTGCATCAGTGGGACAAATAGAAGATCCAGCCCTGCTTCATTCATTATAGTCATAGTTACAGTTCCTTTAGGGTGTTCATCTCCACAAAGATAATGCCCCTTCCCCCTTCCAACCAAAGATATAAAGCACTGCTTTATGTCACGAAGCAGTTTCACAGGTGTGACACGTTGAACACCTATTTCTTTGCCCATAAAACAGAAAGAGAAAAAATATTACTGGGACTCATTAGACACTCATTTTAGTCATACTTAAATGTATCAATTTCTTCACTAATATTTAAATTTCATCATATTTTATAAATATCTTTCTACTGTGACACCTTTCCATATAAAAATAGTATTATTCCCTCTTGTTGCTTGAGTTTGCATTTACTACCAGGCTCATAAGAACCATATAAGATTGCTTGCAGCCTCTAGTTACTTTAATTTTAGTTTACATTCCATCTCTGAAGCATTTATGGAATATGTAATATGACTTATTTTTCTGTAAGCTTTTGTTTTCATTTATGAAAAATTATGTGCTATAAAACATTGCAGTTGATAGTGCTTGCTGCTTTGAAGAGAATACATAATTTATATTAATTGCAGACAGAAAATATTTGTCATTTATCACCGTCAGTGCTGGATGTAAGACTCGCTCTTTTCCAAGTTACTGAGTTTCCATCAGTGTACAGCGCTCAACAGGAAAGATAGCAACGCAAATGAAAACACAATGTATTCCTAGGTAAACTCTATCCAGATTGCATTTTGTCATGGCGCTGTAGACCGTGTCCTGCCATTAGTCACGACCGAACTCTCCGAGCCAGAAACCTTATTAGTCCCTCGCGACGAGGGCTGATTTAGAAACAGAGACGCTTGTTGTTTTTGGTGTTTTGCGCTGCATTTTTATGTCATTTTCCGGAGGTGCTGGAATTCACTCAGTCTCACAGAGATGGCAAGCTTCCCTGACCTTCAGTCTCACGGAGATGGCAAGCTTCCCTGACCTTCACACGGGACCCAGCCTGTCAGTCGCACTAGCTCCGAGCTGCGTAGCCTCTAGCAGGACCTTGTCCCCCCCCCCTCACGACTCAGGGCCCCTGCATGTTCAACCCCCAGACAACCCCAACACAACCTCCAGACAACCCCCAGCCAACCCGCTCCACATCCTGCCTCCCCGATCACTCATGTTCCCTGAAGGTGCGCAGAAACGTCTGCAGCACGTGATCCACTGCAGATTATATTGCTCTCTCCACCTCAGGTCTCTGGAGATGACTGGACAGCAGCAAACCAACTTGATTTGTGTACAGACTGCAGTAAATAACCATAATATAAAACTAAACACAAATCTTCAACATAGTCTTTTTCCATACAGCAGAAACTGTCATCTGCAAATGGGCTAATTTTAGCGTCTGTAACTTTCAAAGAGTGGTTTCGAGAGATCCATTTCTGATGAACAAGCAATCCTGTTGAGTACAGTAATTATGATAAAATACATAAATGATTTCAGTAATCCTGTGGATTATAGTAGACCTGTTTCAGATTTTACTCTCCATTGCAGGAAATGGAAGACATTAAACTGTCTTTCATTGTCTTTATAGAAAACATAATAGATGGCGATGAGGTAATTACTGTTAAATGTTGTATTGTTAAGATTATGGATAATCCTAAACAGCATCCAATCATGCATGATTACTCCCAACGCTATGTCCTGTTGTTAGACATAAACAGTTTGTGACATGCATAGATCAGGATTAAAGAAGATAATTTGGATGTTTGGATGTACAAATTTAACTGGGCAGGCTGTGCTATGTACGGTCTGTTGAAGGATTGGTCTTTGAGAGGTAATTACAAAAGCAGAATTTCACTGGGGAAAAAAGCAGCTGGGTTGCTAAATTTCGCTCCTGGTGCTCGGTTCTCAGGCTGTTCCCATAATGCACGTGGACACACGGCCTTTTAGGGACGTGTGTACATTTATAAATCTGATTTTGTCAAGGAATTTCCGTTGACCATGGATGGTGTCTGTATGCATATGAGAGCAACTTCCTGTGTTAATTATGCCGTGTCAACAAAGACAAAGCACAGGAAATGCATTAAATCACTATTTAGATTTAGTTTTGTTCATTTTAACACATTAAAACATCATTGCAATCATTTTAAAATGTGCACAGCGACGAGAAAAGTAAATAGCACATTTCATGGACAGAGGAACTGACATTAAAATGTAATAAACTTAAACCACATTTGAGGTTTTGATATACTGTAGGTCTATGAAATGAATATTATAAAATGCTTTTAGAAATACAGCTAATTAAACATATCAGCTATTGAGCGAACTGGATATCCAAAGCTGATTTGGTGGTTTGGACTGGGATGTTGTTTCTGAGTGGGGGTAGCTGGGACATTGAGGCTGGGTTAAGCCAGCGTAATGGCAAACTACGTTGAATCCGTTAGCCAGCTGGCTACCAAACTAGCTGTATTAGCAGGGAATGGAACGTTTACAGAAGTTAACACACAGACCCAGGTCTTGTGTGAACGGCGAGGACCGGGACTTAACCGTGACCATAGTGTGGTGTGAATGGGTCAAACCCGGGTCAAACCCGTGTTATATCCTGGGTTTTGTGTGTTAAAGGGGTATGAGTGGGGGCTAGCAGGGCAGTTGAGGAACTGTTTGTTTATGGCCTGCTGGCTCTCGGCCGACTCCGTTTGCATGTTATGGGTGGGCTGGACGGGAGATGTGCTTCTGTAATGTGTTGACAACCCTCAAGGCCAAACTTGTCTTGTGTTAATAAGTTTAAAAATTAAATTACAGAAGAATTTAAACACATGTTTTCAATAAAATTGGCTGGAACAAAAACATTTTGATATACAGAGCGGGTTGGGGTGGGAGGTGGTCTGGACCAAGTCTAAAAATCCCAGTATTACTGCATTACTGCGTCTTTTTCTGCATATCGCTCATGTATCTGGGTCCCCCAGAAAATGCTTTTGAGGGCAGCTGCATAATGAAATAAAAACAACGGTACTTAGTTGTGTATAAGAAGCATGTAATGCAATTCAATTAAATTTGATACATTTCATGCATTGTTGTATATTATCTGTTAACAGTGCTGGAAGCGTGTTAGGTCAAGCTGGGTGTTCAGAGGTTCCCAGTTCATCGGCTCAACACCGCTCCTCCCCTTTCAATCGTTCCTCACTGATGCTGTGTCTTTTATGAATCTGCAAGAATAATCCCTCACTAGGGTATAACTCACAGTCCCGCCTGCATATCCTTCTACCTGGCAGGATTCTTGGTCGATAGCTGTCCGTTTCTCTGAAATGCACATGTACTCTTTTAAATTTCAATTTACAGTTTATGTTTTCGAGACTAAAAGTATTTTTTATTTTATTTTTTGCAAACAAACTGAGTGTACAGGTGATTTTTATGGTGCATGCCTCAGACACACCCCCATCCTGTACCTCAGCTGCACCTGTTATGTTCTGAGTCTGTCTGTGTTGTGTTGTATTTTCATTTAGGTAATTGTTTCTGATTATTTGTGGTTTCGTGAGCATACATATTTCCGTGTTTTTCCGCAGCCTTGCGTTCCTGCTGTTTCTCTCTTGCTGTCACTCACGCTTCCCTTATTGTTTCATTCTCCCGTGTCTATTTACTAATCTACTAACATGAGATCAGGATTGGGTAATACTAACTCTCTAACCATGTGTTCATGTTTACCTTACGTTTCTCCTGCATGTCATTTACTAATTTACTAACGCTAGGTCAGGATAGGTTTATTACTAGCGAGTACTAATTATCTTGTTATCTTGTCAACCTTCCACACCTGATTTCTTTTCGCATGCTACTCTCAAGCTAAGTGTCTGCACCTGTCTACACCTGCATTTAACCCAGTAATCTTAGTCCCTCGTTGCGAGTTCGTCACAAATCTTGTAAGCGTTAGTCTGTTGCCTGTTTTCCCCCCCGAGTGAGCTAGTATTTGTTTTTGCCGAGTCTGTGTTTCGTGTTTTAGTTAGGTTTTTAGTTTCTGTTTGTTTCTAGTTGTTGGTTTTTGTTGTCCGTTCTCTTGTTTTATTTTCCGTGCCCTTGATTTCCTGGCCTTGACCTCAGTCCATGTTCTCGCGACCCTGTCTCTGGATTTTGTTTTGTACCTCTGCCGTGCCTTCCCGTGATTGACCCCTGCTTGTTTTGACTTCCCTTTGGATTTTGATTTTGTACCTTTGTCTGGACAATAAACTTTGGTTTTTTGCACTCCTGCCTGCTACTGGGTCCCTATTACACCGATCATAACAGCACCCCCATCCTGTACCTCAGACACACCCCCATCCTGTACCTCAGTCACACCCCCATCCTGTACCTCAGTCACACCCCCATCCTGTACCTCAGTCACACCCCCATCCTGTACCTCAGCTGCACCCCCATCCTGTACTTCAGCTGCACCCCCATCCTGTACCTCAGCTGCACCCCCATCCTGTACCTCAGTCACACCCCCATCCTGTACCTCAGTCACACCCCCATCTTGTACCTCAGCTGCACCCCCATCCTGTAACTCAGCTGCACCCCCATCCTGTAACTCAGTCACACCCCCATCCTGTAACTCAGTCACACCCCCATCCTGTAACTCAGTCACACCCCCATCCTGTAACTCAGTCACACCCCCATCCTGTACTTCAGCTGCACCCCCATCCTGTACCTCAGACACGCCCACTTGTTCTCAACATTTACGCATCACAGTAAATTGAGAGGGAAGTCTTCTTCACAAGCTGAACCCAGGAGTTACCAGGGGAAATTATGGAGGTGTGTTGTGCTGTCTGTGCCAGTGCTGTACGCTAAATTAAATGTTCTCATATCCAGTCTGAAATTTGCTGAGTAATTAAGTTTTGAATATACTGTCCGTAAAGTTAAACAGTAGAAAATAGTGATCCTAGATGTCTCCTTTACGCTAGTGATGTCATGGTGAGCATGTGGTAATCTCATCCTGGAAAATACTTGCTAATTGTTTTTTTTTTTAATATAGTTTCACATTGATTCACGAATGGAAATCCAGCTTCTGAGCAAATTCGATTTCCATGGACCATTTGTTTCCAGCAGGATTCTGCCTTCAGAATGCACCCAAAGGGATCTTCTAGTGAGGAAACGATCCCAACGAGGATAAATCACTGGATCACAGCTTTATGTCTTACCTTCTCTGTGTAGCTTTTTCTCTTATGAACCCTAAATCCAGTTTGTTGAAAGTGCTGCAATACAATCAAAATTTTGATTGACAGAATTGTGAATGATTGACATGGACAACTATGATTTAATGCAGGGGTCCTCAATCTTATCCTGAAAGGGCCGGTGTGGGTGCAGGCTTTTGTTCCAACCAAGCAGTTACACACCTGATTCTACTAATCAACCACCTGACTCTTCACTAAGGACCTTGATTAGTAGAATCAGGTGTGTAACTGCTTGGTTGCAACAAAAGCCTGCACCCACACCGGCCCTTTCTGGATAAGATTGAGGACCTCTGATTTAATGCAATGAAGACTAGTCTTGCGCTCCGTCATAGCGTTTGTGAAGAAGACGAAGTGCGATCTGAACTGCGTTATTACCCTTGGGCTCATACTGTTTTATTGCAGAACCGACTCCATACCTTCCATCTGTTTTTCCATATTTTTTTATTATTTGACTAAATTACATCTCCATCTTGGTTGATTCCTGAATGGGGAGAGGTCAACTGGGGCCTTTCTTTCGTTTTCCAGTTTTTTGTGCCTGTTGAGTGCAAGCGGGGGTAACAGTGTCTACGGGCTGTTATGAAATACTGCAGAGGTTGATGACTACACTACACATCATATTTTCCACCATACCCACAGTATTTATTTATCTTTCATTTATTTCTTATATTTTATTTTTTGGTTTAGAGGGACATTAAGATTATTAAGTTAATTTGTGCTTTACCAAGCGTGCCTAACTAAATATTCTGCTTGCAGCATTACATCATGGTCAGCATCAGAATCGAAGGTCTGTTCAGCCACAAAAAAACATTAAATAGAATGGTGGCTTGGATTCAACGCTTGTCCTCAACTTTGACTCACAAAAAAATTGCAGGTGTTTTTTCTTTTGCATACAAGCTCAGCTTGGCTAGATTTTATGATTGCTGACATTGGCCAGCAGTGTTTGTGAAGAAAAAATGACATTTTGTTGTATATTTGTGAATCATAATTAAGGAAAAATGTTGATTGAATCCAGTCAATTGCTAATTCTTTCACTATTCCAGTGAAAAAATAATAGTTTTTTGTGTAAAGAGTACATATCTGACACGTAACTATATTCATCACACGGTGAGTCTAGGAGGAAATTAGCCCAATGGTACCCTTAACTCCTAACCTTAACTCCAGTTTCTAGTTAGTGACAAAGATGATCCTCTACCATGTTCTAACATTCTAACTTCTGTGATCATTGCAGTGATAATTATTTTTTAAATTTTGAATTTATTTGTTTATTTAACAAGGACAGTGCACATTAATAACATTTATGTAAATGTGCCAGAGTTAGCCAGGATGCTAATTTTCATCTGTAGTCCCTGGGCTACATGTCTTGGGAGTGTGGGAGTAAACAGCAGAACCCGGAGGAAATCAACGCGTACACGGGGAGAACATGCAAACACCACAGAGAGAGAATCCGGGCTTGAACCCACAACCTCATTCTTGCGAGGCAACAGCGCTAACGACTGCCACACCGTTACCGCACGACCGGGTCTATATTACTTACTGTACCTCATTTCATATTTAAGTACGTACACATCTTAAAACATAATTCGTTTTAACATTGTTCATCTAAATTAACTTGACTGTCTTTGGTTTATTTATATGAACATTTCACCAGCTTGTGAATAGTGTTGTGGGGTTTTGTCCAAGGAGTGCCATCCTAGAGCTTCCTTATCTATGACTCACTGGAGACTGTGGCGCTTCTTTTCTGTTACCAGTGTAATTGCAAACCTGCTAGCTAGCCACTAGCAACTGATTCTATTGGAATAATGAAATAAATTTAACTTGCATTTAATATGACAGCTAGCTAGACAAGTAGTTCTGCCATTAGCTTGCTGAAGTGAAGTCAAGCCTATTTGTAGGGGATGGACTGAGACTGATACTGGCATTTGGTGACTGGCTTTATGGTTTATCGTCAATGATTGCAGCCCACTTTTGTCATGGTTTATTTTTCCTTTTTCACTGCGGTTCTCGTCCTTTCTCTCCAGTTGAGAATCTATCAGATTTTTTTCCACGTTCCATTCCTGGGTTTTGCTTCACCTCGCCTATTATTCATTTCACCTGTGCTGCTGCCTGCTGGGTATTTAAGCTCCTCACTTCCGCTTCCCCGGTGCTTCTTTGTCATTCCTACTTACATTGAGTCGGGTATAGTTAGGTACAAGCGACCTTATTCCGTGCTGTTCTCCCTGAGACAGTCTCCTTTGTTGTTTCCTTTCTATTGCTTCTCCGTTTAAGCTCTAGTATTGAGCTCGAGAGACATCGTTTTGTGCTCTCACTCGTGTTTTCGAGTTCGCCCTATTTTCCTGGGGTGATTATTATTTAGCTGTTAGCTACTAGGATTATTCCTTTTTCTGTTCTATCCATCCATAGCAGTTTAAGCTCTGTGGGTGACTTGTTCTGATTCCTCTTCCCGTCGCATTTGATTCGCCGCGACTGAAACCATTACGCAACTTTTCTTTAGGTTTATAACCCAAAGCCTTCGTACTCACAAACATTTCTCATGTAACGTAACATACCATGAAATGTAACAGGAAAAACCACTTTCTATATCCATGTGTCTAAACAAAACTTTTCTCTGACAATTTAACCTGGAAAAATGGAATAGCAAAAATCAGTGCTCTGTTTCGCAGACACAAATAATCTTCATATTCCTCACAAGGTGACAGTTAACACTGAGTTCCGTTGAGCTAAACATGGAATACAAAATGGCTTCTCCCCAGAGGTAGATTTTACAGACGTTTGCACACACTGCTCGTTATATTTTCATATGACGGGGGGCGTGCTGATTTTTTAATTGCCGTTGTGTCTGCTCAGTGCCCCCCACCCCCCTTCCCATGCCACAGGTTTTGTGGGAAACATGAGAGCGCGAGAGAGACCCGTCCTGGAGCGGGTTCAAACTCAACAGGAAAAGCTGTTTAAAATATTCCTCGAATGGCTGCCAACACGCTCAGAGTGAACACTCCACAGAAAGGCAACAGCTGAAGAAATCATATATTAAAGGGAATATTTTGAAGGCCGGGCCCGTTAGCATTATGACCTAATAAAGCTTAGTCTGTGACAGTATCTACTCTTATGATCTGCTTTTAGCAATTATCCATCGTTATATTCTGATGTGTCATTATCTATTATTATATTGTAACATGTCATTATCCGCATTATCTGCTCGGCGTCTCAGTGTTGGCATTGGAGGAATTCACCACAGGAAGATTCTCTAAAAACAAATATCCAGTATCTGTCCAAAATGTCCAAGTGTTCATGTTTTTTGTGTGGTCATGGGTGGGTGGTTTGGGTGTGTGCATTTCTGCATATGTGTGAGAGAGCTTGTGTGTGTGTGCTTGTGCGTGTGTGTGAGAGCATGTGTGTGTGTGTATGCATGTTTGTGCATGTGTGAGAGCGTGCGTGTGTGAGAGCATGTGCATGTGCATGTGTGTGCGTGTGTGAGAGTATGTGTGTTTGTGCGTGAGTGAGTGTGTGTGTGTGTGTGTGTGTGTGTATGTGTGTGTGTGGGCGTGTTTAGCCTACTTCATGGGGACTAAATGTCCCCATGAGGATAGAAAAGGTTGTCAAATGCTCCCTCGTGGGGACTCGGGAATGGTCCCCATGAGGGAAAAGTTAATTTTAGGGTTAGAGGTTAGGTTTAGGGCTAGGGCTAGGGTTAAGTTTAGGATGTCCCCACAAAAATATGAATACAGCACTGTGTGTATGTGTGTGTTTGCATGTGTGTTTGTTCATGTGTGAGTGTGCGTGTGTGTATGTGTGCATGTGTGTTTGTGCATGTGTTTGCATGTGTGTGTGTGTATTTGTGCATGTGTGAGAGTGTGTGTGTGTGTGTGTATTTGTGCATATCTGTGCATGTGTGTATTTGTGCATGTGTGAGAGTGTGCGCGTGTGTTAGTCAGTGTGTGCGTGTGTGTATGCGTGTATGTGTGCGTGTGTTAGTCAGTGTGTGTATGGGTGAATGTGCGCGTGTGCTATTCAGTGTGTGTGTGCGTGTGTGTATGCGTGTATGTGCGCGTGTGTTAGTCAGTGTGTGTATGCGTGTATGTGTGTTAGTCTGTGTGTGTATGCGTGTATGTGCGCGTGTGTTAGTCAGTGTGTGTATGCGTGTATGTGTGTGTGTTAGTCGTGTGTGTATGCGTGTATGTGCGCGTGTGTTAGTCAGTGTGTGTATGCGTGTGTGTATGCGTGTATGTGTGCGTGTGTTAGCCAGTGTGTGTATGCGTGTGTGTATGCGTGTATGTGTGCGTGTGTTAGTCAGTGTGTGTATGCGTGTGTGTATGCGTGTATGTGTGCGTGTGTTAGTCAGTGTGTGTATGCGTGTGTGTATGCGTGTATGTGTGCGTGTGTTAGTCAGTGTGTGTATGCGTGTGTGTATGCGTGTATGTGTGCGTGTGTTAGTCAGTGTGTGTATGCGTGTGTGTATGCGTGTATGTGTGCGTGTGTTAGTCAGTGTGTGTATGCGTGTGTGTATGCGTGTATGTGTGCGTGTGTTAGTCAGTGTGTGTGTGCGTGTGTGTATGCGTGTGTGTGCGCGTGTGTTAGTCAGTGTGTGTGTGCGTGTGTGTATGCGTGTGTGTGCGCGTGTGTTAGTCAGTGTGTGTGTGCGTGTGTGTATGCGTGTATGTGTGCGTGTGTTAGTCAGTGTGTGTATGCGTGTATGTGCGCGTGTGTTAGTCAGTGTGTGTATGCGTGTATGTTAGTCAGTGTGTGTATGCGTGTATGTGTGCGTGTGTTAGTCAGTGTGTGTATGCGTGTATGTGTGTATGTGTGTGTGTTAGTCAGTGTGTGTATGAGTATGTGTATGTGTATGCGTGTATGTGTGTATGTGTGTGTGTTAGTCAGTGTGTGTATGAGTATGTGTATGTGTATGTGTGTGTGTGTTAGTCAGTGTGTGTATGTGTATGTGTGTGTGTTAGTCAGTGTGTGTATGCGTGTATGTGCGCGTGTGTTAGTCAGTGTGTGTATGAGTGTATGTGTATGTGTGCGTGTGTTAGTCAGTGTGTGTATGTGTGTATGTGCGCGTGTGTTAGTCAGTGTGTGTATGTGTATGTGTGTGTGTGTGTATGTTAGTCAGTGTGTGTATGTGTATGTGTATGTGTGCGTGTGTTAGTCAGTGTGTGTATGTGTATGTGTGTGTGTGTGTATGTTAGTCAGTGTGTGTATGCGTGTATGTGTGTGTGTTAGTCAGTGTGTGTATGCGTGTATGTGTGTGTGTGTTAGTCAGTGTGTGTATGTGTATGTGTGTATGTTAGTCAGTGTGTGTATGCGTGTATGTGTGTGTGTTAGTCAGTGTGTGTATGCGTGTATGTGCGCGTGTGTTAGTCAGTGTGTGTATGCGTGTATGTGCGCGTGTGTTAGTCAGTGTGTGTATGCGTGTATGTGCGCGTGTGTTAGTCAGTGTGTGTATGCGTGTATGTGCGTGTGTGTTAGTCAGTGTGTGTATGCGTGTATGTGCGCGTGTGTTAGTCAGTGTGTGTATGCGTGTATGTGCGCGTGTGTTAGTCAGTGTGTGTATGCGTGTATGTGCGTGTGTGTTAGTCAGTGTGTGTATGTGTATGTGTGTGTGTGTGTGTGTTAGTCAGTGTGTGTATGCGTGTATGTGCGTGTGTGTTAGTCAGTGTGTGTATGTGTGTGTGTTAGTCAGTGTGTGTATGCGTGTATGTGTGTGTGTTAGTCAGTGTGTATGCGTGTATGTGCGCGTGTGTTAGTCAGTGTGTGTATGTGTGTATGTGTGTGTGTTAGTCAGTGTGTGTATGTGTATGTGTGTGTGTTAGTCAGTGTGTGTATGTGTATGTGTGTGTGTTAGTCAGTGTGTGTATGTGTATGTGTGTGTGTGTTAGTCAGTGTGTGTATGTGTATGTGCGCGTGTGTTAGTCAGTGTGTGTATGCGTATGTGTGTGTATGTGTGTGTGTTAGTCAGCGTATGTGTGTGTATGTGCGTGTGTTAGTCAGTGTGTGTATGTGCGTGTGTGTTAGTCAGTGTGTGTATGCGTGTATGTGCGCGTGTGTTAGTCAGTGTGTGTATGCGTGTATGTGTGTGTATGGGTGAATGTGCGCGTGTGCTATTCAGTGTGTGTGTGTGTGTGTGTATGCGTGTATGTGTGTGTATGTTAGTCAGTGTGTGCGTGTGTGTATGCGTGTATGTGCGCGTGTGTTAGTCTGTGTGTATGAGTGTATGTGTGTGTATGTGTGTGTATGAGTGTATGTGTGTGTGTTAGTCAGTGTGTGTATGTGTATGTGTGTGTATGTTAGTCTGTGTGTATGCGTGTATGTGTGTGTATGTTAGTCAGTGTGTGCGTGTGTGTATGCGTGTATGTGCGCGTGTGTTAGTCAGTGTGTGTATGAGTGTATGTGTGTGTATGTGTGTGTATGAGTGTATGTGTGTGTGTTAGTCAGTGTGTGTATGTGTATGTGTGTGTATGTTAGTCAGTGTGTGTATGAGTGTATGTGTGTGTGTGTTAGTCAGTGTGTGTATGTGTGTATGTGTGTGTATGTTAGCCAGTGGCTTTACTCATTCTTTGTTTAAGAGCGTTCGCTCCTGGTAGTGATTCCATGCTGGCAGTGCAGCAGTTCATCCAGCTCCTTGGCAAGCCATAGAACAGACAGAAAGCACACTCCCTAAACTTAGCATTGTGGGTACGCTCTGGGACATTCATCAATTACCTCAACAAGGGGTTCCATGGGAATGTTTTATCAAATGTTGTGATTGATTTCGAAGGCGGGCCCAGGTCATGTGAAAGGGGTCAGTTGTCAGAACACACATCCTGTGCCATTTATTTGGGCTTAATTAGAAAACAGAGGTATGCATGTAGCGATCATGTGACTACACGTGTTCCCCAGTGCTAAGAATACACATCGCCATTTACTGCCCTCATTAACAGTAACAAAAAAAAAGAGCTTGTAAATGTGTGGTGGAATGTCGACGCATGAGGTCATCTTGTTTACCAACACTGTGTCTTGTCCCCGCTCATTTTTAAAGTGTATTAAATATATTAGGAAGTTAAAAAACACTCATTTTTGCAAGCAAGCTACTACATTACTGAGGCAGACTAAAGCAAGGGTGTTGCATTCCAAATATAGAAGATTTCTTTTTCAGTTTTCACAACTGTTTTATTTGTTATAGCTGGATACTAGATTGCTACAGCTAGCCTTTCTTTCTTATTTTGTTAGCTAATTCTCCAGCCATCTAGATTACTAACCAGAGGGGGTCCCCCAGCTCATTGAGTATGAGTGACTCCTCTAGCCAATTAGATGCCTGTGTTCTGACTGCACCAGCTGTGTATGAGTGACTCCTCTGGCCAATTAGACGCCTGTGTTCTGACTGCACCAGCTGTGTATGAGTGACTCCTCTGGCCAATTAGACGCCTGTGTTCTGACTACACCAGCTGTGTATGAGTGACTCCTCTGGCCAATTAGATGCCTGTGTTCTGACTGCACCAGCTGTGTATGAGTGACTCCTCTGGCCAATTAGACGCCTGTGTTCTGACTGCACCAGCTGTGTATGAGTGACTCCTCTAGCCAATTAGACGCCTGTGTTCTGACTGCACCAGCTGTGTATGAGTGACTCCTCTGGCCAATTAGACGCCTGTGTTCTGACTGCACCAGCTGTGTATGAGTGACTCCTCTGGCCAATTAGACGCCTGTGTTCTGACTGCACCAGCTGTGTATGAGTGACTCCTCTGGCCAATTAGACGCCTGTGTTCTGACCGCACCAGCTGTGTATGAGTGACTCCTCTGGCCAATTAGACGCCTGTGTTCTGACTGCACCAGCTGTGTATGAGTGACTCCTCTAGCCAATTAGATGCCTGTGTTCTGACTGCACCAGCTGTGTATGAGTGACTCCTCTGGCCAATTAGACGCCTGTGTTCTGACTACACCAGCTGTGTATGAGTGACTCCTCTGGCCAATTAGACGCCTGTGTTCTGACTACACCAGCTGTGTATGAGTGACTCCTCTGGCCAATTAGATGCGGGTCTGAGCGCACCGGCTGTGTAGACTGTGGTCATGGTGGGTGTCCAGACTCCAGTTGACTCCAGAGTTGTTGGAGACGACTGCAGTTTTCTAAGACAGGCCTACAAATTGGGTGTAAAGGTGAAAATATTTGTAGAATGATTTTTTTAAAATAAAGTGATATTTTCTATATCCAGTCCCTGTATTCAACATGGTTAGCTAACTCCGGTTAAAGTGTAAATCTCTCTCCTACCCGCTCTGGCTTCATTCCCTGATGCTGGTTTGATTTCATTGGTCTTTCTGTCTGTAGGTCTGACATTTCATGGCTGTTCCAAATGAAAATCAGTCACAGGCTCTCTCTGTGAACTATTAGGTAACTATTTAAAGTGAAGCCATTGGCGAAAGCTTACATATAGTTCTGTTGGCTAGGTCTCTTCAGAGCTGGCCTGCAAATATGGAAATTTTTTGCTCCATTTCTAGATGAACTGGCAGGAATTAAATTCTGAATTAAGATCGTGAGACAAACCCACGTAAAATATTTTATACTGAGTATATTTTTGTATGAAATACTGAGCTAACGAATGATGGAGAGGATCATTCTGTTCTTTAGTACAGATCTGGATGTGACAGTGACAACTGTTTTTTTTTATTCATGTGCAAAGTCAAACATTTATAAACTTGTACAAGCACTTGCAGAGAAATAGGCCTAAATGTTATCCAACAATGTTGTAATCTTGTCTGTGATTTTCAGTTAACTGATAACAAACTACCTATACTTATTTTGCTTAGAATTGCAAATTGAAGATTGTTTTCTTTCATGACAAGCAGTCTAAAGAACCCTTATCAGATTAATTATATTTTCAGTATGGATTTTTTTTACCTTCATTAGAGGTCAATTGAGAATCAATTTGTTTTTACAATCTTGTCAAGAGATTTTAATCACAGAAAGATTAAAAACAGGTTTGACCTGCTTCAGAAATGTACTTTAGAATGCACAGAACATCACTGCAGGGCATTCAGTCATCGTCTCTGTCTCCCTCTCTCTCTCTCTCTCTCTCTTTCTCAACAAACAGACATTTTGTTTATCTTCAGCAAGATTACATTTCTGCTGAAATGGAATGTTTAAATATGTTTAACTAATGACAGGTTTCACACGTGAAATCTGAAGTAACATGTTGGGTGTCCAGCGGTACTGGTTGTACGTAAACACATTTTGCCTTACATCACCTCTGCATCTTATTCTGTACATCTGTGGGTTAAATAATGACACCATCTCCCAGATACGCGACTGAAAGCTCTATAAATGCACATGTTATTATTTCTACAGCTGAAAAGGACCTCCATGTGCCCAGTGATCTGGAGATTTCTACAGCCAGGATAAATACGATGAGCTCTGTCTCCCCAGCACACAGCATGTGAAGCAAACAGCCATTAAAACCAAATCCCCACTCCTGTCCCGGTTCTAATGACGTTCCAACCACCCTCATGGCCTCAGGCTGTGATGGGACCTGAGGCTTTAGGATATGATTGGCTGTTCTCACTCACGGTGTTAGAACTTGACCAATATGATTGGTTGTTCTAACCCACTGTGTTAGAACTCAAGCAATATGATTGGTAGTTCTAACCCACTGTGTTAGAACTCAAGCAATATGATTGGTTGCTCTAACCCACTGTGTTAGAACTCAAGCAATATGATTGGATGTTCTAAGTCACGAACAACATCCCCCCCAGGAATGTTCTAGAATGATCTGCCATGGTGAATAGCTGGAGATCATGGTGTGAAATGTTGTCAGTAATTGGATATACTAATTAGATAGATAGAGTTTGACAAAATGTCTTACTAGTATTACTGTGCATGTTTTAGTGTGTTTTTCATTCACTTATGAGTTGACATTTTAATATAATTTGCAAAGAAAGTAATTGGGGGGGGGGGGTTATTTTTTCTGGAGCTGCAAACCCAAACCCGCAGTTTTTCATTATAGGTCTTTACATTTTACATACGTTGAACTTCCAGTCTAAATCTATTGCGACATCCATAGACCGTAAAAAAAATACGTACAAAGTCACTGTGACGTCACCCATTGCCTTCCCACAGGCTTGTAAAAAAATTCAGGTGGAAATACAGTTTTCACCGCCATGTTGTACAAAAATTGGAGGCAGAGTAGAGCTTCTCCCTACTGCTCAGCTCAGGGTCCGCTAAGTGCATGTGATACTTGTGAGGCTGCAAGCTGCCACGGATTGGTCCACGGAAATGTTTAAACAGCGTACAAACGACACAATAACAAGCCGGCACATGGGGAGACATTAGACAAAGAAAAATCACCTATTGCGACATGTTCCCATGAGAAATAAATTTTTACTTTGTATTTTTACCGCATTTGGTACCATTTGGCCGTACTGGTGCCAGAAAGCAACGCTCGTAACAAGACCAGGAAGTGAGCCTCAAAAACAAAGCCTGGTTTTGGCCCTTTGCTGAGGTCTAAGATAAAACGGCCAGATGCGTAAGTGTAAGAGATGTTGTGTCTGGCCCCTGTACCATTAGTGAACTGTAATCTCTACAGAATCCAGTGATAAACATTGTCCAAAAAACATCTCGGCTCTCTCAGTTTTTCTGTATTTCAGACAACACTGTTTATTCTGTCCAAATGAAAGATAAGAAAGAAAAAAAAAGATAAGAAAATTACACATAGTTCTCCGAGGTTTGATTACAAATAATTTAAGGAACTTTATTTAGATGTGAAATAAATTGTTTAATTTTGAATATTCACATGCCATACAAACTGATATACAGAGCAAGAGTAATCAAACTACGTACAATTTCAAGTTTGTCTACGTCACAGGTGAACACCATTACTGTAGAGTAAAGTTCTAATAAAAATGATTGACAAAGTTTTTATAGCTTGGTCATTGCAAAATAAATAAATTTTCCTCTTTCTTTTTGCAGGGAGATTGACAAGATTGAAGGAAACAAAAACGACGAGTATCCTTTATTGGGCTTGGCTCCTCAGGAAATGTGTTCACAGTAAGATGTCTTCGCATTCGATCCGCAGGAGGTTATTTTATCATATTTCATACCTTATTTCAAACATTGCACCTTTTTCCGTCATACGCTAATCATGTATTCCTAAAAATTACAGGCGTTTCCTAAATAAATTAACGTAACAAAACAAACAATTTTTTAAATGGCAGCCTGGTTAAATCACCCAGTCATGAATGAGTAGGTTAACATGTAATACTGGTTTTATAGAGCAGATTGAAACACCTGTTAATCATGGCATTATACCCACAGGGATAACCACGGCTCTTGGCTTCCATAAATACAACAGACAAAGCTCAGATGTTTAAGGCCGAATCGCAAATAGATTATTTTAGTAATTATGATCTCCGGTGATGGCTGAGGTCCTCGTATCGCGCCGCGTACAGACAATGCAGCGCAGCGGCAGTCCAAAGCGTTTAAACATGAGAAGAAGTCATTCTCAGACACGCTCCTAAACCCATTACTCCCAAAGAGCCCGGCCGTCCAGCCAGCTGTCTGAGCCCCTGCTCACACACGTGTGATTGTTTGAGAAAAATCATTTTATGTTGTTTTTCTGGCCCGCGCTGTGGAATCATTGTGAAACGAGGCAAGCAGCCCTTCTGTGTCCCTGCGTCTCGCTTCCCTGAAAATGACACAGTTTGATCAGTGTTGTGTGCGCCGAGAGTAAAAACTGCCGCGAGGGCCCTGCAATCTCCGTTTACCGGAATTACTGGGTGGATGGTGGGGAGGCTTTACTGAGGGGCTAGTCCCCTCAAATTTGAGTCATGTCATCACAGTAAGAGTGATTATGAAGCAAACATAAGTGCAAAGACCAGGGATCAAAGGGCCGTAATTCCCTAGATGGGGGGAAAGTATAGTCACCAAGAGAGACAGCGAGTGGTAGAAGTACGGCCTCAATTGACAACTGAGTATGCTAATTGTGTCGCACGTTACACACACGGACAGTTAATGCTAACGAGCGCAGCACGCTACTATCACAGTCGGTCACTATACACTCCACATATTGTAAGCTAATGTACGCTATGTGCAATGTGTAGGCTAATGCTAACGAGCGCAGCACGCTACTATCACAGTCGGTCACTATACACTCCACGTATTGTAAGCTAATGTACGCTATGTGCAATGTGTAGGCTAATGCTAACTAGTGGAGCACGCTGCACACTCTGTAATGCTAATGCTAATGACCATAGCGAACTCTAGCTATATACTGTAAGCGAATAACCACAGCACGCTACATACAGAGTAATCTAACGTGTCATTAGGGCTCTTATGCGGATTTGTGGAGGAGCAACAAGAGCCATAAGACCTAATAAGAATGGCAATGCACTGTAACAGGAGCCAAATTCATCCCTTCGGATTGTGGACGCAGATTATATTACAATACTCTGCAGACGAAGAGGGGTACGGTCTGAAATCCACATAACGCAGAAGTATGAGGTACGGGGTCATTCTGTAGAGTAGGGTGAATGAGCAACCCTCTTATGATTAAGTTTGGGAAGAACATGAGCATCAGACCTGCTTCAAACAGAACATTATAATACAGAAATCATAAAAAAACAAGCTTAAACATTAATCCACAAAACCTATTTCATGAGGTTAGGTGTAACACAGTAACCTCTGGAAACTGAAATCTACTCATGCGCTGAAAACCACCATCCACCACCGTGTTTATTCATTAGTGATCTGCTGATGAGATTGTAGGTAGCGCCATGTGACTGTGACAGTGCGTTCAGAACGTCCTTCACATCACATTAATGCAGCCGATACAGCTGTTCACCAGCTTCACGCGAGCCAGACAGCTATAACCACACGCACATTCCTGAACAGCCTCCTGGATGCGGACCACGCACAACAGCCTCCCGAATGCCTCCGTGCGCAGAGAAATCATGCAGGCATCTTGGGAGTAAAGGGCGCTGGAGCTGGCTGCGAGGACCCCTGCCTGCACGTTAAGGTGGTTTTAGGTTGCAGAGCTAGATGCCTGGCCAGAACTGCGCTGGGATCAGTTTGCTTTTCCCCCTTGCTGAGCGCTGAGCGTTGAGACTGAGCGGCTGATTGGGCCAGACAAAAAACAGCCGCCTCGCGCTCCGAAATCATATGACTAAGAGAAAAGGCACGAGGAGCGCCACGACCGGCCAAGAAATTGGGTCAAGGACACAAAGCGGCTTTTATCAGGGCTGAGCTTGTACAAATGGCCAGCCTGCCTTGTCTCAAAAAGAGCCGTACACCACGGACCAGAGCACTTGCATGGGACAGACTCCTATATCACACACCAGAGCACTTACCTGGGACAGAGTTCTACCCGCACACCTGGGTACTTACCTGGAACAGAGTCCTACATCACACACCAGAGCAATTACCTGGGACAGAGTCCTACATCACACACCAGAGCACTTACCTGGGACAGAGTCCTACATCACACACCAGAGCACTTACCTGGGACAGAGTCCTACATCACACACCAGAGCACTTACCTGGGACAGAGTTCTACCCCGCACACCTGGGTACTTACCTGGAACAGAGTCCTACATCACACACCAGAGCACTTACCTGGAACAGAGTCCTACATCACACACCAGAGCAATTACCTGGGACAGAGTCCTACATCACACACCAGAGCACTTACCTGGAACAGAGTCCTACATCACACACCAGAGCACTTACCTGGAACAGAGTCCTACATCACACACCAGAGCACTTACCTGGAACAGAGTCCTACATCACACACCAGAGCACTTACCTGGGACAGAGTCCTACATCACACACCAGAGCACTTACCTGGGACAGAGTCCTACATCACACACCAGAGCACTTACCTGGGACAGAGTTCTACCCCGTACACCTGGGTACTTACCTGGAACAGAGTCCTATATCACACACCAGAGCACTTACCTGGGACAGAGTTCTACCCCGCACACCTGGGTACTTACCTGGAACAGAGTCCTACATCACACACCAGAGCACTTACCTGGGACAGAGTCCTACATCACACACCAGAGCACTTACCTGGAACAGAGTCCTACATCACACACCAGAGCACTTACCTGGGACAGAGTTCTACCGCGCACACCTGGGTACTTACCTGGAACAGAGTCCTACATCACACACCAGAGCACTTACCTGTTCTCCCCATGTCCATGTGGGTTTCCTCCCACAGTCCACACACATGCAGATTAGGCTTATTGGGGGAAGGAGGCATTAACAGGGGATTGCTGTAAAATAGCATGCTCAGTCCATCCTACCCTGGATAAATAAAGGTTAATAAATAATACCCTGTAACGCCAGAAGGACCTCTGAGATCCCACAGATTTGTAGATCGGTGTTGAGCTTGTCAGGGTTTTATTGAACAGCAGACCCCACTAAGGAATTTTCTTCTGTGGGAGACTGAGGGAGATTGAGTGAGACTGTGGGAGCCAGTGGGAGACTGAAGGAGACTGTGGGAAACTGAGGGAGATTGTGGGAAACTGTGGGAGACTGAGGGAGAATGTGGGAGATTGTGGGAAACTGAGGGAGACTATGGAAGACTGTGAGAGACTGTGGGAGACTGTTATAGGAATGGACGATGATTGATACTGAGATATGGGCCTTTCGGCTTATCTTTCAGCTGTGGCCCAGATGCCTTGCTTGTTGCTTGCCTGTGTTGAGTTATGTGTGTGCATCACTGATAATAGCACCTGCCGGTGTTCCAGAAAGTTCCTTGGTGGGGTCCGCTGTTCAATAAAACCCTCACAAGCTCAACACAAGTAAAATCTGGAGTACGCAATGTTTTTTGAAAAATATTGGAGAACGGTCATGCTCAGTTGGTAGCAATCACAGTTGTGAGAGAAATCCAGCACCATACACTGTGTTTATACCCTCAAATTCTGCATTCTAATTCGGCCGAAAATTATTGTTTTCAAAACAGAGTGGCTCATGATGCAAACCAGTCGAAGAGATGGACCGGTTGCACGTTCACGACGAAGTCTGTGGAAGCATTGTGGTGGGGGGTGTGTCTCTTTCGGCAGGGCAAGGGCGGGTTACGAGTTTTACATTTTTTGACAACAAATGCGACCGTTGTGAAAGTTGCGTACTCCAGCTTTAAAGAGGCGTAACGAAATCCCCAAATTCTTATTGCCGTACATATTGCCGGCCGTTTGTAGATTTCCAAACGCCGCAAAAAGAATAAAAGTCGCCGGTTTAGCAGCGTTACGTCTACTGTCTTTATGAAACCCTTGAACAACATCCACTGCTGTTCTTTGCGAGCGGCGTGATGCACGACATTTTCACAACCCGGCTCAATTACATCTGCAAACAATTAGTGTTTGTGGAGCTCCACCCAGTTTTATTGAGAGAGGCCTGATTTATAATGGAGGAACCAAGTGCCAGATTCCCCCTTTTAAATCACATGCACAGGGGAGCTGTCAGTCCAAATGAAACCATAGCTGACCGTTTACATAATCTGTTTACTTTAACATGGCACAGATAGGTCAATTACAATCTATTGATGAGTCTGACGATCAAGAAAGGGATTTTTTTTCTTTTCTTTTCTCCATAAAAACACACAATGATTTTCTCATGCTATCATGTGCTTCACAGGCCAACTGTTGTAATCAATTTGTTCAAGACGAAGCCTTGAATTGAATCAAGACTCAGTTAATAAGGCTCCAGGTCCGCTCGAGTCTTACAGAAATAAGGGAGTTCACCTAATCCCCTCATCTTGGGCTTTTTCAGTGGAATCACATGGTGAAGAAAATCTGCCACAAGTCTTTCACATTAAAAAATGTGACTGCAACTGGAATTCTGCAGTTTTGTTTTGCGTTTGCTGGTCCACAGCGTATTGTTTTAAGCAATTGTGAATTCAATCATGAACATTCAAAAATCACCAGCCTTTCCAATATGCATAAATTTTGTTTCATAACAAAAATATAACATTTCAAAACCTCTCCCAGTGAAAAATGGCTCACAGGTGAATTGTAAATACTCAATTCTGTCAAGACAATGAGTAAGGTCTATGCTCGACATGCGGTTGCACCACACTCCCCGAGCATGCATAATATAGAACCAAACTTTTACAATCCTCAACACAGCCCAGAACATTAGACTAGGTTCCAGAAATAAATACTCTCAGTACAGCCCTGAGAGCTACAGTATGTTCCAGAAAAACGCCAATACAACCAAGAACATAAGTGTACAGTATGTTCTAGAAAAGAAAATCCAATATAATCCCGAACATTACAGCATGTTCCAGAAAAATTCCAATACAACACAGAACATGCATTCCAAAGCATTACAGAACATTCCAGCATGTTCCTCCATTGGTAGAGACGGCCAGGTGTACACAATTACATTGGAATGGGATTCTGTTAAAACTGAAATACCCAATTTCCCCTTTTGAATAATGTGACCCATAAACCTGGCTACTAATGACCGGCTGTGACAGATAACGGCATTACATCATCACTAATCTTCTCCTGACACAGCTGGAACTATTGGTCCCAACAATGAGATTAAAGGATGACATGTTTTTACACATGTATTTTTGAAGCCACATTTTATAACAAGTTTTTTAAGCAATCAAAGTGCTAGCTACAAATTTACAACTGTACTCAGTCCATTAAGTGTTGCTACTTTTCCTGGGTACATTTAAACGTTTTTCTAGGCAATTCAGCTTAATATGCAATTCTGCATATAGCACATAATCCAATAATTTGAAGGTTCTTGAAGCATACGCAGTTCATTCATCACTTTTGAAACTCCACTCCAGGTTTTACATGTTTTTAACTATGCAGTTCACAGACGTACATACTTCCTCTCTGTATTCACTTATTCAGTTTGATTCATTTATCTGACATGAACTCCTGAGATACGCACAAAATGCTAAATTAAGGTCTAGGTTTGACGGATGATTAATTCTAAGCCATGTTCTGAATGGTGAAATGCTGAGTGCCTCCAGCACACGATCACCTGCATTCATTACACATGATTAAGTCAAATTTATTACAGTTTGGATGGAGCGAAAACCAGGACCGGCTCTGGCACTCCAGGACCAGGGTTGCCTGCCCCTGCTATATGCAGTTTGGCCTATGGTCTCTCTCTATCTCAGGGGTGTCAAACTCCAGTCCTGGAGGGCCGCGGTGTCTGCAGGTATTTGTGGTTTCCTTTCAATCAGCAGCCAATTAAAGCCTTGGGAAAAGGTGTGTGGATTCTTAGCCAATCAATGATTTAAACGAATCACTCATGTTGAAACACATCGAAAACCAGCAGACACTGCGGCCCTCCAGGACTGGAGTTTGACACGCCTGCTCTGTTTTAAGATCTATTTTTGTTAATTTTGTTTCCCAGAACAGTCAGGAAATTTGGAAGAAAGGATTTGATGAATAACAGTATGATAATAAATAATTAATCATTCTAAAAATTGTAGTGAATAATTGCGCAACAATGTAGCATTCAATTATATGTGCATAGCATCGGAATCCAATGTGTGGAGATCAAAGCACATTTTTGTTCACTTTACCATCATAACTTCACCAGATACTAATGTTCACACATAATGTGTAATTTGTAATTATGAAGTCTAGTGAGAAAACACTTCTTAGAAGTTAATAAAATAATGATTAGCAATACATTTTTTTTCTTATTTGCAGTCAAAGCCACTAATTAATATCATTTCAGTGACCTCAGCTTTTATACATCCCATAGGCTGTAGGGTTCATATAATGATGGGAATAATATAATTAATTTTAAAAATATTGGGATTCATCAACACATATCCAAACATGTAAGAGGTTATTTACAAATTACTTACAGATGATAAACCAGAATAATTAGTCATAATAAATGAGTAATTTCACAACTTTCACAGAAGAATGTGACTTTTTTTGCCAGAACCATTGGTGTCAATGAGTACACACTCTTATGCCTTGCATGGAGACATTTTAATCGATTAAAATTTTTTTACTGCTTTTCTCCGATGGGGAATACAATAAGGATATAATTATATTTATGGTGATGTCAGATGCAAGAGAAGCCAGTTGTCAAATGTCACAGTCATTAATCATGTCTGGCTAGAGAGGCCTGCGAGTTTTATAGTGGTGATAGGAACAATCAGGACTTTGTCAAAAATGGGCTTTTGAGCATTTCTGGAGAGATAATGGAGAATGATCTCAAATTACGTGAAGGGGTTAAATATACAGTACCACCCATCCGTTATCTACCCATCCTATATTGTACAATATCAAATTAAAATATGAAATATCTCTTATGTATCCAATCCATGTATGCACGTACAGTTGAAGTCAGAAGTTTACATACACTTAGGTTGAACTCATTAAAACAAAATTTTAACCACTTCATAGATTTCATGTTAACAAACTATAGTGTTGGCAAGTCAGTTAGGACATCTACTTTGTGCATGACACAAGTAATCTTTCCAACAATTGTTTACAGACAGATAATTTCACTTTTAATGAATTATGTCACAATTCCAGTGAGACAGAAGTTTACATACACTAAGTTGACTGTGCCTTTAAATGTAAATGTTTTCATATTTAGTTGCATATCCTTTGCATGCCATGACTTCTTGGTGTCTGTGACCCTGACTTGCCAACACTATAGTTTGCTAACATGAAATCTGTGGAGTGGTTAAAAATGAGTTTTAATGACTTCAACCTGTGTATGTAAACTTCAACTGTATCTGACTACTTACGTTTACCATTTGTCAAAAGGGGATTGGGACCAAAGGGGGTTGACGACGGGCATTAAACACAAAGCTATGTACAGGATGCTCCATCTGTGGACGACTTACTCCAGGGTTATGCATATTGTACTGTTTTCCTGCCGTTGTTGTTGGTTGTTTGGTCTGATGTCTGAAGCACAGCGGCCTCGGTGAGAAGGAACGAACTGGGAAGCGCTGCTACAAAAGCACAGACCTCATACCGATAGAAAAACCTGTGTTCTCCAGTGCCCCGGTAGGTAAGCGTGGAGATAATTTAATTCAGTGCATGCTGTTAACATTAGTCACTGCTAAGAGCCAGGTGGGGGGGGGGGGGGTGAGACGGGTTTATTTTGGCAGGTTTTTTTTAAATATAAATCTGGCGCACAATGCGGGATAGCAATACACATAGAACCCTATCCGATTGAACCCTACCGTTCCCCGGGGAACGCAATCGGAAATTGTGTGACGCCCTGTGGAGCTACTGGCCACAGTCAGCACTGGCATGATCCAGATTCGATCTGGGGCCACAAGGCTCATCCATGCACCACAGTGTGGCGTCTAAACCGAATGAGCCATCCAGCAGCCTTATTTGAGCTGTGTTCTGAGAGGGCTGAAGTGGGCTGGAGTGGGCTGAAGTGGGCCGGAGTGGGCTGAAGTGGGCCGATGATGCGAGCAGGGTGCTGTAGTAGTCCAGGGCCTGGGCATACACTGGGGAGGAGTGGGCTTGTTCTTCTTCTGTTGTGCAGCGGGAGGAGCTCAAAGTGAAGCCGTTCATGATGATCTTGAAAGTTGTTGGAGATCAGCCGTTAACACGATTTTATTCACAGTTCAGCTATATTTATAGTTCTGCCATGACTGTGATAAAATCTACAATTGTATTTGCAGTTATCATTTCTGTTATAAGTAGATTAATTGGGTTTACATTGGAACAATAAGAATGTCTTAATATTTTGCATCTACATAATGTCATATAAAACATTTTTCCACTCACTTTCGTGGACACATAACTCAGTGATGACAGTACTGGGGTCTCAGATTCGTATTATTATTATTATATTATATATTACGTTACATTCATCCTCATGTGACTTGTGCATCACAAGTAGGCCTATCATGTATCACACGGTGGCGATACGCCATTGAAGCACAGTGGAGCCTCTTCTAAGGTTTTTTTTTTTTTGGGAAACTAATTTCAAATAAAATACAGGCTCGTAAAGGGTGTGAAATCCATTAATGATGTTGTCTCTGTCAATACACACTTTATCCAGCACATTTTGTTTTACCATTGTACCAAAATAAGTGATTAAGAATTAAGCTCTTGTGCGTCATGTATGACCTCACAACACTGACACACAGAAGAGATCTGTTCAAAAAAACGCAAGAAAATCTCACTTTTCACATCTTCACTCAATCTCCTGAGACACTGAGATCCATCAGAACCCTGCAGAAAAACTATAAGGAAACGGGGGATTAATAAACAAAATATTATGGTCTGCCAGAACCTGGTCCTCACAATGACACTGGGTCAGACGTCCCTCCTTTCTTCTCAACAGCACAGGTGGGCGGGGCCCAGCACCCAAACTCGGTGTCCAACCTGGCAACCCGGAGATTTGTTAGCTTTTACTCTGAACAATAATGGCAGGGGCTCAGGAGCAGGCCCACTGGAGATATCACAGACATTACGCACATGATTTGCAACGTTAAACTCCGAGCGTTTCTTGCCAGGAACCACAGCCAGCAATTAGCTGCGCCTTGATCCTGAACAAGACTTTTTCCGATATCCGTTTGTTCGCGGCTGCTGCATGGGGCATGTGTCGACTGTTCAGAGCGGCATACAGGCCGAACGGCTGCTCTCTGGTCGTGAGGGAAAGGCTGCATGGGGCATTGTGTGAAGAGCACACTTCAGGACTGTTCAGAGCGGCGTACAGGCCGAACGGCTGCTCTCTGGTGTGAGAGAAAGGCTGCATGGGGCATGTGTGAAGAGCACACGTCAGGCTTCTTTTGGTTAAAATCTACTTCGACGCTACCGTGAAAGACGGAGAAGAGTGATGTATCTAAAAGCTGTATGGTTTATCAAATTATTAATTTCACAAATGTATAGTGCGTGCTGATAAAATTTTTTAATAAAAAGTCAATTTGTTTTTAAGGGAAAACCATCATAAAATTGCTGCCTTTGCACATAATTTAAGCCTATAATCTGGATAAAGCAAGACAAAAACGTAACGTCAAAAAGTATTTGAGAGGATTTAATATCTGCTGCACAGTACGTAGAAGTATTCTATATTCATATAAAACTTGTATGTCATCAGTGGCACGTAGAAGCTTTCATTATTTCAGTTTTTATACGGCTATAATACTGTATATTGGCTGTTAAAAATATATATCTTTGGAATATAAATGTTGATGTTTTCCATCTTTGCTACCTCTATAGAGTAGATTGGGACAATTTGTGTGGGAAATTTTGTTCCTCACATACATTTTCAATCAAAATGATTTGAGGGACACGTAAGCAATTTCCTGGGGAGTACGGCTCATTTGTTTCCATTAAAACAATGCAATGCAAGCACTCCGAGGGTGGGTGAGAAACGTCTGTTTAAATCCAGCGTGTTGTTTTGCACATAAACACGCCGCTGGAGAAGATCACACTGATTGAAGCTGAGGGTTTAAGTGTATCCCCATATCCCTCTGAAGCTGGGTGAAACCTCGCTCCTTGTTTCGCCTCTCTGTACCTCCTCGTTTCGCCTCTCTGTACCTCCTCGTTTCGCCTCTCTGTACCTCCTCGTTTCGCCTCTCTGTACCTCCTCGTCGCTCTTCGCTCACTGTGAGAACCAGTTACTCCCACAGTGAGAATAACGGGCCTCATTCACCAACCAAATTTGTTCTTAAGACTTTCTTTAAAAATGTTTTCATGAACCTTCTGGCATTCGCCAATGTTTTCTCACTTGGGATTTTTTCTTGGGTAGAACAGAAGATCAGAACGCACACATCAGTTAATGGCCAAATGTTTGTGAAAACATTTTTTTTAAAGTCTTAAGAACAAATTTGTTCATCGAGTGATTGGTGAATGAGGCCCAATGTTTCTCATGCCCCACACATGGAACCCCACCCCGGTCATTTTCATACAACACAAAAGATCAGGACTGGGAAATGAGGGCCATATAGCCTACTGTACATCGGGAATTCATGCCAACTTCTGCTCTAAATTATTAAATTAGCCAATTTGTAATTTGTATTGTTTACGGTACTGTTATGTTGTTTACGGTACTGTACTATGTTGTTTACGGTACTGTACTATGTTGTTTTGAGTACTGTACTATGTTGTTTACGGTACTGTACTATGTTGTTTACGGTACTGTACTATGTTGTTTTGAGTACTGTACTATGTTGTTTTGAGTACTGTACTATGTTGTTTTGAGTACTGTACTATGTTGTTTACGGTACTGTACTATGTTGTTTTGAGTACTGTACGATGTTGTTTTGAGTACTGTACTATGTTGTTTACGGTACTGTACTATGTTGTTTTGAGTACTGTACTATGTTGTTTTGAGTACTGTACTATGTTGTTTACGGTACTGTACTATGTTGTTTTGAGTACTGTACTATGTTGTTTACGGTACTGTACTATGTTGTTTTGAGTACTGTACTATGTTGTTTACGGTACTGTACTATGTTGTTTTGAGTACTGTACTATGTTGTTTACGGTACTGTACTATGTTGTTTTGAGTACTGTACGATGTTGTTTACGGTACTGTACTATGTTGTTTTGAGTACTGTACTATGTTGTTTACGGTACTGTACTATGTTGTTTTGAGTACTGTACTATGTTGTTTACGGTACTGTACTATGTTGTTTTGAGTACTGTACGATGTTGTTTACTGTACTGTACTATGTTGTTTTGAGTACTGTACTATGTTGTTTACGGTACTGTACTATGTTGTTTTGAGTACTGTACTATGTTGTTTACGGTACTGTACTATGTTGTTTTGAGTACTGTACGATGTTGTTTACTGTACTGTACTATGTTGTTTTGAGTACTGTACTATGTTGTTTTGAGTACTGTACTATGTTGTTTACGGTACTGTACTATGTTGTTTTGAGTACTGTACTATGTTGTTTACGGTACTGTACTATGTTGTTTTGAGTACTGTACTATGTTGTTTACGGTACTGTACTATGTTGTTTTGAGTACTGTACTATGTTGTTTACGGTACTGTACTATGTTGTTTTGAGTACTGTACGATGTTGTTTACGGTACTGTACTATGTTGTTTTGAGTACTGTACTATGTTGTTTTGAGTACTGTACTATGTTGTTTTGAGTACTGTACTATGTTGTTTACGGTACTGTACTATGTTGTTTTGAGTACTGTACTATGTTGTTTTGAGTACTGTACTATGTTGTTTTGAGTACTGTACTATGTTGTTTACGGTACTGTACTATGTTGTTTTGAGTACTGTACTATGTTGTTTTGAGTACTGTACTATGTTGTTTTGAGTACTGTACTATGTGTCATGGTTAGGAAAAGATTAGTTTGCATACAACAACACCATCTGCTTGTGTTTTTTTTGGAAGATATCCAACAAAAGCGTTTCCAAATTGCTGTCACATGATATTAATGAGGCACACATCTCACTTTTTTCCAAATACTTGAAATAATCCTTTGTGCATGAGAATGGCAGTTTTTTTGATTGTTTTTTTTTTTTTAAAAGCAGCCAACATAAGGGGTAAGTTTGGTACAAACTGCAACTGTTTCGACTCCACATACAGATGACTTATCACATCTTTCTTTGCAAACACACCTGTCTAATGTTAAAGGAAGTATATATTTGAAAAATCACCAAAGACCTTTTTTTAATTATCTACAGACGATACTACACGCAGAGTTGATTACCTGATCTTTAAGATGGCACTCCAAAAAATCCAACCAATGATGACAGTTTGGAAAATATAAAAATTCAAGCTCTTGGCAACTTGACATTATCTTTGTAGCTTCAAAATCAATCACATATGCATGTGCAGGTATATGTCCATGTCAATAGAGCAGTATATCAAGACAATGTTCTTTACTGTTCATTCTTTCTGTGTAACAATGTATGGAGCTATTTCTGTTTCCCATGCTTGAAACTCAAATGGCTCATTGCAAATTCTTTGTCTATAATATCTGTGCAATGTTGATGAAATCCTTGATGAGAACTGTATCATAATGCCAAATCAGACTGCCAAGAGTGGTTTTGCCAAGCACGACAGAACTGTAAAAACATTCAAATTAAAAGCTTATGAAAACAAATCAAGCTATATATGGCTTATATTAGGACCATGTTAAGTTACAACAGCATTTATTGAAATGGGGTGAATTTTTCCTACAAGGTTGACCAACGTTTATCATGCTACCGCTTCATGGTGAGAATTCACTAATAAGGGTAACCACAGTATCGCAATCCGTTTTGTGTCTGGTTTTGCTTATTTTCATCAACGTTGAGGAAATTTGTGAGGTTTGGAGTGATGTATTTTAGTTAATTTACATTCAATTGGAGTGATATAATTTAGTCAATTAACAGTGCATTGGTCTGGAAACCAGCCAGGAAAGAGTAGCAGGTGGTTTGTAAAACAATGTTTCGGTGAGTGGGAGCTGGTGCCAGCCTTAACGCAGTTCCTTTAGATGATAAACTGCTGTCCAGAGGAGTTTATTTAGCCTAGCTTCACATCTTGCATAGATGGAAAAAACGAAGGCGGCCAACTCGAATACAATCACAGGCCCAGCTCAAACCCGACAGTCGGAGAAGTGGACGGCCATGTCTGACAATTCAGGGTAATTTACGGCAAACTTCTGGACAAGAACACCTCCGTGCACGAGATTGTGTCCGTTTCCGACAGCAGACACGCGTCCGCTAATGGCCAGATACAGTTCCATTTTCTGATGTGCGCGAGTTGTAGTGTCCGTCTGCCCCATAAACGCAGCTTTCCATGTAGCGAGTGGCGGGGGTGGCTGACGCACGTTTAGACATCGTCAGCTCGGCCGGCCAAAACCCTTCCATCTCCTGCGCCATTACGCATCGCCCTGCGGGGCTACCCGCCTCAGTTTGCACTGGCACGGCGCCCGTATTGGATGCCAGACCATGGGGGCTCATCCAAGCTCTGGAACAGAGCCTCAATGGGATGCGCCACCATGTAGCCTCCTTGCCAAGACTGTGTTGAGGATCACATCTGGGGAATGGAATCACATATTTTCTTTGCGATGGACATATTCAATATCCGTGGCTCCGGAAAACGAGCGCGCATTCGGCACATCGCCCCCGGAGACCCATTCGGGTTTGTCTTGGCATCAGTCCTGGGGGGTCTAAGCGCTACAGTTGGCATCAGTCCTGGGGGGTCTAAGCGCTACAGCTGAAGTGTGGCGTGTGTGTTTCAGCCCAGGACATGCTCCGTGGGGGCATGACGTATTGTGACCAGGTTAAATCTTATATTTCATTTGCAATTTTTTTTTTGCCTGGAGCTTCAGACAGATAAGAAGTAAGCTACTGTACGGGGGGAGAATTTCCTCCGATATTGGAGACTTTGCAGGTGTTGACTGTTTAGAGTAGAGAACAGCTGTTCAGAGCAGTCCCATCTGTAGAGCACAGGGAAAGAGCCTGGTCTCTGGGCTTGGTTGTACACGTTGAGCCAGACAAGGTTTGTGTGTTAACAAAACAGAGGAAGATTGACGAAAAGCCTTCCTCCATGTCAACAAAATGCTTCATAAAGACTTAAACGAGCTCCATTAATTTTGTGAAATCAGTTGATGTCATTATGAAGACCGTAAAGAGCGGTTCATTTCCTGCAGTAGAGAAAGGGCAGATTCAGCCCTGGCTCAATTAGGGCAGTCAGAAAGAGAGGCCATGTGTGCCACTGCTCTCCATAATATTTCTGCACCTAAATCAATTTATAAGCCCTTTCGAGTTTGGGATTTTGATTTGCCACTTTGTCCAAAACACAAACCCTTTTTCTGTTTCTAATCAGTCACAAATGCAGTGGTCTGCCCATGATGGATAATGCTCACTGTGTAATACCACTTAACGAGCCACATCAATATCTGGGTCTACAGCAGCTGGTATTGGACCAGCACACATGTTTGGAATAACAGCATAAACCCATAAAGGAAGTTTAGAAGACGAAAGTTTGGTCTTTTATCGTTTGTTTTTGCAGTGCCTTATAGTTCCCTAAAAAACCATTTCAGTAAATATTAACGATAATAAGCCCAGACCACTCTTGACTATTACAATTCATATTGTTTTTATGGTGTCGGATGCTTTGATTATGGCCATTATTTATAATTGTCTATATTTTCATCGTAAAATTACAGCTACGTAAATTAATTATTATTACTATTATTATTATTGTTATTACTACAACTACTATTATTACATCTGGAACTTATAATCTGTGTTTTAGCCAGAGGTGCCTGCCAGGGTTGGAGTTGTCTTTGGTTTCACAGTGATGGCAGAATTCTCCAGCAATACAGGAGAGGGGAATTTAAATGTACAGAATAATTAGACTGGTGAATTTAACTCAGCAGTCTTGCTGAAATGAAATATTAAGGTGGTTTTTGATGAGGTAAATGAATGCTGAACTGGGAATAACAATATCAAGTCCTATTGTGTGCTTGTTAATACTCTGACTTTAATTGCCACATTTGGCATACTTCACATTATGATAAAGGTTTTATTTTTTTATGCATGTTAAAGTACTTTAGCTTTTTCTCTCTTGAATTCAGCAGTACAAAGCACTCTGTAGCACTGGCTGACCCACACCTCCAGTGGGTTACAGAGGTAAGTCTATCAGATGGGCATTGGTAGTAATCAGACAGGAAGAATTTCTTGATGGCGCCCTCTGCTGGAGACGAATGTAGGTGAAGGCACAAGAAGCCAAACCAAAAGGCTAGCTCATACTTTCAAAAACTAAGCACTCCTCTGTCTCCAATGTTGCAGGGTCTCCAAAAATGTACACAGGGTGTGACTGAAGCAACATTCACAAGGCAGGTGTAGCTTCGTAACGCCTCAATGTTTACCGGTAAAATTGTTTTTATTTGACCAGCAAAAATGATTTGTGGAGTAGGCATAGCAGATTTAGCTTTCTTCACGAACAGGTCTGCTCTCTTTGCATTGGCTGCTATGCTCATACGCCCCTGTCAAGTTTTGCTACAACTATAACCTCTCTCAACGAACCTCTCCATTATATGGTCAGCCTTGTATTCAAATTCTGAGATTCTACAATTCTGCAATTCAGTTTACACACACTATAATGTTCCAAAGTGCATTTCTTTTACATTGGGTTAGCTAATCATGTCAACCAATGTCAACAGTGCCATCCAGTTATTTGCTTGCACCAGTTTGCTTGACCAATCAGTATTGGGGAAAAAAATAATGTTATTGTTTCTGACTAGTCATTTATAATAAAATAAAAAATAATTGTATTATAGATATGAAATGTTTTGGTGTACCATATATGGATATTCAATGAACAGCAGTGAGGAGGAAGGAGGCAAAATGGTTTCTTCTCACAGCCACTCCCCACCACGGCTGCCTCCTCCTGCATGCATGCTGCACACTGCCAGTCTAAACGCCCTCCTGCATGCATGCTGCACACTGCCAGTCTAAACGCCCTCCTCCACCACTGCTCCATCCCTCATGCGTGTATAAGACTGTCTGCATTACTGCTGGATCTGTTCTGGGTGTGTGTGGGCGGGGGTTGTTGCTGCCCTCTCTGCCTCATCCATGCATGCTTGTGTGGATGTGATGTGCAGGAGGGCTTCCGGAACAGAGCCATACCACCAAACATAACCGTATTGCCTTTTCAGATTGATAATAAAGGAGTATAACTTTGACAACAGCGGTCCTGACTGAACAGCATTTTATGAGCCCTGCACAAGAGCCCAAAAATGCTGACGGTGTTCCAGCGCACTGTACACATCAACCTGACACATTCCAGAAAGATGTTCAATATTTATACTAAGTGTGGACACTTAATTGAGGCTTATTTACTGTGTGTGCTGAACAGATGTCTGTACTCATGCTTCCTAATGTCCAGGTCTCCCTCTGCACTGACTGTCTAAATCAGGGATTGAAAGCTCCACTGACCTGGGACGACCGCTGCAGTGCTTATTTTCCATAAAGTTCAATAGGAAAATAAGTCAGGAGAAACAACGCTTAAAGTGATCCATCCTCATTTACTGCATATCTGGCAGCAGAGTGATGGTTTGGGGCTCGTTTGCTACCTCAGACCCTTGATGACTTCCCAGCCATTTATCCAATCATGTGTTCCATACTGTTCCAGCATAATTTACAGCTGAATCTAGACCCCCCCCCCCCCCCAATTCCCATAGAGAACCATTCAAATGCAGAGAGGTTATAGTATCTCTTATAAGAGTACCTGAAAATAAGATATCAAGAGTCTTTTGATGTTGTTTGGTCGACATCAAAAAGTCATGGCATGCAAAGGTTATGTAGCCAACCACTATACATGGCTACTTTATTTTATAGTATATCCCAATACTTCAGTTGGTCTGAAATAGGGGGACTATGTAAAAAAAAAAAAAAAAAATTCATTTATAAATTGTGAATTCTATATTTATACAAATACCCTCTAATAACAGCTGAAAATCAGTACTTTAACCTCCTATGAATGGTTTAATTTCAAATCAGAACTTTTGGAGTATAGAGCCAAATGAAGAAAAAATACTTCCTTGTCCCCGTTGGGCACTGTATACGTATATGCGCAGATTCTCCCCATTCCCCTCAGCTTGAAGCCGCTCGCTTCCTTTCTTGCCGCCGGGTTTTAAAAGAGTCGCAAGAGTTACCTAGCGCACACCGAGAACCAATCAGCGTTCACCTGGCGTGTCCACCATTCACAACAATGCACACGCGTGTGCGCCAGCTCAACTTCCGCAAGAAACAGAAATCCAGCTCAACTTTCACATGATGCAAGAAAATTGTATGAGAAAAAGGCAAGATGAATAAGCTTTAGTCTCCATGTTGTTTGCGCTGTGCCTGGAAAAACACGCTGTAAACAACTCGAGACTTTCTGAGGTTCCACATGGTAGGACAAATTCAATGGTGCTTGTGAATCAGGAGGAAGCAAGGGAGTTGGACAACAGCTGGTTTTATATTAAACCCATCTTTGTGATCTCTCTGTGACATCAACATTAAACACTGCAATGAAAACAACGCTACAGATGGACGGCCCTTTGCTTAAACGCGCCAATGTCTCTCCATTATTAAAAACTAGTTAGAGCAGCGAAAGGATAATTATCGTTTTGGATTTCCCTCTTGCTTACTGGCTGCCAGTGATGGAACTGCAGTAAAATTCTCGGTTTACACTGGCTGGTGTTACATACCGTTTGTCTGTACATTAACGCTGGCTGGTGTTACATATGTCTGCACATTAACACTGCCTGGTGTTATATACGTCATTCACACTGGCTGTGAGCACACACCCAGTGAGCAAAAGCTGGAATCTATAAGTCTAGATGGGTGGAACCAGTTGAGAGAGGTTTTGACATAAATGGACTGGGTTAACCCTAAAATAGCTTACGTTTTACCTGGATATAGTCTGGCTACGTACCATGCTACTTTCAACCACGTAGCATGGCTTTCACCTGAACGCCTAGATGGAATTTCACTGACTTTTCACCACAAGAATGTTCATTAGGTATATACGTCTGTACCTTAACACTGGCTGCTGTAACATATCTGGTGTTGTACACAGCTGTGCATTCAGGTTCTCCTATTGCTTGTTGATTATGAGCATAATTCAGGTTAAACTGGAGGCACAGTTGATTCTGTTATCGCACTCATTTCTAAACTTCATGATGAGAAAACCATACACATTTTTCAACAAAATCCAATGCATTTCTGGCCTCCGAGCAACACAAAATATAAGCATGAAGCTGATAGGGCGTGAGCCGCTGGTGCTGGCAATGTGTTTAGCAGACCTGTGTATGTGCGTGTGCGTGTGCGTGTGCGTTCTATAGCTGTTGTTTTCATACAGCAGCCCCCACGCCTGCTGCATTGGAACACACAAATAGTTTTAATGGCAAAAGTTTCCATTGCAAAACAATGACATCACTTTGAGCGCATGCTCAAAGTTATACTGGATCACAGCAAAACAGTTACTTTCTTCTTCACAGTTCCATGTACTTTACAGTATGTATAATATACAATGAAAAGGTTCGTTATACATCCGGCCATGAGTTATATTTAAAAATATTGCTTTACCAATAAAATGGCTGTAATAAAAGTCATTCAAATTATTTGTGCTTTTGTCATCTGACGAGGTCATTTGTGGTTTTTTTAGGGGTTAAAACGGACTTGGCTTTGTATCCTCCGTTCCCTGAGTTTAATCAAATATCTGTGTTCTGCCAGAGAACAGGAGAGAAAAAAAACGTGCTCATTTTGGAGAGAATAACTGGAAAGATTGGCTGTGGCTGGACTTATTCAAAATGAGATTTTCTGACAGTTAACAAGGGCCCATAGCTCATATACGTAGCTAAACTGGACGCGGCCGGTGTGGATTTATTCGACTTCCCTCCCTCCCGACCCGGCATATTCAGGATACGTGCGTGACAGCTGAGGGGAAATCGCTCGTGAGGGAGCACGTCACCGTGGCGCAGTGATATAAACCTCATGACTCCCACCCAACTCCCATTATATCTATCCTCAGCTGGACTTTCACTGTGAAATTATCACGCGCATACTTTCATATCACGTCTGGCTTGCTGTCGGCCCGATGATGTTCGGAACATGAAAGCGAACCGCGGCGTCCGTCACGTCGGCGGTTTCTAAGATCTGACGGCACCGTTTTCCTCGTCAATGAGACGGGATTTTGGAAGGTTTTTGAGATAGCTGCTAATAATTCAAAAAAGCAATTCATCTATTCATAATAAATGTATGAGGAAATTCAGAAGTTCAGAATCTCAGCAGATAAAAGTAGTTTATGGCATAGCGCTCTGGTTTGTGATTAGGTATGTTGGGAGTTAAAATGTTACATTTTATATATAAAGTATGTGTGTGTATTTCCAATAATTTCTACTAGTATAATAATAACATAATATTATAATATGAATATTATCTATAATCCATAATTACTTACTAACACTTTAGTTTAGTCTAACAGAATAAATCTAATCTCATTAACCTAATTTGGGAAACCAGTAAAATGTAAAAAGTGATGATTTGTTAATGCTGAATGTAAACATGAATGATGTGATATGAATGTTATAAATGCCCCGAGGGACTGCCCCTCTCTCTGTGGGACTTGCATCTGGTTGCGTGAACTGACTCCTGCAGAATAAAGAACACAAAGGGTTTTTCTACAAACCCTTGGGAGTCTTACAGGTAAGAGGAGATGAGGGGGGCAGGTCACAGTGCACACTATGATCCAACATGTCCTCCACTGTCCTCCTATACACTTCTACAGTACCTCTATACTGTCTGTAAACCCATCATCAATAAATGTGTGCTCAATGAGAGACGATAAGTCATCCAGATTTAAAACCAACATAAATGAAAGAAGAAAGCCCAGGTTTCCCTGGCTGACCACCCAGCTTCTTAGTCACCCTTTGATTCATTACATTACATTACATTATAGACATTTAGCAGACGCTCTTATCCAGAGCGACGTACATAGTGCATTTTCAAACTAGGAACAAGAACGTTTAAAAACAACCCTAAAAAGGCAAATATGAATCTAAGTACTAGGCGCAGTCAGTATGATTGGGGTTTTTTTTTTTTTTTTTTTGGGGGGGAATTACACAACATTAATAACAATAGTCACAGGGAGGTAGGGAGGGGTGGAGAGAGGTGCAGCTTGAAGAGGTGCTTGAAGAGTAATCAAATCATATTTGATTACTAACTAAACTGCATCGTTTGAGCCTTTTATGACCGTCTTTGTTTAGGCCAGGGTGGAGGATTGGACTGTTCTGTGTGTAGTGCAGGCCCGATACAAATCCATGCACAATTGCCATCCCAAACATAATTCATGACTGCCAAATGTCCGTGTTTATTGCACTACATTAAGATGGGCACCTAAAATTATTCAGCTCTACTTTTTGCAATGCCAAGAAATTAATTTTTCTGAGTGATCAGATGATCCATTCTGTTCCGATACAAAATCTTACAAAATGCAAAATGAAAAGTACGTTTTTCCAATTATCCTCCAGAAATTTCTGGTTAAACCTTTGGAAACATTTCCAGTTATTTTCTGTGAAGCTAGTCCCATTAACAGTCAGAAAAAATGAGTTCTTTCGAACGACTGTGTTATCGCCTGCTTCCAGCTTCACGCTGTCTGCAGATGCATCGAGCGTATGTCATTTAGCTATCGGTAAATCTGCCCTGAGAGACGGCTCGCAATGTGTGATTTAGCACATCGCTTCGAGAGAAAGCCGCGAACGGGCTCTCAAGCCGCTCACAGAGGAGGGATGTTGCCGTTTATTCGGCCCCAGGTCTCTAAAATATGAAATCGCTGAAATAGACAGAAGCCGTTTTTTAATGTTGATATATTACTGCCGGAGCGGGGGGTGGTTAGACGATTTATGTCCTCTTTATTCATTCTACCTTTTCAACAAAATTAACCCCTTTGCTTCACGGGTCTCTTGTTTTTTCCCCATGTTCTCATTTCTTTATTATGATCGGTATTTAATCAGCATTACTTGTGTTATTTCAGGATTTTAACAAATGATGTCATAGTTTGTGATGATGTCATCGTTTGTGATGTCATCACCGTTTGTGCTCTTGACTATAGGGCACTTGCCTGAATGCACTTGACGGCCCGGCTGCATTTAGTTTTTTAAGCATCAACTCTGAACTGCCTTTAAAAGGAAAAGTGGGTACATGCCAAAGAAATTTAGACATTATCCCAGAAAAATAATAAAAAGCTTATTTTTATATCTGATGAAAACTGCTAAAGATATTGTCAACCCACGCGTTTGTCAAGATGTTCTCATGAAAGAAATAAAGGCTTTCAAATTTTATGTTTTTTTTTTGCAATGTGATGTGCTAATCATGTCTTTTAAATGTCCAACTGACATCACTACAGGGATTACTGGACCCTTTTAAAAATGCCTAATAAAGGTTTTATGCGCTTCTCTTCAGTCCCATGGGGAAGAAATAAACTTTCTCTGGAAGTTTCTCTGGCTGGTAGAATATCCCGGTGCCCTTTCCAGCCATTTCCACTACAAATGATAAAGAGACTGAGAAAGAATGAGATCAAACTCTCTCATTTCCAGCAAGAACCACGCTAAGTACGCTCTCTTCAAGAGTACCACGTGATACCACCAGTTGTCCGTCACAACCAAGAACAAGATGGCCCATTAGCCCGTCAAAACCCAGCCCAGCTTACGCAAATGAAATGTATGAAACAATATATTGAAATTAACTATATTATCAAGATATCGCATCACTTTTCAATATATTGTAGCAAACCAGGTTCTGTCGGGGCTCGGACACGGGTCTCCCAGGGGAGAGACCGCTACGCTAACCGCTGCGCTAACGACTCAGCTACAGATTCATTCACCTTTAGCGGAGGAGTTAGGCTACCTCAGGCGCGGATCGCTACAATATATTTACACATTTTAAATACACTGGTGTGAATTACAGTATATTTATCAGGATATTTTAAAATATATTCACATACTTTTACTGCAGTATACATATATTGCATGCATATATTGCAGTATATTCCACTTCCATGAGGGAGTTTAGGGCCAGCGGCCCATACGGGTGATTTATTGGGCCCATACGGGTGATTTATTGGGCCCATACGGGTGATTTATTGGGCCCTTGACCGTTTCCTGAAGTGCCTCTGAAAATCCCTCCCTATTGTTTAGAGGAAGCTGGGTGTTGTCGAGTGTCTCCAGTGGTGGGCGACAGGAAGTGGCACAGCAGAGTGTGAGAGCACACCAGCGTTATCTGAAGGTTAGGGCAACTCTCCCTTTTCAAACCTCTGTTTTAATTGAACCAGGAAGCTGAGCTCAGCTGCGGTCCTGCCCCGTGGTGACAGGTCCGTGTGTTACTGATACGCCTGTTTGAGTTTGAGCCTCGCCGTTACAGAAACGCTGAACAAGAGGAAACGAGAACAATCACCAGGAAACGCATTCCCCTCGGTAGCCAAAACTACGCCTCACTTTCTGCAACTGCAAAGTGTGAGAACCAGGCCAGACATTCGGAAAATTCCGTACAGCCAACTGATGGCAGAACATGATGAAATTAATCTTTGCTTGGCTCTAATTTTTACGAGGACCTGCGTTGAGTTGTTTTTGTGCTCACAGATTGAGTAAACACATGAAATGTTTTTAATTAGAAATTTAACTGCAAGCAGAACTAACAGGGATCACAAGCAGTCATAACTGTTGTAAAGTGACATTAGTAAAATGCATCGCACAAGTGCTGTGAATTACACATGCATCATTTGTTAACTACAAGTTATTGCAACAAACTTTGCAAAATTTACAAATGACAGAACTATTGCGTATTTATTCGAGGCGCAACTTGACTAAGTCACCATGCACAGATAATCTTCCTTCGATGGCCATTCACAGAAAACACTGAAAACTAAGATAAAAAAGCTGTGTCTGGATGCCCACTTTAACGCAATTTAATTTATGTTCCCTTTTGCAAAGTTGCAATTATTTTGTCTGATGACGTGCTACATAACAGTGGCTCCAATTATTACATCATACAGTAGTGCTTACCCACAATGCAGCTCAGAGCACATTACCACTATCTTTAGGTAACTCCACTGGTTCCCTCAATATTGAGAGCACATTACCACTGTCTTTAGGTAACTCCACTGGTTCCCTCAATATTGAGAGCACATTACCACTGTCTTTAGGTAACTCCACTGGTTCCCTCAATATTGAGAGCACATTACCACTGTCTTTAGGTAACTCCACTGGTTCCCTCAATATTGAGAGCACATTACCACTGTCTTTAGGTAACTCCACTGGTTCCCTCCAATATTGAGAGCACATTACCACTGTCTTTAGGTAACTCCACTGGTTCCCTCAATATTGAGAGCACATTACCAGTCTTTAGGTAACTCCACTGGTTCCCTCAATATTGAGAGCACATTACCACTGTCTTTAGGTAACTCCACTGGTTCCCTCAATATTGAGAGCACATTACCACTGTCTTTAGGTAACTCCACTGGTTCCCTCAATATTGAGAGCACATTACCACTGTCTTTACCTAACCGCACTGGCTCAGGGCTGAGTTTAAGGTCCTTCTCACTACTAGTGCACAGCATGGCAGGGCTGTCCACTATTATCTGTAAAAGGCCTGTGTGGGTGCAGGTTTTTGTTCTAGCCCAGCACTAAAACACCCGATTCTACTTATCAAGCTCTTGATTGCAGCACTATTTAGGGGCTTGGCCCTTTTGATGGTTTCCGAATTCTCAATTGAGAAACCGAGAATTCTGACACCCTACAAAATCGCAGATTCCCTAAATAGGGAGCCATTCCAAATGCAGACCAAGTGTCTTAGTACTGGAGTAGATCAAAAACCTGCTCCCACACCAGCCGTTTTCAGAGAATATTGGACACTCCAGCATCATGGGCCTTGGATCTTGGATTTCGGAGTGAACCTTTCCAGAAGAATAAAAATTAAGTTCACATCTCTGCATGCCATCTTCGAAATCCAATACATTATAATTTCAATATTCATATCAACTATAATTGCTCATTTAACATGCGTCTGGATTATACAATGTGCACCTGGCCCGGTCCACATATACCTGGATCAAAGTGTCTCCCACATGCTTTACGGTTCATTGCAGAGAGGGAGGGAGAAAGCCAAGAGCCTGTTGGAAGAGTGGGCCTGCCACGACTGCTGCCAGAAAGCTCAGTCTCTCCTTTGGGCCTCCGCTGGACCATCATGCATCTGTGCATCCCAGGAACCATGGGACATCTACAGCCACATTCCTGAGACGTTCAGAAATTAATATTAGGATTCTGATGTCATTCTTTCCCATCTGCCAAATGCGTTCTGTCGCAAAGTCCAATACTAAATCGTACACATAAATGGCAAAAAAAGAATGAGAATAAAAAGAGATTTTGGGGTGAAACTGGGAGAACATGACAGCTTACAGAGATGCAGAGATCCAAGGGTGGTTTGCTAGGAAACCCAACTGGGAATTGATTTTGTTTTTTTCTGTCAAATTAATAGGGTCTGTGCACCACAGCCGTACAGATAAAGCCTTACGTAAACTCTACCTGTGCTCAGTGAGGTAATAACCATTAGTTTACATTTTAAATGGGAGTTGATTGTGATCTTATTTCAATGCCTTCGGTTAAAATCAGAGGAACATGAATCAAAAGAAACTACATTCGTATAAGATGTACACTCAATGTGTATCGGTTAAGATGTCTAATAAGCTAAAGGTAGAAGCATTTCAAAATATTGCCTACATAATGAGCTACGTACAGTGCTTGAAGTGGACTGGAACGGACTAGTACTTCTACGTTTTTGCACATATGAGCACAAACGCTTTTTCTAGCGCTCAGGTACTTCTCGTTAGTTCTATGTCTGCACTGTTTGTGCGGCCGTGAGATTCTCTTTTTACTCATTCCCACAACAGTCACCATATTGTAGTCCATAATGATTCATTCAAGTGAGCCCATCCATTGACTTTAGTACCAGCACCCGCCATCTTGCTTTCTCCACAGAACAGTCTTTTTAACATGTTAGTTTGGCTCAAAAACGGGAAGTTCCACAACGGACCGTAACGGGACTTCTACGTTTTGCTCATGTGTGTACCGGAACTCCCCCCCCCGCCCCAGTTTCAAGCGTTGCCGACAGTATGTACAGTATACTGAATGTGAATTCCCTGCCACAATTCCCCGTGATTAGAATGGTCCTTAACTGAACATTCTAATGCTGTTGATTCTATTTTCAAAAAACAAAAACATTCAACAACAAAAAAAAAAACATACTCTTGAAGGGATTAAAATACAGTTTGCAAGAAGAAGACTCGCAAAACCTGAGGTGAGCAGATGGAGAGATGCAGAGGAGGAAGAAGATGGAGAGATGCAGAGGAGGAAGGAGATGTAGGAAAAGATGCCAAGAGAACTGACAAAACTTAATTAAATTGAAAGCCATTTTGTGTTTGGATGTTTGTTATAATAAGCTGTTAAAATAGCAGACATTTTCCAAAACATGTAGATTAATGTGTCTGTGCTTTTAGGCCAATAAGCTATCTAATGCCCTGTTGTTTTATTAAATATTTTGTGGATAAACATTCTCAATCAATGTCATTTGTGACATTTATGGCCAGTACCTTTGTATACGATAATACAATGTTTTCAATTGTGTCTGTCATTATTATGATTCTGTCTGAGAATTGGGTGCCCTTGTCTGTCTTTTTTTAGTATAAAAACATTGTTTGATTATTGTAACTGGATCACCATTTTTCAATGTCACTTCTAATATTTCAATGATTAATGTTGACATATCCATTAAATAAAGTGAAAGGACCAAAACTGTTTTCCCAGAAGGCAGTGCTATGTAAGGCACATTAGTATAGAGATTGTTTGATGACTCAGGAGAGCGCCATCATTTGGTTTCCATTAAAGATCTGGAGGCGTTTGACGGGATCAGTATGTGGCCACCCAGCCATACATTACTGATCATAGACAGGCATCATCAGACCAGCATTACAACCTGACTAGTGACTGGTACGTTTCACAGATTAAAATTAAGAACATCCTGGGCTGTAGCAGGATGATGGAGAATGATCTTTGATCTTCAAATGGCTGGGGATCGCCCGAGAAGAATAGGCACAGAAGTGTGTGTGCATGTCTTGCAGGAGACAGACAGGTGTGTGTGTGTGTGTGTGTGTGTGTGTGTAACCTGTAGGGGGGGACAGGCGGGTGTGTAACCTGTAGGGGGGGACAGGTGGGTGTGTAGGTGTGTAACCTGTAGGGGGGGACAGGCGGGTGTGTGTGACCTGTGGGAGACAGACAGGTGTGTGTGTGTGTGTGTGTGCGTAACATGCAGTGGGGGACAGACAGGTGTGTGCGTGCGTGTGTGAGAGCGAGCGTGTGAGTGTGTGTGTGCACGTATGTGTGTGTGTATATGTATGTGTGTATGTATGTATATGTGTGAGCATGTGCGTGTGTGTGTATATGTATGTGTGTGCGTGTGTGAGAGCGAGCGTGTGAGCGTGTGAGAGCGAGCGTGTGAGCGTGTGTGTGTGTGCGTGTGTGAGAGCGAGCGTGTGAGCGTGTGTGAGAGCGAGCGTGTGAGCGTGCGAGCGTGTGTGTGTGCGTGTGTGAGAGCGAGCGTGTGAGCGTGTGTGTGCATGCGTGTGTGTGTGTGTTATTTTAGTGAGTCTGTTTGTTCTCAGTCTGTGCCAGTCTCTCACACCACAGTGCAGGAGCATCTGGGCAGCAGCAGCGCATCACATGACTCCAGCGCGTTCACCCGTCCGCTGACATTTCTGCTCAGACTTTAATATTCACCCGTAGCTGCAACGCACTTCCTTTTCTCCATGATTCCCGTGTTTGTTTAAAGCTCCTCTTGAATGTGAGGTGTATGTTCATAAAGTTTGGACCTGCAGACAAGAGAACAACTCTATCATTATGACATTATATGATCTCTCTCTCTTTCTGTCTCTACTCCTACCTTTCTCTCTCCTTCCTTCTTCCTTCTTCTCTCTCTTTTGCGGTTATAATTTGTCCTCCCTCTCCTGCCCTCTCTCCCCCTCCTCTCTCCCTCTCTCCCTCTGGCAGTGAGTTCTGTGTTTTTGGCAGGAGTGACCAGAATAAAAACAGGAACATCAGACACTAAGAAGAAAAAAGTGAAATGCTCCATTGAGCCTTCGCCCTTTTTTTAATTACGTAGCGTCCAGTATCTTTTTTTTTTTTCTTTCTCTCTTTCCAAGAAGATTTTTGGTAGCGGTAATTAGCCTGCGGAGGATAAAACTAGCGGTCTGGAAAAGACTGGTGCATTTAGGAGCAAGATGGCTAACAAGCAGGTCCTACACCTTCTTCAAAGTCTCCTCTTCTATGCGCTGTTCGGACCCTCTCTCCAAGGAGGTAGGAACGCAAGAGCTTTGTCTATCTGTCCATCTGTCCAGAGTAGAGCTCTGTCTGTCTGTCTGTCCATCTGTCCAGAGTAGAGCTCTGTCTGTCTGTCTGTCCATCTGTCCAGAGTAGAGCTGTGTTTGTTCGTTCCTCATGTTGAGAATACGCTGCTTTTTGTTTTCCAGACTCAGCCATTTGAGCACACGTGTAGAGTGCAGTTAGACTCAGCCGTTTGAGCACATGTGTGTGGAGTGCAGTTAGACTCAGCCGTTTGAGCACACGTGTGTAGAGTGCAGTTACACACTCAGCCATTTGAGCACATGTGTGGAGTGCAGTTACACTCAGCCGTTTGAGCACGTGTGTAGAGTGCAGTTACACACTCAGCCGTTTGAGCACATGTGTGTAGAGTGCAGTTACACACTCAGCCATTTGAGCACATGTGTAGAGTGCAGTTACACACTCAGCCGTTTGAGCACATGTGTGTAGAGTGCAATTACACACTCAGCCATTTGAGCACATGTGTGTAGAGTGCAATTACACACTCAGCCGTTTGAGCACATGTGTGTAGATGAAAATCTGTAGTGTTTAGTGCATCTTCACTAGTCTTCACTAGTTTCAGGAAATCTTTTTTCCTTAGTATATAAGTATGGTTTCTTAAAAGTATCATTCATTATAGCAGTTAAAAAATAAATAAAAAAGCATATTAAATTATCTATTTATTTTTAAATGATCTACAAATTTTTTTACCCACTGAATTTCTGCTTATGAAGCTCCTTGTCTGGAAATAACTGCTGTAATTAAAAACATAAAATCATAATTCTCATGTGCTCCATATTCACAGATGATATTCTCTGCAGACTCTGTTTTTACTCAACTCTTTTGGTTTATTTTTGGAAAGCATGTAGTTTACAATTACAATATTATTAGTACCATCGTATAGATTATTTATTTTGGAGACATGTCACCAGAAATGTGTTTGACTGTAAGCTACATTTAAAAAATATATTATTGCATTTCTAACAGAAAATACATCTGTTCTACACATTACAGATGGTCAGATAGTTTTTTTACATTGGTAATATTCCAGTTTTTTTCAGTTGAATTCACTTGGTGCTCACCTGATCGTTTATGTATGAGAGTTATTATTCTCATAAAATAAGAATGCTTTCCTATACCTGGTTCCGTGGTCTACGGTCTGTAAATCGTTTGGTCTGGAGTGTCGTTATGGTCTGTAATTCTGATTGTCAGCAATACAGTTTATCTTAAATGTATATGTTTGCAATGCAACTGATATGAAATGTAGTTTGTGTGTAGTGTAGGTAATTATAATTAGGTATACAAGTGAATCATGTTCATGTTCAAATTATGGGATAGTTTTTTTTATAATTTCTCAACATTTTTTATCCTCTTTGCATGGATTTGGAATAAATCACAAGGCCAGTTGTGAGGTCACAGTATCCTTATTTTCTATGGAATTCCATAATTACACCTGTAATTCACCTGTACCACATTGCATCACGTTGCCATATTACTACTAAAATACCAGAGCAATGAAATGTCACCTAAATATCACTTTGTATATTAATTATGATTATGATTATGATTGCTATTATTATTATTATTATTATTATTATTCATAGTAGTAAGGAGAGAACTGCAGAGCTGATTAATAAAAATGTAAAGTCATTTCTTGGGCATCCTGGGAAATTCCAGTTCAAATGTAGTTCCTTCTCCTCATATCATGAAATTTTATATCTCACATAAATTCAGATTTTCAAGAAATATACAAGGTTTGATTTTTTATTTTACTAAATGATACCTTTTTTATTCCCTGCTCTGTTAACCGTACTGATAAACTGATTAAATGTGCTCTGTATTATTGAATACCATGAGATCAACGTGGGTTAAATTTCAGGATATCTTTCATGTGCGAATGGAAAGGAAATATGTTATTACACAGCAAGTTAGTTACAATCTGTTGGCGATTAAACCACCTCTTAGTGATTTTAAAAACATTCAGCAACAAAACACTGACATTAATTCAATGTTCATGAGCCAATGTGATTCAGTATGACTGTATTTGTACAGAGCCAGTGCTGTGTGTATGGAGTGTAGTGGGACTTTAGTGCATACTGCATACAGTACTGCATGAGTGAATGAGTAGAGTGTGATCGAGTGTAGTGTGCATGTAAATGTGTGTAGTTTGAGTAGTGTCAGCATTAACCCTTCAAATATGTGATTAGAATGTTCTTAACTGAACATTCTAATGCTGATGTATGTAACAATGATTACTGGTAATTGAAAGAAATGGAGTTCTAGAACACCACTTTAGAATTTTGGGGGGGAAAAACATACTCTTCAAAGGGTCAACTGATCATTCCAACATTGTTCTCGAACATTGACTTTTTGAAACAAACATTCCAAAAAACCTACACAGGTTTGAACACCGTTCACTGATTGATGAGCTGATCTGATGTAGTGGGAGGACAGTAAACATACAGTGTGAGTACATTATAAGCACATCTTGCCTATGGATTTGGGGAGCCTGTTTAACACTACCACAATAGGAATTTACTGTAATGTCGCTCGTGAAAAGAGTGCATTGAACAGCTTTTTGTTTCATGACATAAACTTTCACTGGGTACGTTTTTTTATAGGAGCTAGAAGAGTGGGAAAGTGTTGTGTGTGAGCAATTTGGTCATGACCCTAAACCACAAAGGTCGTTCTTATCGGTCACTATAGATGCACTACCATTAGGTGACCAGTAGGAGGTGTATTTCTCAGTCTCCCTGGTAGTCAGGGCCTATGAACAGAGCCCTGTTCACAATACAGGTTTATAGACGGGCATTGCCGTGTTACAGTAGGGCAAGCTGTCCAAACAAATCCCTGAAATCCACGCTGGCTTCTTTCACTGCCACACCAAGGGTCAGGTTTTTATAATTCATATAATACTTAATTAATATAAATTGTTGTTGGAATACTGTAGAACCTAGATACTCAAATCTGGCCAGTGTTGTTTTTTCTACTTGGTAGTTGGGTTTTCAACATGGGGGCTGCTGACCTCTGGGAGTCCTTTAGGTACTGTAGGGGGTCTCTTGCCAGATTTCACATGCAATGACTATACTGTATATATATATTTGAGAAAATATTTTGAAATGTAAAACCTTTTTTATATAATATTTTATATTATAGCCCTTTTATGATCGGGGTCCCTTGGATGCTGTTGAGTCTGGGTGGGGGTCCCTGGATCAGAAAGGTTTGGTATCCCAGGTCTACACCAGTCCCTGATTGGGGGGGGAAGAGTAAAAAGCCTGTCTGTGCTGTACAGAGCACTTTTATACCACTAATTTTAAAAAAATCATTTTGGATGTTCTGTTCATAATTCACTTTAGATAAGACCAATCCCTTATATGCTTTAATTAATGAAGATATATACCGTACCGGTCAAAAGTTTGGACACACCTACTCACAGTTTTTTTTTCTTTTCATTATTTTTACTGTTTTTCTCATTTTATTATAGTAAAGACATCAAAACTATGAGAACACAAATTAAATTATGCAAAGACCAAAAAAGTGTTAAACAAATCAAAACAGTCTTCTATTTTAGTTTCTTCAAAGTAGCCACCTTTTGCCTTGATAACGGCTTTGCACATTCTGGCCATTCTCTCAACCAACTTCTGTGATAAACAGGTATTCCACAGGTAAACAGGTGATGCTATCATGACTTTATATAAAAGGATATCAAAAGACTTCATATCTTATTCCCAGGTACTCTTAGAAGCGATACTATAGTCTCTCTGCATTTGAATGGATCTCAATGGGAATTGGGGGGTGGGACTAGATTAAGCTGTAAATTACATGGGAATAGTATGGAACACATGGCTGGCTAAATGGCTGTAAGTCATCAAGGGTCTTAGGTATCAAACGAGCTTCAAACCATCACTCTGCTGCCAGATATGCAGTAAATATGGATGGATCTTTTTAAGGGTTGTTTCTCCCGACTTATTTTTCCAGAGTTCAATCGGAAAATGAGTCAGGTTCTGAGTCGCTTCTAAGATTACCTGGAAATAAGATAGTCTTTTGATATCCTTTTATAGAGTCATGATAGCATCACCTGTTTACCACAGAAGTTGGTTGAGAGAATGGCCAGAATGTGCAAAACTGTTATCAAGGCAAAAGGTGGCTACTTTGAAGAAACTAAAATATAAGATTTTTAAAAATTTGTTTAACACTTTTTTGGTCTTTGTATAATTTAATTTGTGTTATCTCATAGTTTTGATGTCTTTACTATTATAAAATGTGGAAAACAATCAGAATAACGAAAAAAAACCTTCTATGAGTAGGTGTCTCCTAATTTTAGTACTGTATATTGATTTGACTCCCGTAATAAAAAACATGTACCGGAAATTAATTAATCAAAACCTCAACATTGTAGAACCCTCTCTAAACACTGCAGTGAAGTGCCACACGGTCGCAGGGCACAGTCCCAGTTTATTCTTTCACAATCGTGAAGCGGAGGGGGTTTCCGGAGTCAAACGAGAGTGTTTAATTGGTGCATTCTGGAGTGGCCACAGCTGAGAATTTACAGCATATGAATTTATAAAAATACTTTTGAAATGATTAGGGTGAAGGTGACTGTGGCAGATCGTTTAATAAAATGACATGCTTGCTTTACCACCGCGTTTGTTCAAAGCGCCCACGTGAGCCGTAATATCCTTGGAGAGTGCTCAGAAGTCACAGCACACTCACTCCGTTGTCCAGTGACTGTAGTCCCGGGTCTGCAATGAATTCGGCCCCTCTGTGTGTTTAAAGCACTAATGAGCCGGTAAATCTCTGCTCCTATAAAACGTTGGCCGGAAAGGCAAAGGAGCTCGTCGGTGTTCGTTCAAGTTTACGAGTCTCTCCTGCTTTTCAAAATCAACCTTTCCGGTCTGTGGATATGTACTGTATATACAGCATATAATCGAGTGCCTCGTGTCCATTGGCCAGATTCAGGCGTAAGGTCAGTACTCCTTCCAGCGGTCTTATATCCCAGGTCACTCTACTCTACTGAATCGAGCGGTGTTTCCGAGCAGCAGTGCAACCCTGCAGTGTAGGGCTTTTCTAGCTTAGCACACTTTGATCAATGCATGCCTTTCTTACTGAAGGTGCACAGGTCTGTCCGTTACCTGCACGTTACCTGTGTCTGTGACTGCCTGTCACTGTCACCTGTGTGCAACTTCCCCTGGGCCAGTATCCCAATCGTTACCACCGTCTCCATGGAGACATGGTACTGAAACCCCCATGTAGCCAGGCAACGTGACCCTAAAGAGGGGGATCGTATTACATCGCCTTTCATTTAGCAGACCCTTTATTCAGTGTGACTTACAAAGAGGAGGAAAATAATAACTACAATAGTGTGTTGTAGTAATACTAATCGTAATAACGTGCTTTAAAACAAAACTACACCACCACCCTCGTAAGCGGTGAACTGATTAGTAAGCATCTCAGATGTAAGAGTCCCGGATGTGGAGATTAAAACCTGCGGGATGGAATCATTCATATTCAAACACTATTTAAGTACAACACATGTAATGATGATAAAGCACTCACAATATATTTTTGGTTCAGTCAAAATATTAAATATTTGCATAATGAAGAATCTCACGTAATATTTATTTTTCTTTTTTCCTGGAGAACAAGTGAGCCAATAAAATTATTTTCGGTTGAAATCAACATCCTTTTGCGCAGCCTACCCAACATCCTGCAGCCATGTGTAAAATGTTTAAATATAATGCAAACACATTGCCTGTTTGAATAGCATGACGGTCTGAAAATGAAAAGTAAAGGCACTGAAACGGCATCATCCAGACTGCAATCAAAAAACATGTAAAATACGGGGACAAAATCATGCTAAATGAGGAAAACAGAAAACAGAAGCAAAACAGCGAGACTAGATCGTCTCCGATTGCCTTTAAAGTTTACCAGAGATTAACGTTACTACAAGACTGCCAAATTGCATAAAGACATGGGTGAAAGAGTTAATTTGTGTTTTTAAAGGTTTATTTGGCAACAGCATATTTCTGGCCATAAATTTTGCGTCAGTGGGAAATCCACCAATGTAACTTTAATTCTTAACCATTGAACTCCAAGTGTGTTTCTGTTTAGTTGACAGTGCCAACATGTGGCCAAGACATTTCACAAAGTTAAAATGCAGCATCGCATTGTGGTTCCCACAAGAAATTACTAATTCCTAAAAAAAAGTACGGTTGCTTAACTGTACAGCACTATAACTACGGTTAAAATCATTCAAATGAGACGCAAGAAACAAGACTGGCTTTGTTCACAGACATTATGTTAATAAGACATACCTGTAATTTATTAATACACTTAAAATTACTTCTTCCACCCATTTCAATGCACTCTGCTTTTATGAACACACTTTTAAGAATGTATTATGCATTTAAGATTAAGAATAAGATTTGCGGGGACAAAGATGTTATTCTTAAAAAGTGGGTTGCACTGTATTTATTCAGTGAAATTAAACTGGATACTAATTTGTCAGACAAATTGGACACCAATTTGCTGATATTCCACTGTCCCTGACACAAAAGAATGGTTTCACAACAAATTTCTTCAATGCGTTTTTTAGCTCAGATAACTTGACCTCGAATGTCTTGCTCAAACGCCCAAACTAAGTGCTAACAGCCTTCCTCAGTGGGAACGGGGGGGGGATAAACGTAGTCTTGAGTGGGAAAGGATGGCAGCCGTCTCTGCTGGTGTTTATTTGAGTTACTGGATCACATGTGCGTGTGACAGCAGCGCGTGGGCCCTTGTCCAGCATGAGAAAGGGGTGTTTTTTCGTTTTTATTTTTATTTTTTTCAATCAGCAATTCGTACTTTTAACTCTTCAGTTTTACGCTGCCTTCAAGTGCTCCTCGGAAGCTCCTATTTCCCAGTTGCCAAATCTTAATTCCGAGATTGACGCATTCACGTGCTCCGAAACCGGAATTACCAGCAAACAGGTAGAAAGTAATTGCTTCTTTTTTTATCCTATATGAATAAAAGAACACATTGAGAGCTGCTATCACTTTCCGCAGGAGAAAGAAGAGAAGAGAAAACGTATGAGGAGAGTATTTTACGATGTATTAAAGTATATTTTACGAGGCTAAATGGTTGTGCGCTGTGTGTGCGTGACCATATGATGATCTGCTACGTTGCCTGGTTACATTGTCATACGTGAATCTATCGTATTATCTGCCATTTCGACTTGGCAACGGGGAAATAGGAGCACTTGACGGATAGAAAGGTGAAAGGTCAGTGGTGAAACGTCACAAGTCGGAAACTTGGGTAGCAAAATTATCTCAGACTTTCCCACTTGTAATTACGACTTGGAGGTTCATTCAAGTGCAATTTCCATGTCGGAAACTCGTATTTCCGTTCATTTCGAAGGCAGCATTAAATACTGCTGAGTGCATTGGAGTGTGGATGTCTTAAAGGTTTAACTAAAACTGTATCATGAGTGTGGAGAGTGTTATATTAGATGAGATAAGTGGAGAAAATGAAACACACACACACACACACACACATACACACACACACACACACACACACACATACACACAAAGTGGAACAAAAATATCCCAATATTGGAGTAAACCAATTATTGATCTCGATACCTTCATTTTCACCATGATTGCTAGACCAATTATTTTATATGTATCCCTGAACCCTTACTCAACAATTTACCAATTTCCTCTATTTACACATCATTAACCCTTTACTTTAAACAACATGAATCCTCTACACATAACTAATGGCTTATTTTACACATCACTAGTCCCTTATTTTATACTCCATTTTCATACAACAGTAATCCCTCATTTTAATTTCCCTAAATGGACAGTACAGAATTTAACTTAAATTCAAACGACACATTAATCCATTACACATCAATTCCTTATTTTAACAGACCCACTCATTTAGATTTATCCCAATACTGACAAATGATCAAAATTACCTTTATGAAAATAATCTAATAATTAGTAGCACATATGTATCTCCCATGAAAATAATTTGAAGAGGCTGTGTTCTACCTGTTTTATGTAATATGCAAAGTCTTTATGTTCTACCCCTCTGTAAACCTTATGAAAGTGGATGCTGATGCTTGGGAATGTTGCTACTCATAGAAAAAGCTTTAGTCCCATGCACAGCCAGTAATGTACTTAGAGCCCAACCCTCACTGGAGATGCACACGCTTGACACAAATTTCCATGCAAGTTAAGTCTTTTTTCCCCTCCAGGCATCCTGGCTTGGGTGACCTGGGGTACGATAGACGCAGGCTTGGGTGACCTGGGGTACGATAGACGCAGGCTTGGGTGACCTGGGGTACGATAGACGCAGGCTTGGGTGACCTGGGGTACGATAGACGCAGGCTTGGGGTGGAATCTTGTTGAGAGAAGAGTGTCCCCCATTGGATTCAGAGTTGCGCAAATCCTGGCTTGAGACGTGCATGCTTTTTTAATCTTTTTTTATCTAGGTTTATCTACACAGCCTTTGCTCACATGTAGAGGTGGAATAAACAAGCCAAGCATATTGCACAGAATATGGATTTACAGTTCAATGGATTTTTTCCAAGTGAACAAAATGGTTTTCAATCTTCAAAGTTGGACTCAGCGTTCTCAAAATTTTAAGCTCACGTGTTGCTCGATTAACCAAGGTCACATTCGTAATAATCATTAACCGTTTTATATAACACAGTTCTGCCTCTTTGTTCAAGTCAAAATCTATTTGACGGCTGTGGCTCAGGCGACTGTGGCTCGGGAGGTAGAGCAGGGCGTCCGCTGATCGCAGGGTAGGCGGTTCGATCCCCGGCTCCTCCTGTCCACATGTCGAAGTGTCCTTGGGCAAGACACTGAACCCCAAATTGCTCCCAATGAGCAGGCTAGCACCTTGCATGGCAGCTGCCGCCATTGGTGTGTGAATGTGTGTGTGAACGGGTGAGTGAGAGGCCATTGTAAAGCGCTTTGGATAAAGGCGCTGTATAAGTGTAGTCCATTTACCATTTACCATTTGTAACTGAACTGAATCAAATCAATGTAGTCATTACAAAGACTTTTTTTTAAATTTAAAGTCAAGCATCACAGGTTTGCAGGTAAATTACACAATTAGCTGATGTATGCTTGAGCAATCTAGCCTAAAGCCCATGTGCTGATCTCGTAACGAGGCCTCACCGGCCACGTCATCCTCTTGAGTAACATTCTGTTCAAAACTGTCTTCTGTTCAAAACTGTCTTCTGTTCAAAACTTTCTTCTGTTCAAAACTTTCTTCTGTTCAAAACTTTCTTCTGTTCAAAACTGTCTTCTGTTCAAAACTGTCTTCTGTTCAGAACTGTCTTCTGTTCAAAACTTTCTTCTGTTCAAAACTTTCTTCTGTTCAAGAACTGACGGTAGCAGAACACCCCTGTGGTCGTTCCACTCTCCGAGATCACCTGTTTTGGGGACCGTTACAATAAGACGCTCTCTTCATTTTTCTGGAATCTTTTTCCTCCCAGATCTTGGCAAAAAGCCTGTGGAGAATATCGACCGATCACGAATATCGACCATGTCTGCCTTTATTGACTTAGCTGGTACACCATCTAGTCCTGTTGCCTTTCTGTTCTTTAAAGCAGTCATGGCTCTTCTGATCAGGCCCTTAATGAATTGTGTACCTTTCTGAAAATGAGTAAAAGTGTTTTGAAGGGTAATAAGTGCTCAGGACCCACAGCTGTGGCCACTGCTCTCATGCAGTGACATGCCACACAGTCCCGAGAGTATCCCTGGCCCTTCACTCAACAGCTAATCTTGTGGTCCATCAGGCATCTGTGATAATACTGGGGATAGGAAGTTGTTGAACTAGACTGTGCCATTTATATTTCCATGTTTTAATTATAGGTTGCATTCATTCTGAAGCGCTATCGTCAGGTCATAGCAAATTATTTTTCCCCACTCAATTTTTCAAGAACCTATAATTACTTGCAGTGCAGGAACAATCTGGGTTAGATTCAGGTTATATTTGCTTCCTCCAGTTGCCAGAAGAAGCAAATACTTTGAGTGTCTTCTCTGCCGTCTCTATCCATCTGTAAAAAGTAAATAGTGTAAAGAATGCAACACTTCAAGACGATAAAGTCTCTCACAAGTCAGATCCTGGTCCGCACAAAATGTCCTTCATTCTATACACAGCAAAGATGTTGGTGTAAATTTAACACTGCTGGTGTACATTTAACACGTTAGGGTGCTTATATGAGTCCACGGACTATTATATACACCTCAGGGTGTTCAATGTATACCAGCATTTTTGCGGTGTAGCTGATGTCACGTCTGTTGCTTTCTGGGTGTGTAGGCATGTTGGATGATGGGTATTCTCTGGGTGTAGGTCATTAGTTTTTTTATGTTATTGGTGAACTCCAGTAAAGTTGATTAAAGCCTTTGCAATACTTAGAGTGGTACACTGGGGCCTGCATTCAATCAAACTTTCGTCCTCAACCAAACTCCCGAATAACTGCTGTCATTGTGTTGTTTTTGTCTTTCTTCACAAACACGGTTTGGCAAGTTAATTTCAGGCAATTTATGAATCTGCCAAATGGCGTTTGAGAAAAACCAACACTTGTGTTTACTCGTGAGAAAAAGTTCGGGGGGAAAATGTTGATTGAATGCAGGCCTGAGTAAATGCAGACCTGTGTAAAATCACACCGCACACAGCAAAGGCCCATTGAGCGCAGGACACTGAAAAGTGAGTTTACGGGAGAACGGCCTGTTTGGGCGGGCCTTTGTTTGGGCTGTGGGCGCAAGCCAGGAGCACTGCTGGACTGTCTGGAATCGGTTCATGTGCAGGTCATTAAAGTTAGACCCGCACAGCCAGGTCGCTACATAAAACCGGTTAGCAGGATCCTTTGATTCAGGGGTGTCTCTGTGGCGTAGCCTGTAGAGCACTGTCCACATGCTCATTGCAAACCGCGTCATTAACGGCTCGAATCCGGCCATGTGACCTTTGCCCCATGTCTCTTACTCCTCACTGTTCCTGTCTCTACACTGTGCTGTCGAGTAAAGCTGAAACTCTCCCTCTCTCTCACTCCTCACTCCAGTAAAGCTCAAAAAGCCCTTATTGGCAATCCATGCAATGAACTGGCAGTCTCCTGGGGGGTGTACAACTGACCATTTCACAACAGAGGAACTAGGATAACCTTTGACCTTTTGACCTGTCAAGACACAAAAACGGCTGTATTACAAAACAATAGTAAAAAAAAAAAAAATACAAAAAATACAAAAAAAAGCAGAACTAAATAAGAACTAGAAGGGAAAGGGGTCACACAATTCCATTCAACCCCATTCCACTTGGTACTTCTGCAAGTGGCGCCTCCACAAGATGGCCGCCACAGCCCCGAAATGCAATAACAACTAATTCCTGCCATTTGTTCCAAGCAGGCTGATCCATTCATTCAATTTTCTCAGGGCACAATTTAGCTGCCAAAAGCACGCGGTATGGTAATCAACAGAAACCACCGATAGCGTTTTTCCTCGTTCAAAAAATTGTCTAGGCAGAACCGGGAAGAGAAAAACATTATCAAAAATGCGTTGTGCATTGCCGTGACCTAGCCTCACTGGACTCCGATTGGTCAAGAAAGAAAATAGGCTACATTGCGATCTGTAACAAGGTCATGTGACAACGTCTAAATCCTCTCGTAGCTGCACACCTTTGTTTCCATCTTGTTAGATCTGTAATTATTACGCTCAAAAGGCCGGGGGCATCGAAGAACCACCTTGTTGAGAAAGCAAGTTCCTTTCTACTTCTTGTCCAGATCTGTGGTAAGGAATGGAACGCAGTCATTTCAAAAGAATAGGCAGAGAAGTGCAGCCTTGGTGGGTCAGAGTCTCACACTGGGAAACAGAAGAAGTTTGTTAATCCTGACTGAGAAGGATTCTTTTATTCATGGGGTATTTTCTCCTCCAGTCTATGGCTCACGCTGCCAATCATTCATCCTTGTATCTCCAATTCCAGCCACACAAGAACACTTTGAACTTTAAAGAAAATATCACAAGGGTTCAGTTACCCAGTATAAATATTGTGATTAGTAAATATATAATAAAATGTTTTGCCAAATAATGGCCATTAAATATGCCAGAGCTGTTTCCTGTAATACTTCAGCCCTCCAAGTTGTGTACACAAATTATGTCTACACACGCTGTTCAGCGTCTTCACAAAATGTTGAGACTCCAGGAGTTCTACTCACGAGAACGGAAAAACGTAATTAACCAATTTAATGAAAACATTGTTTCACAAAAGTAGACTAAATAACAGTAATGTTGGATAATTCACCCGTCCTTGAAAACACAAAGGAATCTGGGAAGACTCTGGTTCAGAAAGCCACATTCACACGCACCAATGTCCACATCTTAGCCGGGAATGTCAGAGTAACACACGGTGAGGTAAGATGAGGCTAGCTCAATGGTACACGTAGCTGTGTTATAGCCTTGTGGTTAGCGATGCCGACTCTGACGCTGGAGGCCCATGTTCAAAACCGCAGTGTAGTATAATGATTAGGGAACTGGGTTTGTAGCTGAAAGGTTGCAGGTTCAATTCCCAGGCAAGGCACTACCGTTGTAACCTTAAGCAAAGTACATCACCAGTGCTGCTTCAGTATATATCCAGCTGTAGAAATGGACACTATGTAAAACCATGCTAATTATGTGCAAGTCGCTCTGGATAAGTGTGTCTAAATGCCTGTAATGTAATGTAATGTAATGTGAAAGCTCCTGTAGTGGATCCTTCTCTGCACCTCTGCATTTCAGTGCAACAGCAACCAAGGTATAAGTTCAGCATTTTGGTTGCATTCATGGCTGAATCGGCATTGTTGTGGAAGCAGCAGCGTTTCTGAGAAAGCACTGTAGGGAGATCTTTGGGAACACTATGCTCCGTTTGCTCTCTAATTGTTTTCAGCTTTGAGACAGGAAATCCTCCCTTTTATTCTGAACCACTGTCTGTGAACTGTGCGTCTCTGCGTCTGTGTGTGCGTGTGTGCGTGTGTGTCGTCTCTGTGTGTGCCTCATCCGTGTGTATACGCTGTCACTGTCTCTCTGTAAGTGCTGTATCTGTGATTCAGAGCCCAACAGAAGGTCAAAGTGCAGAAGCAGAGGTAGGCGGAAACATTACACCTGGGCTGTGTCCCAAATCACATACTTCCATGCTACGAGCACGCATAGCGAGCACGCGCATCCATGTGAGTCCACAGCGAAGTATGGTAGTGCGGAGCACGGGATTATGCGATTTGGGACACAGCCATAGAGTCCTGTCACCAAGGAAACACAGGTAGAAATCAGCTACAGGTAAACTCCACAGTCATATCAAGTAGCATGTTTTTACACAGAGTTGTCGATGTGTGGAACAGGCTAGGTCACATAGTCGATGCACAGATCTTTGTGGCCTGTATCAGTGCTGGGTGCTCTCTGTACTGTAGGGTAAGAACTAGCCTGGACAGGCTGAATGGCCTGTTCATATTATTCTACATTTTTCCCTTGTTCCGCTGTCGTCTTTATGGTTCTGCGGTCAGGGTAAGCAGCTGCCGTCTGGCCCAAATGTAGAACATATTGAAGTCACGTGACAAAGCAGCAAAGGTCCATTTTATAAGCGTATATTTAGTGGCGATTATATTGTGCCAATATATCGATTAGTCCAATATATAAGGTGGGTTGTCCTGTGCAGGAGTGGTAATGATTGATTATATACTTGGAAGAAAGGCATAATTGTATTAACAACTACAACCATAAATATCCTCGTACAAGAAAACATTTTAAGTGGTTCACATAAATTAAAAAGCAACTTCAATTAAAGCAAATCAGTTCTATACATTGCCAGGAGCATTTTTTAAATGCATTGGTTGCCAATGTTTTACTCTGAAATTCACCTTTGGTTCGGATGGAAGCCAAAGAACAAGGCACACTTTGTCTCTTCGAGATGGAGACAGTGTGAAGTAATGCCCTTCGTCTCATCGGGATGAAGAGGCAGAGTGATGTAATGCCCTTCGTCTCATCGGGATGAAGAGGCAGAGTGATGTAATGCCTTTCGTCAGGCTGTTGTTAGATTCTGAGATGTGCGTGGCTGTCATATGTTTTCACAAGAGACATTAATACCAAACGGCTAGCATCATGCAATCAGATACGACTGCAGTGCCAGGCCAAAAGCCATCATTGGCCAATTAAATCCAGTGATATGAGATTTTCAGATTTAAGCCTTTCAAACAAGACTCCTTCCAAACAGTCCATCTTCTATCAGATAGATCTATCTACCAATCTATCTGTCTTACACTTCAAACGCAATGTTGGAGAAAAACTAAAACAGAATATGACTGAACTAAACATGCCTGAGCATGTTTCTCTCCCAACATTGTTTGCACACACTATACTGCCTCTTGCAAACTCTCCCTTTGACAGTTTCTATCCGAAATTAACTGATGTGCAGGCTTTTTAGCAGGTTGCTTAGCGGACTCATTAGCAGGCTTTTTAGCAGGTTGATTAGCGGACTTATTAGCAGGCTTTTTAGCAGGTTGCTTAGCGGACTCATTAGCAGGCTTTTTAGCAGGTTGCTTAGCGGACTCATTAGCAGGCTTTTTAGCAGGTTGCTTAGCGGACTCATTAGCAGGCTTTTTAGCAGGTTGCTTAGCGGACTCATTAGCAGGCTTTTTAGCAGGTTGCTTAGCGGACTTATTAGCAGGCTTTTTAGCAGGTTGATTAGCGGACGCATTAGCAGGCTTTTTAGCAGGTTGCTTAGCGGGTTGCTAGAAATGTGAGACTGTGTTCAAAAGCACAAGGACCTGAAACTGCATTAAAAAGCACAGTGGTGTGAGACTATGTTAGAGAGCACAGGGATGTGAGACTGTGTTAAAGAGCACAGGGATGTGAGACTGTGTTAGAGAGCACAGGGATGTGAGACTGTGTTAAAGAGCACAGGGATGTGAGACTGTGTTAGAGAGCACAGGGATGTGAGACTGTGTTAAAGAGCACAAGGACCTGAAACTGCATTAAAAAGCACAGTGGTGTGAGACTATGTTAGAGAGCACAGGGATGTGAGACTGTGTTAAAGAGCACAGGGATGTGAGACTGTGTTAGAGAGCACAGGGATGTGAGACTGTGTTAGAGAGCACAGGGATGTGAGACTGTGTTAGAGAGCACAGGGATGTGAGACTGTGTTAAAGAGCACAAGGACCTGAAACTGCATTAAAAAGCACAGTGGTGTGAGACTATGTTAGAGAGCACAGGGATGTGAGACTGTGTTAAAGAGCACAGGGATGTGAGACTGTGTTAAATAGCACAGGGATGTGAGACTGTGTTAGAGAGCACAGGGATGTGAGACTGTGTTAAAGAGCACAAGGACCTGAAACTGCATTAAAAAGCACAGTGGTGTGAGACTATGTTAGAGAGCACAGGGATGTGAGACTGTGTTAAAGAGCACAGGGATGTGAGACTGTGTTAAAGAGCACAGGGATGTGAGACTGTGTTAGAGAGCACAGGGATGTGAGACTGTGTTAAAGAGCACAGGGATGTGAGACTGTGTTAAAGAGCACAGGGATGTGAGACTGTGTTAAAGAGCACAGGGATGTGAGACTGTGTTAAAGGGCACAAGGACCTGAAACTGCATTAAAAAGCACAGTGGTGTGAGACTATGTTAGAGAGCACAGGGATGTGAGACTGTGTTAAAGAGCACAGGGATGTGAGACTGTGTTAAAGAGCACAGGGATGTGATACTGTGTTAGAGAGCACAGAGATATGACACTATCTATGCCAACACCAAGTCTTGAAATTGTGCTCTCATGCACATAAAGACAACGTCTGCCAATGTTTCTCACACGCACACCTGCCTCGAGAATGCCAATTGCACACCCTCTGTCTAACTATGACTGTAAAGTAACATGGGGTTTTTTTCAAAAGAAAAGGTTGGTTTTCAAGACGATTAGAATTCACTTTATCAAGCACAACAAAATTTAGATCCAAGACATGACTAACTAATCCAGAATCTGTAAATTTGTGGGATATAATGGGCTATTTGGGCACAAGATTACGTTTTTTTGTAAAATCGAGCAAAATATACTCGATGAATAGCTAGACAATCAAAAATATGAAATTGGAGAAAAATGTACAACCAATTTCAAAAACATTCCTTTTCGATTTTATTTTTGACTAGCAAATATACTATACCACACTGAGGCAGTTCCTTTTAACAGTTCTGTTTAACGGTTCTATAGTAATATCCTGTACTCAATCAAATGGCAGTGTTTGATAGCCCAAGGCATAACTCATGCTATATATGCTCACTATAAACATGTCGGCCCTTGATATGTTGTGTAAATTGGTCTTCTTTAATGTAAAAAACCCTTTAAATATGCTCAATATCAACATAAGTGGACACAATAGACTGTTTCTCAGAGAGAAATCAGGCTTTCCTTTGAAATGTTGCCATATAATTGATGCATGAGCCCTAGAATGGGGTATTCTGTGGTTTCAGATCAGCCCATGCAATATTAGTTTTCTATGTCTGGTCTTGTTCTCCATGGGTTGCAATGTATGTGTTAAAGAATGGCTGTCCTATGCCACTCCTGAGTACTCACCACAAAATTCTTGGTGAACTATAACTATATAGTGTGGTGACTATAAAAGTAGTTTTTGATGTGCATTTTAATCAGACCACCTATACACTGTGTTACAGGTGTGTATGTACCAGCAGGTGGAGTTGGACCAGGTGGTGCTGTTGGAGGAGTTGGACCAGGTCTATACCCAGGTAACTTGTCAAGAATAAAAAATTAATAACCCACATACTGCTCCTCATATGGCAGCTCCACTTCCCCCTACACCCCATAGCATCTACCCAAAACCCCCACCCAAAACCCCCACACATCTGAGCCAAGACTTTCCCCAAACCCCAAAACCCCCACACATCTGAGCCAAGACTTTCCCCACACCCCATAGCATCTACCCAAAACCCCCACACAAAAACCCATCACATCTGAGCTAAGACTCAATGGTGACTCAACACTTTCACAGAGATGTAAAACCACTGTGTATTTAACTAAGATACATTCATTTATTTAACATTTTCCAAGTGCATACGCTGAAAACTCATTCCCTCTCTATGACATGTTTCCATATTAGCTTATTGTATTTCTCTGATGAATGAACCAGGTCCGTAGGCATACCTCTGGTTTAGTGTGATGTAAAATGGATGTCACCACAAGCCAATGAGGTCATCTAATTAGGGTATTAACATATTTTGTTTTGTTTTGTTGTTTTTTTAATCAGGTGCTGGCGTTATTCCTGGATACAAACTGGCAAAAACTGGAGGTGATAACGTTTCTTCCCGATTAAATGTCTTGTCACTCATTTTAAGATTACTATCATCTGGTGACTGCAGAGATAATATGTATAACCGTGTGCAGCTGTGTATAATTGGGTATTGTTATGCATAACTGTGTCTAAGCTGGGACAGCTGGGTATAAGTGTATAACTGCATGTAAATGGGCATAGTTGGTATACTGTTGCTGTCCGGTCACATATACCTCCAGGGACTTAACTGGGTAAACAAATACACATGAATGTTTTACGATATAGTCATACTGAATAACTATGAGATTCATGCAATCATATAGAGAGAATGTGTTTTAGAGTATACTCGTGTATATACATATGCACATGTTTTACAGTATAATTATAAATGGAAATGGATATGTTGCAGAGTGAATGTTGATTATTAAGGAGGGATACTATTCCATTTCAGCAGGTGGATATAGGGTACCAGGTTTAGGTACGGGAGGTCTGGGACAAGCTGGAGGGTACAGGCCAGGTAAAAGACCCTGATACACTATGAGACTACCTGTATGGCTCTTATGACCACAAGGGACCACCTTCACGGCTGTTATGACTGCAAGAAACCACCCCTATGGCTGTGTTATGACCACAAGAGATAACCTCTATGGCTGTGTTATGACCACAAGAGACAACCTCTATGGCTCTGTTATAAGAAACCACCTATATGATTATGTTATGATCATCATGGCCGTTGCACTCCGCTGTGGTGAGCCAAGTCATACTGGGGTGAGCATCGGTAAGAGAGGTCTCTCTGTCCCTCTCTCAACAGAGCTTGGCCTCTCTCTCTCTCTCTCTCTCAACAGAGCTTGGCCTCTCTCTCTCTCTCTATCTCCCTCTCTCAACACAGCTTGGCCTCTCTCTCCATCTCCCTCTCCCTCTCTCAACACAGCTCTCTCTCAACACAGCTTGGCCTCTCTCTCTATCTCCCTCTCTCAACACAGCTCTCTCTCTACACAGCTTGGCCTCTCTCTCTATCTCCCTCTCTCAACACAGCTCTCTCTCAACACAGCTTGGCCTCTCTCTCGATCTCCCTCTCTCAACACAGCTCTCTCTCTACACAGCTTGGCCTCTCTCTCGATCTCCCTCTCTCAACACAGCTCTCTTTCTACACAGCTTGGCCTTGGCCTGCTAATTCCAGCCACAGTTAATCCAGGCTGGGGGTGATGCTATAATTGATCAGAGAAATACAATAAGCTAATATAGAAAGATGTCATGTAGAGAGAGAATGAGTTTTCAGCTTCCCTAATGTAATGTTAGCATTGCTAGGGTAGGACGTGGGCGATCTAAACATAAAATCAAAGTGTCACATTTTTGGCATCACGTATAGCTTTGAATTTGAAATGAAATTGAACAGGAATTGAGTCCAAGGGCTGGTAGTGATCTAAACAAGATTCGTTTCCAAGCGTTCGGTACAATGGGCCTCATTCACAAAACATTTCATTCTTCTTACTTTTGTTCTTAAGTAAGATTCCTACGAAAAAACAACATGGGATTGATGAGAACATGCGCGGACCTTTGTTTTTGTGCGTATCCCAGATGCCTCAGACAATGAATGCCGATCGTTCTTAAATTTGACGCGGGTGCCTGTTCATGTGACTAGGATAAAGAAACGCCCTAGCAATCCCATAAAAGGCATGCTGACTTTAGGGTGCAAATATAAGCCATTCATCGCTCTCTGCAAACATAACCGCGTGGTCCGTAAAGACGCGATCTTTTCTCAAGGCACAGTTAGCCAAGAAATCCAAAAGCAGTAAATAAGCCATTGCTAAGTGTTGGGTTTGACTGCGCACTTGTGGGTCTTTATATATCGTTAACAATCATCATGAATTACGAGTTCCCAACAAGGTTATTTTCGAAAACTAAAACCAAGACTAAAATTAGCTGTGAAAAAACAATATTGTAAACTGAAATAAAAATAATAATAATGTGCTTTTGAAAAAAAGAACTAAAACTAGCAAACCTACTCTTAAGACAAAACAGAAACAAAACTGAATTTTTTTTTTAAATAAATTAAAAACACACACACACAAAAAAAAAAAAAACTAGTGAAAGATTTGAGCTTATTCAGATAGGTTAGTTAGAAAATCAATAGTCTCTTTTGACCTTCTGAACATAGATTTGAGGTTTTTGTCCCAATACTTTTTGAGGGCACGAAACAGTATGTCTTGCTGCTTGTCTGGTACCTTGCCATATGCATTTGTATAATTACATGTCAACATTTGAATATGTATACAGTAAACTGGCCCAATGATCTTCAGTCAATTCTAGAATGTTTCAGCTTCAGTCAATTCTAGAATGTTTCAGCTTCAGTCAATTCTAGAATGTTTCAGCTTCAGTCAATTCTAGAATGTTTCATTGTTAACATTGGATTAATATGTGTATTCATCTCCCCTCACTTTGGTACCGTTTCTCAGAACGTAAAGTGTTGAGTGTTTTAAATTCATCATGTGCCTATTTGTGTGTTTATTTTTAACAGGAGCTGGTGCAAAGCCCCCTAAACCAGGTAAGATTGGCTTTGCTCTTGTTCTCAGGTGACTTGCTTGTGAGCAGACCCTAACGCTCAAATTATTTCAGAGCTGTTCCAGATTCAAATAGACAGCGCATTGCCTCCGGTCATCTATGCATTATGCATGCATTCTTCCATCTCCCACTTCCTGGAATAGAATCCGGGAAAAAGGTCTTGGATCTTTTCATTTTGGCAACTTCACCGAGTTCTCTTGCATCGTTTGTCTATTGACCAAGTCTTCTCTCTGCACCTGCTCTGCCAATGTTGGGTATTCATGGATCAATTCCTCCGTTTTAGTGTGCATTTTATGAATAGATTTTTATTTATTTTTTGGCTGCAATATCACCAAATCATTTAATTTAGGCTTTTGTCTTTGGATACATCCCTGAAGCAAGTGATTTTCCAAACCTTTAAAGTCCTTCGGCATTCCGCATTTCGATCAATGCACCTGTACTTGGTGAGATATCCATTTTGTCCCCCACAAAGAATAAAAACGGATTTCTTTAAAATGATGCACTATAGCTGCATATCACCATTAGGTTTTACGCACTTTAATAGTGGGAATCAACCACTAAGGGCAGTTGCATGACAAAGCTGTTGTATGTACTACACTATCGTCTGTATCCATTGTTTTGACTTTTTAGCCGTAGATACACCGCATATAAATACTGAGCTAGGCAAAACAGTTTTTCAATACTATGGCCCTCACAATTAGAATGAATTGCAAAAAAAATTTAAATTAGAATCTTTAGAAAATGTTTAAGTTTTATACATGGATTTTCTTAGTGTTGTATGTACTTGTTTCCTTTGATATATCCCTGTCTGCTGTTTGACTGTTGAATGTTAGCGTGACTGAATTGTCCCTTTAAAGATTATACATGTTTTTATTATGTTCGCAGGTCCCTCTTGTAAAAGAGATGAGACAACCTGTTGGGAAACAAATAAAGGGAAACAGATAAATAAATAAATAAATAAAATTGTGGAATAAGTCACAGAATGTCCGCCAGCGCCATTCTCAATTCATCAATTCATATTTCCTTGTAAGACAAGCCAAATGTGCAAAACATATTAATCTTTAGCATCTGTACTTGTGTAACTCCAGAAATATTAGATCAGATATTTTGATGGCCCGTTTAACGTTGTTTTCGTGCACATCGGAGATGTGAGGCAAAGTACTCCGTTGACAAGGAGTCAGAATTTCCCTCCAATTTATCACATGCTTTGTTTCGCAAAGTGCAGACATTTGGATCGCTATCATTCTCTGTTGGAATATTTTAGATGTCATAATGGATGATGTCATAATTGATGATGTCATAATGGATATCGTGCTGCTTCTCAAGTTCCACGTTCGTTCGTTTTTTTTGCCCACTCCTGTCTAATCCAAGCTTTTTCTTTAGGCACATTTACGGTATGAAAAGCTGGCGTACAGTTTTCTCGCTGTGGAGTAAATTCTTGGGTTTTTCCAAAACAAATTGTAACCATTATGCAGTGTACCAGGCGGATACTGTTGTACACTTTACTGGAGTCATTTTTTCCGTGCGGATGGAGTCTACATGCTTATTTTTGTTGACACTCACCTGAAACCCGAAACAGCGTTAGTGCAGAGACTTGCATGCTTACACCAACAACCTCTTCAGCTGGCTCTACATTGAATGATTGGTCTCTGACTGCTTACCATCGATTATTACAATTAGAGTTCCTACAGTGACACATTGAGCATAAGAACCGAAATAAAGGTTTACGGTTTCCCAGGTCACATGATCAGGAATAACCCACATCTCTAATTGTAATGAGAGAGTAGTGTGTGACAAGGCTTGTGCAGAGCAGTGTGTATAGAGTGGTGTGTGCGTGTGTGTAGTGCTAATAGTGCTTGTGTGGAGCAGTGTGTGTAGAGTGGTGTGTGTAGACTGGTGTGTGCGTGTGTGTGTAGTGCTAATAGTGCTTGTGTGGAGCAGTGTGTATAGAGTGGTGTGTGTAGACTGGTGTGTGCGTGTGTGTAGTGCTAATAGTGCTTGTGCGGAGCAGTGTGTGTGTGTAGAGTGGTGTGTGTAGACTGGTGTGTGTAGTGCTAATAGTGCTTGTGCAGAGCAGTGTGTGTGTGTAGAGTGGTGTGTGTGTGTGTGTGTGTGTGTGTAGTGCTAATAGTGCTTGTGTGGAGCAGTGTGTGTAGAGTGGTGTGTGTAGACTGGTGTGTGTGTGTGTGTAGTGCTAATAGTGCTTGTGTGGAGCAGTGTGTGTAGACTGGTGTGTGTGTGTGTGTAGTGCTAATAGTGCTTGTGTGGAGCAGTGTGTGTAGAGCGGTGTGTGTAGACTGGTGTGTGCGTGTGTGTAGTGCTAATAGTGCTTGTGTGGAGCAGTGTGTGTGTAGACTGGTGTGTGTGTGTGTGTAGTGCTAATAGTGCTTGTGCGGAGCAGTGTGTGTAGAGTGGTGTGTGTAGACTGGTGTGTGCATGTGTGTAGTGCTAATAGTGCTTGTGTGGAGCAGTGTGTGTAGAGTGGTGTGCGTAGACTGGTGTGTGCGTGTGTGTAGTGCTAATAGTGCTTGTGTGGAGCAGTGTGTGTAGAGTGGTGTGTGTAGACTGGTGTGTGCGTGTGTGTAGTGCTAATAGTGCTTGTGTGGAGCAGTGTGTGTAGAGTGGTGTGTGTAGACTGGTGTGTGCGTGTGTGTAGTGCTAATAGTGCTTGTGCGGAGCAGTGTGTGTAGAGTGGTGTGTGTAGACTGGTGTGTGCATGTGTGTAGTGCTAATAGTGCTTGTGTGGAGCAGTGTGTGTAGACTGGTGTGTGCGTGTGTGTAGTGCTAATAGTGCATGTGCGGAGCAGTGTGTGTAGAGTGGTGTGTGCGTGTGTGTAGTGCTAATAGTGATTTTTGGGTGTTTTGTGCTTAAAAGATTTTAGGTCACATAGCAATAATATTGAGCCTTTGTATAGAGGCTGGCATGCTCTGGTTGCTCTGGCACTGAAATACCGAATATCCTGTTTGAGTCACACCTCAGCATCCAACCAATGAGATTGTTCACTTCTGTCTTATCTGGGCGATGATGGCAAAGTGTAAACCCACTTCATGAGTGGCAAAAACAATGAGCCACAGCCTTGATTATTATTATAATAACCTCAGCTGTACAATAAGGGGAAACCTGAGATCTGATACATGCCAGTAGTCTCGCGCAGATACCATAAGATAAATGTATTATTATTTCATTTTTTTCTTTTTTTTCTTGGCACAATTACGGTAATTTTGCCGTTATTTAATTTCCTACGGCAGGGCTGATTGTATCACGGTTGTGTTGTGCATTTGGAGTGATAAGGAGAGAAGGAAACGGTGCTAAATCGGATAAGGTCTGGCTGCTTAAAATCGTTTCATCCAAGAAACTCGTGAAAACCCAAGAAAAACGCACAGAAGTGCATTCTGGATCAGCGGCCATTCCGCTGATAAGGCTGAAATTCTCTCTTCCTTCCCTGGCAACACTACGCGTGTATTTTAATAAATGGGCTCATCAATATAGTTCCAGTAAATATGACAGTTGGATAGGAGAAATGTTTATGCATATTTCCCAGCACATAGTTATTTACTGCTGTGAAAATGCCTTTTAGGGAATAGCTTAGCATCCAAAATATTTTACAGAATTAATTACAGTTCCAAACCCTGCAGTTAATTCTGAAAATTTGGCTCTGCGAGATTTCTGTGCTCAAATGAAACGGTTTACCCTTTGACCCTGTGATGTCACATGCGGTGCAATGGCGTCTGCAGGAGCGTATGCTTTCCGTCCTTCGATTCTGCTCTGTGCGAGTTTGGCGATGGCGCGTCGGGAGAAAGCTCAGCGTTGTGCGCCAAATTATTATAATTTTTTTTAAACAAAATAAAATGTTAAAAATGTGCGTACGCTTCCCTTTTCTCATCAGTTGCAGTCTGCAGTGTGGCCACAGGGGGGCGTGCTCCATCAGCCAAGTGGCAGTGTTCATAATAGAATAACAGTAATAGAAACATTGGCAGGACGGCAGTATTGTTGATTGCAGGCCATTTCTGCTTTTCATTAAAAAGGACGACTAATCTCTTTAACGTTGGGCGCGCTGCCCAAAGAACTCCCGACTGGATCCCTACTGAAAGGCCCATTGTGTCTGCGATACAGCCGCCGCTCCTCAGTGTGACCACAGCTAACCAGATTGCCATATTCCCCCGGGTCTCTGCTTTACTTCACAAACTAAAACGAGTTCACTGTGAGGGGGAGGCGTGTTCACTGTGAGGGGGGAGGCGTGTTCACTGTGAGGGGGGAGGCGTGTTCACTGCGAGGGGGGAGGCGTGTTCACTGTGAGGGGGGAGGCGTGTTCACTGCGAAGGAGGCAGATTTTTATGAAGATTTGCTGAAAATATGTTGTGAATTTTGTGAAAAATTTTGAAAAGTTTGAATATTTTTATTTGGTTTAATTTAGTACTCGTGCTTATCACAGGTAATATGAGGGTCAGTCTTCTGGACAAAGATTAAGCCTAGTCTTGGACTAAAAACATCTCCCCAGTGGCGATATCCACTGAAAGATAAATCTTAATCTTGGACTAGGCTCTGGGAAACCAGCCCTAAGTGTATCCGTCAACTTTCTCTTCGGTACTACTACACTTTATCACTGATGAAAGCACTTATTTTATCAATGTCAAATTGGATGAATTGCCTGCTAAAAGACTCATGTAATAATGCAATGCTATAAATGTGTCTCTCATTATAGCAATAAAAACATAATCTGAGGAATTTATTAAGGTGTAGAAAAATGTGTTCTGTTTGTCAGCATGCAATGCAGGTCGCTAAATTATTATTTTATTTTTTTTCTTTCCAATGAACTGCAGAACAGTAACTGAATAGAGTTTTTTTTTTTTTTTTTTAATAAATCTGTAGATATAAAACTATATTCAGTTACTGAGATTTATTATTTTTCTTCTTTTTTTTTTATTTCCATTTTAGTGCAGAACAGTAACTGAATAGTAGATTTTGCCTTATTAAAGGGCCTTTATTTCAGAAGGCAAAATGAAGTCCTCCACTCCCTATATGTGTGGATGTGATGTGAGTGGATGTGATGTGAGTGGAGGTGATGGGTAATGTGTCAGGTGGAAATCTGAAAGGCAGGGTGATGATGATGATGATGATGAAGGTGAGATATAGTGATGATGACGAAGAGGAGGAAGGCTGACCTGCTCAGCAGTGGTATAATTTCTCATCTAACTGGTCAGGAGGGCACAGGCCAGGGAGAACACAGGCCAGAGAGAGCACAGGCCAGAGTGAGCACAGGCCAGGGAGAGCACAGGCCAGAGAGAGCACAGGCCAGAGTGAGCACAGGCCAGAGAGAGCACAGGCCAGAGTGAGCACAGGCCAGAGAGAGCACAGGCCAGAGAGAGCACAGGCCAGAGAGAGCACAGGCCAGAGAGAGCACAGGCCAGAGATCACAGTAGAGGAGTGTACAGGAGGAGTTGTGCACAGGCAGAATAATCACATTGTAGGCATCAGGCGAGCGAGCAAACGAATGAACGAACAAATCCCCAAGCTACACTACCTCAGAAAGCACATAGTATACATGGCAGTCTGGAGAATATATCGACAGCATAAAGTATTTCTTCACATCAAAAATCATCCTGAATGAGAGTGGAAAAGTAGAAGATTGATGAGCCAAAAACACAGCTCCAATATATTTCACTTTTGGCTGGAATAAGGGCCGGGAGAAATAGACACTAACCAAAGTGGAAACATTGGGGTGCACTGTGCCAGGATTCTGTATGAAGTTGGAATGTACATTGAGTCTCAGAGTGCTGTGTAAAGTTGGGGTGCACATAGGCAGAATGCTGTGTAAAGTTGGGGTGCACATAGGCGGAATGCTGTGTAAAGTTGGGGTGCAGCGTCTCGGAGTGCTGTGTAAAGTTGGGGTGCACATAGGCGGAATGCTGTGTAAAGTTGGGGTGCACATAGGCGGAATGCTGTGTAAAGTCGGGGTGCAAAGTCTCGGAGTGCTGTGTAAATTTGGGGAGCACATAGGCGGAATGCTGTGTAAAGTTGGGGTGCAGAGTCTCGGAGTGCTGTGTAAATTTGGGGAGCACATAGGCGGAATGCTGTGTAAAGTTGGGGTGCAGAGTCTCGGAGTGCTGTGTAAATTTGGGGAGCACATAGGCGGAATGCTGTGTAAAGTTGGGGTGCAGAGTCTCGGAGTGCTGTGTAAATTTGGGGAGCACATAGGCGGAATGCTGTGTAAAGTTGGGGTGCAGAGTCTCGGAGTGCTGTGTAAAGTTGGGGTGCACATAGGCGGAATGCTGTGTAAAGTTGGGGTGCAGAGTCTCGGAGTGCTGTGTAAAGTTGGGGTGCACATAGGCGGAATGCTGTGTAAAGTTGGGGTGCAAGTCTCGGAGTGCTGTGTAAAGTTGGGGTGCACATAGGCGGAATGCTGTGTAAAGCTGGGGTGCAGAGTCTCAGAATGCTGTGTAAAGTTGGGGTGCACAGGCGGAATGCTGTGTAAAGTTGGGGTGCACATAGGCGGAGTGCTGTGTAAAGTTGGGGTGCACATAGGCGGAGTGCTGTGTAAAGTTGGGGTGCACATAGGCAGAATGCTGTGTAAAGTTGGGGTGCAGAGTCTCTGAGTGCTGTGTAAAGTTGGGGTGCAGAGTCTCGGAGTGCTGTGTAAAGTTGGGGTGCACATAGGCGGAATGCTGTGTAAAGTTGGGGTGCAGAGTCTCGGAGTGCTGTGTAAAGTTGGGGTGCACATAGGCGGAGTGCTGTGTAAAGTTGGGGTGCACATAGGCAGAATGCTGTGTAAAGTTGGGGTGCAGAGTCTCTGAGTGCTGTGTAAAGTTGGGGTGCACATAGGCGGAATGCTGTGTAAAGTTGGGGTGCACATAAGCAGAATGTTGCATAAACGCTCAGTTTCTTTAGAGGAACGAAGATGAAGCGGTCGATGATTCACACAGAGCAGCTGTAGTCTCAGAGTGAGAGATAGTTCTGTTTAATCATTCTCTCATGTTCCCACTCATTGACATAATGCCTACATGACTGCTGGCTTGAGGAATGCGGAAATGACCAATGACATTTGGAAGTGATATCGCACTTCACTGGCTGATCCCAGATCAGCATAATTACTAAATTAAAACATACCGCATTGGTGGCGGTTGAGGCGAGTTTCCCCCTCATCATTGTAAAGCGCTTTGAGTGTGAGAAAGGCGCTATATAAATTCAAGGCATTATTATTATTATTATTATTATTATTATTATTACATGGCTGACCACAGCATGTGCAGGCGTGCCGAGTGGCTCAGTGACCACAGGCAGTAGCTGGTCCCCATGGTGTATACATCCATGCTAACTCTCCTTAGCATCGTGTGGCCTGTATGGCGTATAACTACTCCTCCTATAGGCTAGGCTATAAGGTCCCTGGCTAGCAGATTAATTCCTTCGAGAAGTCAACGTGCTTCAGCTGCACTATACTGTTTCAGTGCAAGGCTCAGTTCGTTTTGTCAATGGTTTTTAAAATATTATTTTAAACATGCTAATATAGCAATTGAACTTAATAAAATTTGATGGAATTGAGTAATGTGAGAGATATACGTGAGTGATTAAATGAGTGAGCGAGCATACAAGTGGCTCACGGTAAACGAGAAAACATCCTTGAATTAGACTCGGCTTCTTGGAAAGTGAACATGTCCTGCTGTTTTTTTGTTATTCTGTCCCCTTCAATTTTGCTTGCGGAGTTCAAAGGTTCACCAAGATCAACGCCATAACTGCGCATCACCGTGGTGATTGTGTAAATGATCCTGATGGCTGTTGTAAATGAATAGTGTAGAAATCTCTGGTGCGTAAAGCAGGCCTTCAGGTCGCCCCAGGCGTTCCACCCAATCAGATTCCACCGTTCTTCCGCAGTCTGTTGGCCATGGTCACAGTAGCCGTGTGCCAGAGAACAATTCTCTGCTCCGAAATTAAATCCCCTGAAAAAAACTTGGCTCCCTCTGCCCGTAGCTTTTAACACCTCGGCCCTCATCACGGGACTGGATTTCAATGAACTGCAGGATAAATTTCAAAAGGAAGTCTGACTATTGTGTTCATATTTGCTGCTTAAAGACAAGACTAAACCTAGATATGATCTTAAGTAAACCTGCGATGGCCCTACGGAGGGATTTGAGGCAGTGCTGGAGTCTTCAAATCTCTTTCTCCTGTAGCTGACCTGCCAGCTAATCTGTCCTTACCCTTCTGGACCATAGTAAAGGAGACTACAGCAGCGCGGGGCACGTTCCCCCGTTATCAACGCTGTTTTTGTGACTTCTCACTGTAGTGAGAGGTCCTTGTAAAATAAAGGTTAATTAAAAATAATATTAAAAATATAAAATTTTAATTAAAATCTCATTGTAGTTGTTACGGTTCTCATTGTAGCTTTATCTCTGGCTTAAACCTTAAATGCACATATTAATGGGAGAGTTAAGCGTCACTCACCAGCTGTGTGTGTGTGTGTGTGTGTGTGTGCGTGTGCGTGTGTATGCAAGCTTGTGGTGTGTGTGTATGCATATGAATGCGTGTGTGTATGTGCTGATGTGTGTGTGTGTGTCCGTGTATGCGTGTGTATGCATGCTTGTGGTTTGTATGTGTATGCATATAAATGAGTGTGCGTGTGTGTATGTGCTGATGTGTGTGTGTGTCCGTGTATGCGTGTGTATGCATGCTTGTGGTTTGTACGTGTATGCATATGAATGAGTGTGCGTGTGTGCTTGTGTGTGTGTGTGTGTGTGTGTGTGCCAGCGAGAGAGATCTAAGAGCCATGTGCCTGTGCTGTTCTAACAGGTGCAAATACATGAGACTGACTAATTTTCTAATAAGCACTTTTTAATAGTAATGTTTTTCTTTGAAATTACAGTAATAACACAAATCCTAGGCGATTAGTAATATGTGAAAAATCTGTACAGCATTACTCTGTAAAATAAGAAGACTCAAAGCTGCTATTGTGTAGTAGTGTTCAGGCTCACGTTTTGTAAGGAATTGCTGGTTTGCAGCATTATAGAGGCACATACATATGCAATAAGCTGCACAGAAACACAAGCATATCAGTCTATACACATGCCATCAGCATTGCAGGACAACAGAGGTCCATGCAAAACAAACTCTCTCTAACAGGTCTCCTGTTCTCTCACATGTTGGTGAATGTGAGCTTCCAATATTTGTTAAGCTTGGAATTATACTTTTAAAATCATCCAATGAAATGAATTTGTCCAATTTAAACTTTTTTTGGAGGTTATTCCATGCCCATGGTACATGATAATTAAAAGCAGTTTTGGCCAGATCTGTAAAAACCCTAGGAGTGTTAAAAAGCAACCATTGACTATAACATAACTGGTAGCTACTAGAGTTGAGGCAGAGGAGTGTGCAGAGGTAGAGAGGAAGTTTGCCCAGAATTGCCATGTGCAGAGGTACACAGATTCTCTTATTTTATACATATGGATTTCTGTGAGGAAATTCGCTTACGAAGCTTTCTGAGGGCATTTTTCTGCTCAGCACTGTTTATACATGTAGCCCCTGGCGTATAGTTGAGGTGAATGCTTGAGAATGTTTCCTAAGGTATATTCCCAAATACCATGGGTAAATGTTGCCAAACAGCAACTCTTTGACAAGCAGTTAAAAACGTTCTGGAGAAATATTACCACGAGCGTGGACAGGAATTTTTTAATCTCTCTTCCAGAAGACACCAGAGCCATATATAAGGGGAAGCAGAAATGGCCTAGCAGGTAGTTATTTTTAAAAGGGCAACAGCCAACATTTAGAACATCCATGACAATGGCCATATGACTGCCATGTAATTCAAGCTCTGTATTAAAGCGAAAATAGTGCACAGTCAACAGCATCGACTGTATTTTCGTAATACATTTTTTAAAACAATAAAAGAAATGTTGCTCTTTTAAAATATGAAAAGTAACTAAATAAAGTGTCATTGCATGTGAAAGGCAATCTACCCAGGAAACATTTAAAGACATGGAAACATTGGAAATCTCTTATCTGTATCCAGTGGCTTGAAGAACCAATCAGAACGAAGGTCCCGTCCAGGACTGCTGGTCACGCGGCCAGGAAGTGTCGTCCTCAGCAGCGGGAAACGTAGGGGGTCAACAGTTCAAAGGCCTACCTACCGTGAAATTCAACCAAAATTAATCTGCAGCATAGACGTAAAATACTCTAACTATCAATTTGTCATTTTATTATGAGAGCTCAACCACTTTATCTATCTTGATAAAGCAAAGTAAAAGCTACTTTGGCCAACATTTTCTGAGTTTTTGCGCACTACACAACCGTACAATGCGCTTTAGCTTAGCTAAGCGACTGCAACCAAGTTTGCTCTTAAAACTGAACACATTTCTACATTATCTTTCCAAAAAAATTGCAATGATAGCATAGCAACCATTTACATTCAAGAATACGAAATAAAACTGACATTTACCTCGTTTCAATGCTCAGATGCTTCACGCATTTAGCACAATATCAAAAGCAAACCTTATCATTCCGAAAAAAAATGCCTCAATGACATTTCTTTCAGAAACACGCTTCACAAAACATTCAGACAGTACTCATATTGGGTTTAATAACGGCATGAGATCGTAAAACTCAATACTTCACTTATAATATGCCTATCTAACATATTAGTTTAGCCTGTCGCTAAACTAGACAACCATTCAAACAGTGAAACTCCCTGGAGCTCAAATAAACCTAATTATAATTGTCAATCGGGGTTATCTAGATATAACAGGTTGTTCAATAATAACAGAAATTATCCAATGTATAGTGAAATAAATAAATGCAGCGTTTCGCGGTTTCTGCTCAATATTTTAGAAGCAATATGCTACTTTACCTTAAGGTTTCTCAGAGAGAAAAAATAACTCGAGGCGTGCAAACAGCGCACTCTTCAGGATATTACGCGTAACTACATCATAGAATACGCCAATTAAATTAACTCTTGCTTGGAAACTATTACATTCATGTGAGTTAAATGTACATGTACATGTACACCTTGTTTCATACAGTAACTAACAGGTTCCCACTTGTGTTTGTAACAGAGAAAAACCTTGGGCATGTGAAATGAGCGGTTCATTGTAGAACATGCGTGTGTGTTTTTTGTGTGTGTGTGCACGCGTGTGTATGTCTGTGTACATTTAATGTGTGGGTGTGAGTGTGTGTGTGTGCACGCGCGTGAGTGTGTGTGTGTGTGAGTGTCTGACAGTAATAAATAAGGCCAGTTATTTCTAGTTGTGTTGTGTTGTGTGAGACCTATCTGATTATATTTCTATACCTTCTTGGCAAGAGAACCCCTTACCTGTCACCTGAATTTGGAACCATTAGCCAGTTCCAGTGCAGTGTACATGTGTATGTGAGCAAGCGTGTGTGAGTGTGTGAGAGCATTGCATTACAACTTTGTACGGCTGTAGACAACTGAGAATTTGTTGTAAGATTGCAGGGCAGCCACTAGAGCGGTCTTTTCAGGCAGCTTAACTCAAGAACATGGTAAGACGAGCGGGTGGTGGTATAAATCTCAAACAAATCTGACAATAAAGTTCAATTGTATCGTATTAACATGGTGATTTCCACAGGGTGACATTTTGTTCTCTCTTCTTTCTCTCTCTCTCTCTAAGGTTATGGGAATCTAGGTGTGGCAGGTGGGGGATTTGGAGCAGGGAGCGGCCATTTAGGTAAGGTCAGATCATACTTGGCATGCTGACAGATGAAAGGGTTACAGGTGAGTCTCCTCTCTCGCTCACCTGACCCCGCCCTGCTGTTTTCTGCAGGTGGCTTTTGGCCTGCAGGCTATGGGGGGCTGGGCGGAGTCTATCCTGGAGCTGCAGCAGGGCAAAAACCTAGAAAGACAGGTGTGTGTGTGTGTGTGTGTGTGTGTGTGTGTGTGTGTGTGTGTGTCCGTGTGCGTGTGTGTGTGTGTGTGTGTGTGTGGGTGACTCTGTGTGATTGTGTTTCAGTATTGATGGTTATTCTGTCTCACCTGCAGGTGCTGGAAAAGGACTTCCTGGTGGTACAGGTGGAGGTAATTCCGGTCATGTCCCACTCTTCTTCATGTGCAACAGTAAAACTGAACAATAAAAAATACAATATGGCCACTTTATTATTTATTAGCCTGCAATACAGTTTTGAAGTGTGTCGCTGAGTGTAGTGAGTGCTGAGGTTGTGCGTGATGTGATTGGCTATGTTGGCATTCTGAGGCATGTGATTGGCTATGTCAGGGTTCTGAGGGATGTGATTAGCTATGTTGGGGTTCTGAGGGATGTGATTGGCTGTAATATTTCAGGGTCTGGGGTAGGAACAGGAACAGGAAGTACTGGAGCAGTAGTGCCAGCCGGGCGAAAGATAATTATAGTAACAATTATCTAATTAAAAACTATAACACACATACTAATAAAGTATTTGTAGTAATAATGACACCGGCTAAAGCACTATTACTAATAATGCAGAGGAAAATATGCAATATTTCTATTTCCTGTCATAAGAAATACAGCAAATGGTTAAATATGATGCAAATTGGTAAACAGTACCACTGTCTCTATACCTGTTTTAGCACCTGTCATTCCTCAGACTGGCCTGCCAGGGGGCGCTGGTGGAAAGGCTTCAAAAGCTGCAAAATTGCCAGGTTTGTTGTGTGTGTGTGTGTGTGTGTGTGTGTGTGTGTGTGTGTGTGCATGCATGCGTGTGTGTGTGTATGTGTGTGTGTGTGTGTGTGTGTGTGTGTGCATGCATGTGTGTGTATGTCTGTCTGTCTGTCTGTCTGTGTCTCTGGTGCAGGCAATAATGAGATGTCCTGTGTTTGGGTGCACTGTAGGTGTGGGAGTACCAGGACTGTATCAAGGTGGGCTCGTACCTGGACAGGGTGGGTCTGTGCTCTGGAAAAAAAACACTTTCTGCGACTGACAATAACTGCTTCCTGTTTCTGTTCTTATATAAAATACAAATACATAAATAAAACAGCTTGCATTTCACACCATTTCTGCAGCGCTTTCAGTGTTAGGGTTCGGTTGTTCTGTTGTGATTGCAGTGTTTCCATGGTGACTGTAATGTTTCCATGGTGTTTTCAGGATTCGGCGGGCGAGGCATACTCCCTGGAGTCGCCACTGGAGGCGGACTCAAGCCAAAATCTAGTAAGAGTTCCACAAACAGAACAGTATCAGTACTGTACTTCATTAACTTAGAGCGGAGGTTTTCAACCTGTGGGGGCCGCGGTGGTGCTGCAGGGGGGGCCGCCGTGGTCCTGCAGGGGGGGCCGCGGAAGCTTTTGCGGTCGGTCGTGTGGGCCGCCAGTTGTAAAAAGGTTGGGAACCTCTGACTTAGAGGAAAGTCCATGTATCCACAATCAATCAAGATCTTACTAATATGAACAGAGCAGAGGTGGAAAGTCCAGGGGTCAGAAAGTAAAAGTCCTACCACATCTTTATTCCACCCATGAACTCAGCCGTCCGATTTTATGAATTAGTTCTGCCTCCCAGCTGAAGAACACTGCTTATTAGAAAATCAAAATATTGGGGAGGACTTTTTTTTTCTGAAGCTGGATTTTCCACCTCTGGAACAGAGGTATAGTGTATCTAGCACTGGAAAGCTCTCAGATGCAGAAAGCTCTCATGTATGAAATACAAAGTTATGTAGCATGTTTGTTGTACTATGCATCCATTGTATATTGCACATGAGCAGAACTCTGAGCATCTGTGTTTCCTTTCTGTTTTCATACAGTCGGAAGCGGAGGTCAGTTTGGTCCCTATGGTCAGTACTTTACCCCTCTATTAAACACTCATATAGGGTATTAAACACTTCTATAGGGTATTAAACACTTTAGCATATATCCAGCTGTATGAATGGATAAATGTAATAAGAAGTTGTGTAAGTCGCTCTGGATAAGAGCGTCTGCTAAATGCCTGTAATGTAATGTGAAAAAATGTAATAAAAACAGCCTAAGAGGTATAGAGTTGGTGTCTGGGTAGGCTGATTGGGTTCAGAGTGTAATTGCTGTAATGGTGTCTGGGTAGGCTGATTGGGTTCAGAGTGTAATTGCTGTAATGGTGTCTGGGTAGGCTGATTGGGTTCAGAGTGTAATTGCTGTAATGGTATCTGGGTGGGCTGATTGGGTTCAGAGTGTAATTGCTGTAATGGTGTCTGGGTAGGCTGATTGGGTTCAGAGTGTAATTGCTGTAATGGTATCTGGGTAGGCTGATTGGGTTCAGAGTGTAATTGCTGTAATGGTATCTGGGTAGGCTGATTGGGTTCAGAGTGTAATTGCTGTAATGGTATCTGGGTGGGCTGATTGGGTTCAGAGTGTAATTGCTGTAATGGTATCTGGGTGGGCTGATTGGGTTCAGAGTGTAATTGCTGTAATGGTGTCTGGGTAGGCTGATTGGGTTCAGAGTGTAATTGCTGTAATGGTATCTGGGTAGGCTGATTGGGTTCAGAGTGTAATTGCTGTAATGGTATCTGGGTAGGCTGATTGGGTTCAGAGTGTAATTGCTGTAATGGTATCTGGGTAGGCTGATTGGGTTCAGAGTGTAATTGCTGTAATGGTGTCTGGGTAGGCTGATTGGGTTCAGAGTGTAATTGCTGTAATGGTATCTGGGTGGGCTGATTGGGTTCAGAGTGTAATTGCTGTAATGGTATCTGGGTAGGCTGATTGGGTTCAGAGTGTAATTGCTGTAATGGTATCTGGGTAGGCTGATTGGGTTCAGAGTGTAATTGCTGTAATGGTATCTGGGTAGGCTGATTGGGTTCAGAGTGTAATTGCTGTAATGGTGTCTGGGTAGGCTGATTGGGTTCAGAGGGTAATTGCTGTAATGGTATCTGGGTAGGCTGATTGGGTTCAGAGTGTAATTGCTGTAATGGTATCTGGGTAGGCTGATTGGGTTCAGAGTGTAATTGCTGTAATGGTGTCTGGGTAGGCTGATTGGGTTCAGAGTGTAATTGCTGTAATGGTATCTGGGTAGGCTGATTGGGTTCAGAGGGTAATTGCTGTAATGGTATCTGGGTAGGCTGATTGGGTTCAGAGGGTAATTGCTGTAATGGTGTCTGGGTAGGCTGATTGGGTTCAGAGTGTAATTGCTGTAATGGTATCTGGGTAGGCTGATTGGGTTCAGAGTGTAATTGCTGTAATGGTATCTGGGTAGGCTGATTGGGTTCAGAGTGTAATTGCTGTAATGGTATCTGGGTAGGCTGATTGGGTTCAGAGTGTAATTGCTGTAATGGTATCTGGGTGGGCTGATTGGGTTCAGAGTGTAATTGCTGTAATGGTATCTGGGTAGGCTGATTGGGTTCAGAGGGTAATTGCTGTAATGGTGTCTGGGTAGGCTGATTGGGTTCAGAGTGTAATTGCTGTAATGGTGTCTGGGTAGGCTGATTGGGTTCAGAGTGTAATTGCTGTAATGGTATCTGGGTAGGCTGATTGGGTTCAGAGTGTAATTGCTGTAATGGTATCTGGGTAGGCTGATTGGGTTCAGAGTGTAATTGCTGTAATGGTATCTGGGTAGGCTGCAGTGGCGGCTGGTGATCTAAATATAGGTTGGGGCGCTAGCATTTCTAAAAAAAAAAAAATACATCTGACTTTGACTTTAAACAGAAAAAACAAGCTACCGTGTGTCTCAGTTGCATAAGACAGTTTGATTGGCAACAGTGGAGGACAGTTTTTCAAGTAAGACATCACTGAACTAGAGTGCGGATCGGGCCGCATATTTCTGTCCGAACCCGACCGAGCCCGAGATAGTAGTAACCGAGCCCGACCCGAACCCGACAGGAATTCTGCTTTTTATGTCCGAACCCGACCCGAGCCCGACGCAGTTAAGGCACTGAAGCGCTGACATTGTGTTTCCCTGTCACGCAGTTGTTGTTACCATGGTTACAGCTTCTCTGTTTAGTGGTCACTGGGCACCTAAATGACCGTCAAAAGGCATTGTTTTATTGGTAGATAACAGACACACACAATATTCGGTATCATTTGTATTTATTTCACACTATATTTTCACCAAAAACAACTTGAAGCACCATGTGCAGTAAGCTAACCCATCCCAATTAGTACAGTAATACCTTGACATACAAGTTTAATTCGTTCCGTGACCGAGCTCGTTACTCGGTTTACTCGTATATCAAATCAATTTTCCCCATTGAAATTAATTTAAATACCATTAATCCGATCCAGCCCCCCAAAAAACACCCTAATTTCTTTGTTACGTTGTTATAAAAATGAGAAATGTATTTATAAATTATAAATAATTAATACAAAATATAATACAAAGATAATAAAATAGAATATAAAGAAATAAACTGGTTCTAAACTTAATTGCTACATTATTATTCTTCACTTACACTTAATCTTCATCAGTGACGTTTGCATCTTTTTCATAGATTTTTGGCTTTTTCGTCACGCTTTTCTGACTGATCTGCAGGGCGTTTCGATAAAAACCTATCCATGGTGGTTTGTTTCTTCCTTCCCTTCAGAATTTTTCGGAAATGCGAATGCAATTTCCGAAATTGCATTCGCATTCGCAATGCTCCGCTTGCTCGGCTCGTAACTCGGGTCTAGGCTCGTAAGGCGAAACAAGAAATTGCTCGGAATACTCGTAAGTTAGTGCACTCGTATGTCAAGGTTTTACTGTAGTTCAAAAGTAAAATGTTCGCTAGTTGTTCGGCCGCCGTGACCGAGCCCGACCCGTTTCTCCCAATGAACGCCTTGAGAAAGGTTCTTTTTGCAAAGAAATAACCGAATTTTCTTTGCTTTCTGTTCCACTTGAAGAAGCCATTTCGAATTATCTCTCTCGCTTGGTCTAGGACTAGGTCTACTTGAATGAATGAGTAGCAGCGCTGAACCTATCCGTGAAAGTACTTGCGCACTCGCAGTCGCAGTGATATCCTGCTAGATGCCGGCTGGGCGTGATAAACATGCCTTAAATCCAATCAAATAATATCATAAGCCATGAGGACTAATCAGAAAAGGGTAGGATAGTCCGGGGCGCACAGGCCTGCGCCCGGGGACTTCCTTTTTTGGCGGCGAATCAGGCAGCAGTATCAGGGGGCTCGCCTGAAAATGAATGAGTGCTCTGATTCACCATAACGTTACCGGCGCCCCGCAGCCCCCTGAACATGCATATGTAATGTATTAAACTTTAGGGTAGGCAACGCAAGGCCAACATATAACATGTTTAAGCTACTAAAAAATTAAATAATAATAAAAAATAATAATAAAATAAATAATTTTATACTAATTGGGTTCAAAATTAATTGCTGTAATAATATCTGGGTATGATTTTTAGAGTGTAATTTGTAATGGTATGTGGGGAGGCTGATTGGGTTCAGAGTGTAATTGCTGTAATGGTATCTGGGTAGGCTGATTGGGTTCAGAGTGTAATTGCTGTAATGGTATCTGGGTAGGCTGATTGGGTTCAGAGTGTAATTGCTGTAATGGTATCTGGGTAGGCTGATTGGGTTCAGAGTGTAATTGCTGTAATGGTATCTGGGTAGGCTGATTGGGTTCAGAGTGTAATTGCTGTAATGGTATCTGGGTAGGCTGATTGGGTTCAGAGTGTAATTGCTGTAATGGTATCTGGGTAGGCTGATTGGGTTCAGAGTGTAATTGCTGTAATGGTATCTGGGTAGGCTGATTGGGTTCAGAGTGTAATTGCTGTAATGGTATCTGGGTAGGCTGATTGGGTTCAGAGTGTAATTGCTGTAATGGTATCTGGGTAGGCTGATTGGGTTCAGAGTGTAATTGCTGTAATGGTATCTGGGTAGGCTGATTGGGTTCAGAGTGTAATTGCTGTAATGGTATCTGGGTAGGCTGATTGGGTTCAGAGTGTAATTGCTGTAATGGTGTCTGGGTAGGCTGATTGGGTTCAGAGTGTAATTGCTGTAATGGTGTCTGGGTAGGCTGATTGGGTTCAGAGTGTAATTGCTGTAATGGTATCTGGGTAGGCTGATTGGGTTCAGAGTGTAATTGCTGTAATGGTATCTGGGTAGGCTGATTGGGTTCAGAGTGTAATTGCTGTAATGGTATCTGGGTAGGCTGATTGGGTTCAGAGTGTAATTGCTGTAATGGTATCTGGGTAGGCTGATTGGGTTCAGAGTGTAATTGCTGTAATGGTATCTGGGTAGGCTGATTGGGTTCAGAGTGTAATTGCTGTAATGGTATCTGGGTAGGCTGATTGGGTTCAGAGTGTAATTGCTGTAATGGTATCTGGGTAGGCTGATTGGGTTCAGAGTGTAATTGCTGTAATGGTATCTGGGTAGGCTGATTGGGTTCAGAGTGTAATTGCTGTAATGGTATCTGGGTAGGCTGATTGGGTTCAGAGTGTAATTGCTGTAATGGTGTATCTGGGTAGGCTGATTGGGTTCAGAGTGTAATTGCTGTAATGGTATCTGGGTAGGCTGATTGGGTTCAGAGTGTAATTGCTGTAATGGTATCTGGGTAGGCTGATTGGGTTCAGAGTGTAATTGCTGTAATGGTATCTGGGTAGGCTGATTGGGTTCAGAGTGTAATTGCTGTAATGGTATCTGGGTAGGCTGATTGGGTTCAGAGTGTAATTGCTGTAATGGTATCTGGGTAGGCTGATTGGGTTCAGAGTGTAATTGCTGTAATGGTATCTGGGTAGGCTGATTGGGTTCAGAGTGTAATTGCTGTAATGGTATCTGGGTAGGCTGATTGGGTTCAGAGTGTAATTGCTGTAATGGTGTCTGGGTAGGCTGATTGGGTTCAGAGTGTAATTGCTGTAATGGTATCTGGGTAGGCTGATTGGGTTCAGAGTGTAATTGCTGTAATGGTATCTGGGTAGGCTGATTGGGTTCAGAGTGTAATTGCTGTAATGGTATCTGGGTAGGCTGATTGGGTTCAGAGTGTAATTGCTGTAATGGTATCTGGGTAGGCTGATTGGGTTCAGAGTGTAATTGCTGTAATGGTATCTGGGTAGGCTGATTGGGTTCAGAGTGTAATTGCTGTAATGGTATCTGGGTAGGCTGATTGGGTTCAGAGTGTAATTGCTGTAATGGTGTCTGGGTAGGCTGATTGGGTTCAGAGTGTAATTGCTGTAATGGTATCTGGGTAGGCTGATTGGGTTCAGAGTGTAATTGCTGTAATGGTATCTGGGTAGGCTGATTGGGTTCAGAGTGTAATTGCTGTAATGGTATCTGGGTAGGCTGATTGGGTTCAGAGTGTAATTGCTGTAATGGTATCTGGGTAGGCTGATTGGGTTCAGAGTGTAATTGCTGTAATGGTATCTGGGTAGGCTGATTGGGTTCAGAGTGTAATTGCTGTAATGGTATCTGGGTAGGCTGATTGGGTTCAGAGTGTAATTGCTGTAATGGTATCTGGGTAGGCTGATTGGGTTCAGAGTGTAATTGCTGTAATGGTATCTGGGTAGGCTGATTGGGTTCAGAGTGTAATTGCTGTAATGGTATCTGGGTAGGCTGATTGGGTTCAGAGTGTAATTGCTGTAATGGTATCTGGGTAGGCTGATTGGGTTCAGAGTGTAATTGCTGTAATGGTATCTGGGTAGGCTGATTGGGTTCAGAGTGTAATTGCTGTAATGGTATCTGGGTAGGCTGATTGGGTTCAGAGTGTAATTGCTGTAATGGTATCTGGGTAGGCTGATTGGGTTCAGAGTGTAATTGCTGTAATGGTGTCTGGGTAGGCTGATTGGGTTCAGAGTGTAATTGCTGTAATGGTATCTGGGTAGGCTGATTGGGTTCAGAGTGTAATTGCTGTAATGGTATCTGGGTAGGCTGATTGGGTTCAGAGTGTAATTGCTGTAATGGTATCTGGGTAGGCTGATTGGGTTCAGAGTGTAATTGCTGTAATGGTATCTGGGTAGGCTGATTGGGTTCAGAGTGTAATTGCTGTAATGGTATCTGGGTAGGCTGATTGGGTTCAGAGTGTAATTGCTGTAATGGTGTCTGGGTAGGCTGATTGGGTTCAGAGTGTAATTGCTGTAATGGTATCTGGGTAGGCTGATTGGGTTCAGAGTGTAATTGCTGTAATGGTATCTGGGTAGGCTGATTGGGTTCAGAGTGTAATTGCTGTAATGGTGTCTGGGTAGGCTGATTGGGTTCAGAGTGTAATTGCTGTAATGGTATCTGGGTAGGCTGATTGGGTTCAGAGTGTAATTGCTGTAATGGTATCTGGGTAGGCTGATTGGGTTCAGAGTGTAATTGCTGTAATGGTATCTGGGTAGGCTGATTGGGTTCAGAGTGTAATTGCTGTAATGGTGTCTGGGTAGGCTGATTGGGTTCAGAGTGTAATTGCTGTAATGGTGTCTGGGTAGGCTGATTGGGTTCAGAGTGTAATTGCTGTAATGGTATCTGGGTAGGCTGATTGGGTTCAGAGTGTAATTGCTGTAATGGTATCTGGGTAGGCTGATTGGGTTCAGAGTGTAATTGCTGTAATGGTATCTGGGTAGGCTGATTGGGTTCAGAGTGTAATTGCTGTAATGGTGTCTGGGTAGGCTGATTGGGTTCAGAGTGTAATTGCTGTAATGGTATCTGGGTAGGCTGATTGGGTTCAGAGTGTAATTGCTGTAATGGTGTCTGGGTAGGCTGATTGGGTTCAGAGTGTAATTGCTGTAATGGTGTCTGGGTAGGCTGATTGGGTTCAGAGTGTAATTGCTGTAATGGTATCTGGGTAGGCTGATTGGGTTCAGAGTGTAATTGCTGTAATGGTATCTGGGTAGGCTGATTGGGTTCAGAGTGTAATTGCTGTAATGGTATCTGGGTAGGCTGATTGGGTTCAGAGTGTAATTGCTGTAATGGTATCTGGGTAGGCTGATTGGGTTCAGAGTGTAATTGCTGTAATGGTATCTGGGTAGGCTGATTGGGTTCAGAGTGTAATTGCTGTAATGGTATCTGGGTAGGCTGATTGGGTTCAGAGTGTAATTGCTGTAATGGTATCTGGGTAGGCTGATTGGGTTCAGAGTGTAATTGCTGTAATGGTATCTGGGTAGGCTGATTGGGTTCAGAGTGTAATTGCTGTAATGGTATCTGGGTAGGCTGATTGGGTTCAGAGTGTAATTGCTGTAATGGTATCTGGGTAGGCTGATTGGGTTCAGAGTGTAATTGCTGTAATGGTATCTGGGTAGGCTGATTGGGTTCAGAGTGTAATTGCTGTAATGGTATCTGGGTAGGCTGATTGGGTTCAGAGTGTAATTGCTGTAATGGTATCTGGGTAGGCTGATTGGGTTCAGAGTGTAATTGCTGTAATGGTATCTGGGTAGGCTGATTGGGTTCAGAGTGTAATTGCTGTAATGGTGTCTGGGTAGGCTGATTGGGTTCAGAGTGTAATTGCTGTAATGGTGTCTGGGTAGGCTGATTGGGTTCAGAGTGTAATTGCTGTAATGGTGTCTGGGTAGGCTGATTGGGTTCAGAGTGTAATTGCTGTAATGGTGTCTGGGTAGGCTGATTGGGTTCAGAGTGTAATTGCTGTAATGGTATCTGGGTAGGCTGATTGGGTTCAGAGTGTAATTGCTGTAATGGTATCTGGGTAGGCTGATTGGGTTCAGAGTGTAATTGCTGTAATGGTATCTGGGTAGGCTGATTGGGTTCAGAGTGTAATTGCTGTAATGGTATCTGGGTAGGCTGATTGGGTTCAGAGTGTAATTGCTGTAATGGTGTCTGGGTAGGCTGATTGGGTTCAGAGTGTAATTGCTGTAATGGTATCTGGGTAGGCTGATTGGGTTCAGAGTGTAATTGCTGTAATGGTATCTGGGTAGGCTGATTGGGTTCAGAGTGTAATTGCTGTAATGGTATCTGGGTAGGCTGATTGGGTTCAGAGTGTAATTGCTGTAATGGTATCTGGGTAGGCTGATTGGGTTCAGAGTGTAATTGCTGTAATGGTATCTGGGTAGGCTGATTGGGTTCAGAGTGTAATTGCTGTAATGGTATCTGGGTAGGCTGATTGGGTTCAGAGTGTAATTGCTGTAATGGTATCTGGGTAGGCTGATTGGGTTCAGAGTGTAATTGCTGTAATGGTATCTGGGTAGGCTGATTGGGTTCAGAGTGTAATTGCTGTAATGGTGTCTGGGTGGGCTGATTGGGTTCAGAGTGTAATTGCTGTAATGGTATCTGGGTAGGCTGATTGGGTTCAGAGTGTAATTGCTGTAATGGTATCTGGGTAGGCTGATTGGGTTCAGAGTGTAATTGCTGTAATGGTATCTGGGTAGGCTGATTGGGTTCAGAGTGTAATTGCTGTAATGGTATCTGGGTAGGCTGATTGGGTTCAGAGTGTAATTGCTGTAATGGTATCTGGGTAGGCTGATTGGGTTCAGAGTGTAATTGCTGTAATGGTATCTGGGTAGGCTGATTGGGTTCAGAGTGTAATTGCTGTAATGGTATCTGGGTAGGCTGATTGGGTTCAGAGTGTAATTGCTGTAATGGTATCTGGGTAGGCTGATTGGGTTCAGAGTGTAATTGCTGTAATGGTGTCTGGGTAGGCTGATTGGGTTCAGAGTGTAATTGCTGTAATGGTATCTGGGTAGGCTGATTGGGTTCAGAGTGTAATTGCTGTAATGGTGTCTGGGTAGGCTGATTGGGTTCAGAGTGTAATTGCTGTAATGGTATCTGGGTAGGCTGATTGGGTTCAGAGTGTAATTGCTGTAATGGTGTCTGGGTAGGCTGATTGGGTTCAGAGTGTAATTGCTGTAATGGTATCTGGGTAGGCTGATTGGGTTCAGAGTGTAATTGCTGTAATGGTATCTGGGTAGGCTGATTGGGTTCAGAGTGTAATTGCTGTAATGGTATCTGGGTAGGCTGATTGGGTTCAGAGTGTAATTGCTGTAATGGTATCTGGGTAGGCTGATTGGGTTCAGAGTGTAATTGCTGTAATGGTATCTGGGTAGGCTGATTGGGTTCAGAGTGTAATTGCTGTAATGGTATCTGGGTAGGCTGATTGGGTTCAGAGTGTAATTGCTGTAATGGTATCTGGGTAGGCTGATTGGGTTCAGAGTGTAATTGCTGTAATGGTATCTGGGTAGGCTGATTGGGTTCAGAGTGTAATTGCTGTAATGGTATCTGGGTAGGCTGATTGGGTTCAGAGTGTAATTGCTGTAATGGTGTCTGGGTAGGCTGATTGGGTTCAGAGTGTAATTGCTGTAATGGTGTCTGGGTAGGCTGATTGGGTTCAGAGTGTAATTGCTGTAATGGTATCTGGGTAGGCTGATTGGGTTCAGAGTGTAATTGCTGTAATGGTATCTGGGTAGGCTGATTGGGTTCAGAGTGTAATTGCTGTAATGGTATCTGGGTAGGCTGATTGGGTTCAGAGTGTAATTGCTGTAATTGTATCTGGGTAGGCTGATTGGGTTCAGAGTGTAATTGCTGTAATGGTGTCTGGGTAGGCTGATTGGGTTCAGAGTGTAATTGCTGTAATGGTATCTGGGTAGGCTGATTGGGTTCAGAGTGTAATTGCTGTAATGGTGTCTGGGTAGGCTGATTGGGTTCAGAGTGTAATTGCTGTAATGGTATCTGGGTAGGCTGATTGGGTTCAGAGTGTAATTGCTGTAATGGTGTCTGGGTAGGCTGATTGGGTTCAGAGTGTAATTGCTGTAATGGTATCTGGGTAGGCTGATTGGGTTCAGAGTGTAATTGCTGTAATGGTATCTGGGTAGGCTGATTGGGTTCAGAGTGTAATTGCTGTAATGGTGTCTGGGTAGGCTGATTGGGTTCAGAGTGTAATTGCTGTAATGGTATCTGGGTAGGCTGATTGGGTTCAGAGTGTAATTGCTGTAATGGTATCTGGGTAGGCTGATTGGGTTCAGAGTGTAATTGCTGTAATGGTATCTGGGTAGGCTGATTGGGTTCAGAGTGTAATTGCTGTAATGGTATCTGGGTAGGCTGATTGGGTTCAGAGTGTAATTGCTGTAATGGTGTCTGGGTAGGCTGATTGGGTTCAGAGTGTAATTGCTGTAATGGTATCTGGGTTGGCTGATTGGGTTCAGAGTGTAATTGCTGTAATGGTGTCTGGGTAGGCTGATTGGGTTCAGAGTGTAATTGCTGTAATGGTATCTGGGTAGGCTGATTGGGTTCAGAGTGTAATTGCTGTAATGGTATCTGGGTAGGCTGATTGGGTTCAGAGTGTAATTGCTGTAATGGTATCTGGGTAGGCTGATTGGGTTCAGAGTGTAAATGCTGTAATGGTATCTGGGTAGGCTGATTGGGTTCAGAGTGTAATTGCTGTAATGGTATCTGGGTAGGCTGATTGGGTTCAGAGTGTAATTGCTGTAATGGTATCTGGGTAGGCTGATTGGGTTCAGAGTGTAATTGCTGTAATGGTATCTGGGTAGGCTGATTGGGTTCAGAGTGTAATTGCTGTAATGGTATCTGGGTAGGCTGATTGGGTTCAGAGTGTAATTGCTGTAATGGTATCTGGGTAGGCTGATTGGGTTCAGAGTGTAATTGCTGTAATGGTATCTGGGTAGGCTGATTGGGTTCAGAGTGTAATTGCTGTAATGGTATCTGGGTAGGCTGATTGGGTTCAGAGTGTAATTGCTGTAATGGTATCTGGGTAGGCTGATTGGGTTCAGAGTGTAATTGCTGTAATGGTGTCTGGGTAGGCTGATTGGGTTCAGAGTGTAATTGCTGTAATGGTATCTGGGTAGGCTGATTGGGTTCAGAGTGTAATTGCTGTAATGGTGTCTGGGTAGGCTGATTGGGTTCAGAGTGTAATTGCTGTAATGGTGTCTGGGTAGGCTGATTGGGTTCAGAGTGTAATTGCTGTAATGGTGTCTGGGTAGGCTGATTGGGTTCAGAGTGTAATTGCTGTAATGGTATCTGGGTAGGCTGATTGGGTTCAGAGTGTAATTGCTGTAATGGTATCTGGGTAGGCTGATTGGGTTCAGAGTGTAATTGCTGTAATGGTATCTGGGTAGGCTGATTGGGTTCAGAGTGTAATTGCTGTAATGGTGTCTGGGTAGGCTGATTGGGTTCAGAGTGTAATTGCTGTAATGGTGTCTGGGTAGGCTGATTGGGTTCAGAGTGTAATTGCTGTAATGGTGTCTGGGTAGGCTGATTGGGTTCAGAGTGTAATTGCTGTAATGGTGTCTGGGTAGGCTGATTGGGTTCAGAGTGTAATTGCTGTAATGGTATCTGGGTAGGCTGATTGGGTTCAGAGTGTAATTGCTGTAATGGTATCTGGGTAGGCTGATTGGGTTCAGAGTGTAATTGCTGTAATGGTATCTGGGTAGGCTGATTGGGTTCAGAGTGTAATTGCTGTAATGGTATCTGGGTAGGCTGATTGGGTTCAGAGTGTAATTGCTGTAATGGTATCTGGGTAGGCTGATTGGGTTCAGAGTGTAATTGCTGTAATGGTATCTGGGTAGGCTGATTGGGTTCAGAGTGTAATTGCTGTAATGGTATCTGGGTAGGCTGATTGGGTTCAGAGTGTAATTGCTGTAATGGTATCTGGGTGGGCTGATTGGGTTCAGAGTGTAATTGCTGTAATGGTATCTGGGTAGGCTGATTGGGTTCAGAGTGTAATTGCTGTAATGGTGTCTGGGTAGGCTGATTGGGTTCAGAGTGTAATTGCTGTAATGGTGTCTGGGTGGGCTGATTGGGTTCAGAGTGTAATTGCTGTAATGGTGTCTGGGTAGGCTGATTGGGTTCAGAGTGTAATTGCTGTAATGGTGTCTGGGTAGGCTGATTGGGTTCAGAGTGTAATTGCTGTAATGGTGTCTGGGTAGGCTGATTGGGTTCAGAGTGTAATTGCTGTAATGGTATCTGGGTAGGCTGATTGGGTTCAGAGTGTAATTGCTGTAATGGTATCTGGGTAGGCTGATTGGGTTCAGAGTGTAATTGCTGTAATGGTATCTGGGTAGGCTGATTGGGTTCAGAGTGTAATTGCTGTAATGGTATCTGGGTAGGCTGATTGGGTTCAGAGTGTAATTGCTGTAATGGTATCTGGGTAGGCTGATTGGGTTCAGAGTGTAATTGCTGTAATGGTATCTGGGTAGGCTGATTGGGTTCAGAGTGTAATTGCTGTAATGGTGTCTGGGTGGGCTGATTGGGTGCAGAGTGTAATTGCTGTAATGGTATCTGGGTAGGCTGATTGGGTTCAGAGTGTAATTGCTGTAATGGTATCTGGGTAGGCTGATTGGGTTCAGAGTGTAATTGCTGTAATGGTGTCTGGGTGGGCTGATTGGGTGCAGAGTGTAATTGCTGTAATGGTATCTGGGTAGGCTGATTGGGTTCAGAGTGTAATTGCTGTAATGGTATCTGGGTAGGCTGATTGGGTTCAGAGTGTAATTGCTGTAATGGTGTCTGGGTGGGCTGATTGGGTTCAGAGTGTAATTGCTGTAATGGTGTCTGGGTAGGCTGATTGGGTTCAGAGTGTAATTGCTGTAATGGTATCTGGGTAGGCTGATTGGGTTCAGAGTGTAATTGCTGTAATGGTATCTGGGTAGGCTGATTGGGTTCAGAGTGTAATTGCTGTAATGGTGTCTGGGTGGGCTGATTGGGTTCAGAGTGTAATTGCTGTAATGGTATCTGGGTAGGCTGATTGGGTTCAGAGTGTAATTGCTGTAATGGTGTCTGGGTAGGCTGATTGGGTTCAGAGTGTAATTGCTGTAATGGTGTCTGGGTAGGCTGATTGGGTTCAGAGTGTAATTGCTGTAATGGTGTCTGGGTAGGCTGATTGGGTTCAGAGTGTAATTGCTGTAATGGTGTCTGGGTGGGCTGATTGGGTTCAGAGTGTAATTGCTGTAATGGTATCTGGGTAGGCTGATTGGGTTCAGAGTGTAATTGCTGTAATGGTGTCTGGGTAGGCTGATTGGGTTCAGAGTGTAATCGCTGTAATGGTGTCTGGGTAGGCTGATTGGGTTCAGAGTGTAATCGCTGTAATGGTGTCTGGGTAGGCTGATTGGGTTCAGAGTGTAATTGCTGTAATGGTGTCTGGGTAGGCTGATTGGGTTCAGAGTGTAATCGCTGTAATGGTGTCTGGGTAGGCTGATTGGGTTCAGAGTGTAATTGCTGTAATGGTATCTGGGTAGGCTGATTGGGTTCAGAGTGTAATTGCTGTAATGGTATCTGGGTAGGCTGATTGGGTTCAGAGTGTAATTGCTGTAATGGTATCTGGGTAGGCTGATTGGGTTCAGAGTGTAATCGCTGTAATGGTGTCTGGGTGGGCTGATTGGGTTCAGAGTGTAATTGCTGTAATGGTGTCTGGGTAGGCTGATTGGGTTCAGAGGGTAATTGCTGTAATGGTGTCTGGGTAGGCTGATTGGGTTCAGAGTGTAATTGCTGTAATGGTATCTGGGTAGGCTGATTGGGTTCAGAGTGTAATCGCTGTAATGGTGTCTGGGTGGGCTGATTGGGTTCAGAGTGTAATCGCTGTAATGGTGTCTGGGTAGGCTGATTGGGTTCAGAGGGTAATTGCTGTAATGGTGTCTGGGTAGGCTGATTGGGTTCAGAGTGTAATTGCTGTAATTGTGTCTGGGTAGGCTGATTGGGTTCAGAGTGTAATTGCTGTAATGGTATCTGGGTAGGCTGATTGGGTTCAGAGTGTAATTGCTGTAATGGTGTCTGGGTAGGCTGATTGGGTTCAGAGTGTAATTGCTGTAATGGTGTCTGGGTAGGCTGATTGGGTTCAGAGTGTAATTGCTGTAATGGTATCTGGGTAGGCTGATTGGGTTCAGAGTGTAATTGCTGTAATGGTGCTTTTACTGCAGTGTAATCTTGGCTGGGTACAGAAAGGGTGGTTTATCGGTTTATCGGTTTATCGGTTTATCGGTTTATCGGTTTATCGGTTTGTCGGTTTATCGGTTTATTGGTTTATCGGTTTGTTGGTTTATTGGTTTATTGGTTTTGTATGTCTTCAGGTGGCCGCGTGTTTGGAGGAGCTCTACAGCCTGGAGTATTTCACGGATATCCCCTAAAATCACCTAAAGCTCAAGGTACAGTCAACATAGTGGGTGCGTCCAAATATTCTTCACTCCCCTCCTCCTTTTCTCCACTCCTCCACTACCACTCCTCTCCTCCTTTTCTCCACTCCCCCACTATACCACTCCTCTCCTACCCAGAAGTATGCAAAACTGCCTGAACGTTTCAAGTATAATTATTTGCAGGAAAAGGTATACATACCAGACATTGCGGTTTGTGTCAAGACATTCATTAATATGTAACCATTAATACATAATTAAGATGTAGTCAGCAAAAATATAGATTAAAACACAAAGATCTGTTTCCGGGGCACGGAGGAGAGAAGGTGGTAGTGAAGGAAAGGAGGATGCATTTTTTGAGTATTGGGACACACTCTACACCTAATAAGTGCACTTTGCCCTGTGAGTGAACTATGCCCTGTGAGTGAACTTTGCCCTCTGAGTGAACTTTGCCCTGTGAGTGAACTTTGCCCTCTGAGTGAATTTTGCCCTGTGAGTGAACTTTGCCCTCTGAGTGAATTTTGCCCTGTGAGTGAACTTTGCCCTCTGAGTGAATTTTGCCCTGTGAGTGTGTTTTGTCTTATGAGCTCTGAACATGTACAGTCTGAATGAATCAACACTATGCATTAATTAATAATGAAAGAGAACATCACCAATACTTATAATCAGATTCTGTTCTAATAAGTATTTGAGCATGGACACACTTTTTCACATATACAATTTATTTACAAATCTTTAAAAAAAGACAGAAGATTTATTATACAGACTATATATTTTTTCACGTGCAACTTTTATCTTTTGTAACACAACTTGTTATCTTAGCCTCTCACATTTTAAATGATGCATGCTTTTGTGCTGAGGTTGGTGTGAGTGAGTTTGAAGACGGTCTTGTATGTTCAGCTGCTCCTCTGTTGGAGATGATGCGAGCCACATGACCTCCAGCTGTGCGCTAACACCAGGAAATTCTAGTGTAGAATCTGGGCTCATCCTATTTCACGAGCCTCTCTGCCAATGGACTGCCGGGTCACTGAAACCAGTTTCTGGACCTCAATCTTACACTGAGTCTTCCAGCACGAGTATTTCAGTGAAAAGACCAGATGGCCCAGTTGCAAACATTAATGCTGTAGCCTACTAGACAGTGACTGCAAGGCTGTCGAATAACGAATAACACAACCAATGATTGGTGCAAAACAAATACCATGACCAATGATTGGTTATGTTATTGGTTTTACGTGTCCTAAAACATTTTGCCCATACTCAGTAAATCAGGTGTTTACAATTATGGATGTTTGTGGCTGAAGTATCCTATACTGTCCCAAAACCAGTACTGTTTGGGTCTGGTGTGCTGTGACATTTATCAATTTTGACATCTTGTGCTGATTGGCTCAATCTGAACAGGAAGTCTCTTACAGACTCAAACATTGTTTATTGTGAGTCTCATCAACACTCAACAGTCATCTTTTATTTCTTAATATATTTTATTCAATAATTTGCAATATTGTGCTTGCTAAATTCAGAAAGGCTTCAAAACCATAAGAAAGTCCCCTTTGCTCCAAATGGACTTGCAAGCCACTCCCCCAAGCTCTGACTGGACCAAATTGTCCCTCCCCCATGATCTGATTGGACCAATAAGACCCTTCCCTTGCTCTGAACAGACCCATAAGTCCCTCCCCCATGCTCTGATTGGACCAATAAGTCCCTCTCCTGTGCTCTGATTGGACTTGCAAGCCCTGCTCAGCTGTGTTTCTTTCCCTTGGATCATTTCCCCTCTGGATTTGGTTCCTCCAGACTGTTATTAAACCGGTTGATAAATGCTAGATCTGGGAACCGGTCATTCTGATAATATTGAGCCAGCTGGCTCACCTTGTGTCTCTGAACGGGATGTTCTGACATCACTCATCCTGTTACAAACCTCGGCCATTTAAACAGCTAACAAACATGATGAAGTTCTACAGACTAAACTAGTAGGGCTTGGGAGAATACAGTGTACTGCCTGTCTGTGTTTAGATGTTGAATATTACCACGCAGCTCTGACATTGCCTGTCTGCATATTCCCATAGGTGGCTATGGCTCGCCTTACGCCGGTGGCAAACTCCCCTATGGTATGTCAGAGAATCCTCTCAACATTGTGTGTAGCGCCTCCCAGAGGACACTGTGTGAACTGTGAACTGCGTGTGCTCCAGGCGGGGGCTTTGGAGGTGGAGCCGGACTTCCAGGGGGCGGGGCCGGAGGTGCTGGATCTCTGCCGGGATACCCAACAGGAACCGGTGAGTATTTGGCGATGCCTGTATATTTGGTGAGTGTCACTGATTGATATTGAACAGTATGCATACTATCAGTATGTGAAACACAGTACACAGGATTTGATATTGTATCTCCTGACATAAAAAATGAGTGAAGATTGACCTTACAAGGAGGATTATCTGGAGCAGGTGTGATTTACCTGTAGCAGGGGTAAATTAGCTGGAACAGCTGTGGTTTACCAGGAGGTGTGCTCTGCCTGGACAGGTATGATTTACCTGGAGCAGCAGGTGACACCTGTGGATTGTAATGTGCACCTGTTCCTTTACAGGTGTGGGAACACAAGGAATATCGCAAGCTCAGGCCAAAGCAGCTAAATATGGTAAAGATCTCTACACATGATGTACCTCAGTGCACATAAACCATTTGAGTGTTTTTCTTCCCACTGGGGAGTTTTTACCTCGTTTGCTTTTTGGTGGTTGAGGCTGGTTTTCGCCCAATTTTCCTTATGTTTCTCTGTGCAGCGTCTTTGTGACAGTTCTCTGTAAAAAGCGCTTTACAAATAAAATCGAATTTAATTGTATTTTATTGAAACAAGCTGTGATACAGAGAACATAGAATTATACAGCTGCTGAGAAATATTCCCTTTTTGGCGTAAAGATGAAATTGGTGCCAATGTTCATTCAAAAAAATATACCTAAAAGTGTTTCCACTGTTGCAGTGTTTTTCGAGTGTGTTGTCGGCTTGTTTCTGGGGTGTACACTGTGTCTTGGGCACTGGCGTGTTTTTCGAGCGTGTTGGCTGCTTGTTGCACTGGGGTGTTCCTGGTTATTTGTTAGCCATAGGACAGAGCAAATATGAGGGACATTTTTGCGGCAGTGTAGTATAATGGTTAAGGAGCTGGACTTGTAACCGAAAGGTTGCAGGTTCGATTCCCAGGTACGACACTGCCGTTGTACCCTTGAGCAAGGTACTTAACCTGAATTGCTTCAGTATATATCCAGCTGTATGAATGGATAAATGTAATAAGAAGTTGTGTAAGTCGCTCTGGATAAGAGCGTCTGCTAAATGCCTATAATGTAATGTAATGTAATGTAATGACATTACTAGGTTCAGGTTTTAAACCTTGAAGAAACATATTATAACAGAGCACTGTAATCTATTCAGACTAGGTACTTATACACAGGATGAATTAATATTTATGAAACATAATAGATGTAAAAGTAAAGACATTTTTTTAAATGTATTTTTTATGAACTTATTTAAAATAAAAATGTGAACCATATTGCATTATTGTCTTGTTAAGGGGAGTAGCAATTGTAGTTTTAGTTTTGGCATTTTAAGCTGCAGTAAAACATTATGAGGGTCTGTGCTAGTTAGTCATTGTGACTTTACATGACAGTTAATATACTTAAACAATATTTACATTATATTTACAACCCTTTGTGTATTAAACTCTCTTTTTTGTTGTAGTTTTTCATTTAAATCATATTTTGTATGTTTGCTGACGATCCTTCGCTGATGGTTGTGTTCTCTCTCAGGTGGAGCTGGTAGGGCTGATGGTTGTGTTCTCTCTCATGTAGAGCAGGTAGGGCTGATGGGTGTGTTCTCTCTCAGGTGGAGCAGGTAGGGCTGATGGGTGTGTTCTCTCTCAGGTAGAGCAGGTAGGGCTGATGGTTGTGTTCTCTCTCAGGTAGAGCAGGTAGGGCTGATGGGTGTGTTCTCTCTCAGGTAGAGCAGGTAGGGCTGATGGTTGTGTTCTCTCTCAGGTAGAGCAGGTAGGGCTGATGGTTGTGTTCTCTCTCAGGTAGAGCAGGTAGGGCTGATGGGTGTGTGTTCTCTCTCAGGTAGAGCAGGTAGGGCTGATGGGTGTGTTCTCTCTCAGGTAGAGCAGGTAGGGCTGATGGTTGTGTTCTCTCTCAGGTAGAGCAGGTAGGGCTGATGGGTGTGTTCTCTCTCAGGTAGAGCAGGTAGGGCTGATGGGTGTGTTCTCTCTCAGGTAGAGCAGGTAGGGCTGATGGTTGTGTTCTTTCTCAGGTGAAGCAGGTAGGGCTGATGGTTGTGTTCTCTCTCAGGTGGAACAGGTAGGGCTGATGGTTGTGTTCTCTCTTGGGTAGGAGCGGGTAGGGTGCCAGGTGCTGGAGTGTACCCAGGGGTTTTCCCAGGTGTTTATCCCGGAGGTGAGAAGGAGAAGTGACCCCAAAGTTTACAGCCTCAGTGCACATTACCTGTATGCACACCTGTATGCACATTGTGGGTCTTGTGTGGGTCCATTCTACATGACCCGCACCTGCAATAATAACACCAACATCGTACCCTCACTCTCAGAAATAAAGGTACAGTGTCGGTAAATTTTTGTTCTTTAAGATACAATTTTTCCAAATGTACACTGAAAGTACAATAATGTTCTCTTTGGTTACTAATAAGTACTTTTTGTGTTCTAATAAGTACTCTTTGGTTCTAATAAGTCCCTTTTCAAGAAAAGAAGGTACAAATTAATTATGTTTTTTTGCTCGGGTTAGGGGTACAATTTTACGTCTCTATAGGATACCACCCCAGAAGCAAGCTTTTGTACCTTCTTAGGCACTTTTTGTACCTTTTTTCTGAGTGTACTCAATAGTAACACCAACATCATACCTGCCATAATAACACCAACACTGTCCCTGCCATAATAATACCAGCACAGTACCCTCAACAATGACACCAGCGTTGCACCCACCGTAATAACACCAAACCAACACTGCAGACTAATATAATGTAATTTTAGTGTAATTCCTGAGCATGTACACGACCAGTCAGTGGTAATATATTGCATTACTTTATTGTCACTTTTATTGCATATAAGTCTGCCGATATTGTCCAGCATGCTGAACTCCTGACTGTATCCTTCTGTTTGGCTCTTCCAGGTGTCGTGCCAGGTGTGGTGCCAGGTGTAGTCCCAGGTCAGTTTCCATGGGTGGATTTGGAGGGTGTGCTCTACCTGGAGAGATATGATTTACCTGGAGCAGCAGGTGACACCTGTGGATTGTAATGTGCACCTGTTCCTTTACAGGTGTGGGAACACAAGGAATATCGCAAGCTCAGGCCAAAGCAGCTAAATATGGTAAAGATCTCTACACATGATGTACCTCAGTGCACATAAACCATTTGAGTGTTTTTCTTCCCACTGGGGAGTTTTTACCTCGTTTGCTTTTTGGTTGTTGAGTCCTGGTTTTTGCCAAATTTTCTTTCTGTTTCTCTGTGCAGCGTCTTTTTGACAGTTCTCTGTAAAAAGCGATATATAAATAAAATTGAATTTAATTGTATTTTATTGAAACAAGCTGTGATACAGAGAAAATATAATTATACAGCTGCTGAGAAATATTCACTTTTTTGGCTTGAAGAAGAAATTGGTGCCTATGTTCTCTCAAAGAAAATATACCTAAAAGTGTTTCTACTGTTGGGGTGTTTTTCGAGCGTGTTGGCTGCTTGTTTCTGGGGTGAACACTGTGTCTTGGGCACTGGGGTGTTTCCAGTTATTTGTTGAACATAGAACAGAACAAATATGAGGGACATTACCAGGTTCAGGTTTTAAACTTTGCCCGTAGCAATTCCTCAGAAACATATTATAACAGAGCACTGTAATTTATTCAGACTAGGTAATACACAGGACGAAAGAATATTCATAAGAAAATAATAGATGCAAAAGTAATGTCTTTTTCAAGTTTATTTTTATTATCTTATTTTAAATAAAAATGTTAACCAGACTGTATTCTTTTACTGCTAAAAAGAATAGTAATTGTCGTTTTAGTTTTGGCGTTTTAGGTTCCAGTAAAACATTACGAGGGTTTGGACTAGTTAGTCATTGTGACTTTGCATGACAGTAAATGTACTTAAACAATATTTACATTATATTTACAACCCTTTGTGTATTAAACTCTCTTCTACAATGTAGTTTTTCATTTCAATCATATGTTTTATGTTTGCTGAGGGTTCTTAGCTGATGGGTGTGTTCTCTCTCAGGTGAAGCAGGTAGGGCTGATGGGTGTGTTCTTTCTCAGGTGGAACAGGTAGGGCTGATGGGTGTGTTCTCTCTCAGGTGAAGCAGGTAGGGCTGATAGTTGTGTTCTCTTTCAGCTGGTACAGGTAGGGCTGATGGTTGTGTTCTCTCTCAGGTGGAGCAGGTAGGGCTGATGGTTGTATTCTCTCTCAGCTGGTACAGGTAGGGCTGATGGTTGTGTTCTCTCTCAGGTGGAACAGGTAGGGCTGATGGGTGTGTTCTTTCTCAGGTGTAGCAGGTAGGGCTGATGGTTGTGTTCTCTCTCAGGTGGAGCTGCTAGGGCTGATGGTTGTGTTCTTTCTCAGGTGGAACAGGTAGGGCTGATGGTTGTGTTCTCTCTTGGGTAGGAGCGGGTAGGGTGCCAGGTGCTGGTGTGTATCCAGGGGTTGTCCCAGGTGTTTATCCCGGAGGTGAGAAGGAGATGTGACCCCAACGTTTACAGCCTCAGTGCACATTACCTGTATGCACACCTGTAAGCACATTGTGGGACCATTCTACATGACCCACACCTGCAATAATAACACCAACACTGTCCCTGCCATAATAATACCAGCACAGTACCCTCAACAATGACACCAGCATTGCACCCACCGTAATAACACCAAACCAACACTGCAGATGTAATATAATGTAATTTTAATGTAATTCCTGAGCATATACACGACCAGTCAGTGGTAATATATTGCCTTACTTTATTATCACTTTTATTCTATATAAGTCTGCTGATATTCTCCAGCATGCTGAACTCCTGACTGTGTCCTTCTGTTTGTGTCTTCCAGGTGTGGTGCCAGGTGAGTTTCCATGGGTGGATTTGGAGGTGTGCTCTACCTGGAGCAGATATGATTTACCTGGAGCAGCAGGTGACACCTGTGGATTGTAATGTGCACCTGTTCCTTTACAGGTGTGGGAACACAAGGAATATCGCAAGCTCAGGCCAAAGCAGCTAAATATGGTAAAGATCTCTACACATGATGTACCTCAGTGCACATAAACCATTTGAGTGTTTTTCTTCCCACTGGGGAGTTTTTACCTCGTTTGCTTTTTGGTGGTTGAGGCTTGGTTTTTGCCCAATTTTCCTTCTCTTTCTCTGTGCAGCGTCTTTGTGACAGTTCTCTGTAAAAAGCGCTATACAAATAAAATCGAATTTTATTAAATTTTTTTGAAACAAGCTGTGATACAGAGAAAATATAATTATACAGCTGCTGAGAAATATTCCCTTTTTGGCTTGAAGAAGAAATTTGGGCCGATGTTCTCTCAGAGAAAATATACCTAAAAATGTTTCCACTGTTGGGGTGTTTTTCGAGCGTGTTGGCTGCTTGTTTCTGGGGTGAACACTGTGTCTTGGGCACTGGGGTGTTTACAGTTATTTGTTGAACATAGAACAGAACAAATATGAGGGACATTACCAGGTTCAGGTTTTAAACTTTCCCAGTAGCAATTCCTCAGAAACATATTATAACAGAACACTATAATCTAATCAGACTAGGTAATACACAGGTTGAAAAAATATTCTCTCTTGTGTAGGAGCGGGTAGGGTGCCAGGTGCTGGTGTGTATCCAGGGGTTGTCCCAGGTGTTTATCCCGGAGGTGAGAAGGAGACGTGACCCCACCGTTTACAAACTCAGCTCACATTACCTGTATGCAGACCTGTATACACATTACCTGTATGCACACCTGTATGCACATTGTGGGTCCTGCGTGAGTCAATTCTACATGACCCATACCTGCCGTAATAACACCAACACTGTCCCTACCGTAAAAACACCAACACCTTACTTGCCATAGTAACACCAGCATTGCACAACAACCACATTAAAAACACCAACACCAGACTGCAGATGTAATGGAATGTAATTTTAGTGTAATTCCTGAGCATATACACGACCAGTCAGTGGTAATATATTGCATTACTTTATTATCACTTTTACTGCATATAGGTTTGCTGATATTCTCCAGCATGCTGAACTCCTGACTGTGTCTTTCTGTTTGGGTCTTCCAGGTGTCGTGCCAGGTGTGGTGCCAGGTGTAGTCCCAGGTCAGTTTCCATGGGTGGATTTGGAGGTGTGCTTTACCTGGAGCAGATATGATTTACCTGGAGTAGCAGGTGACACCTGTGGATTGTAATGTGCACCTGTTTTTTTGCAGGTGTGGGAGCTCAAGGAATATCGCAAGCTCAGGCCAAAGCAGCTAAATATGGTAAAGATCTCTACAAATGATGTACCTCAGTGCACATGAACCCATTTGGCTGATGGGTGTGTTTTTAATCAGGTGGAGCAGGGAGGGCTAATGGATGTGTTCTCTCTCAAGTAGAGCAGGTAGGGCTGATGGATGTGTTCTTTCTCAGGTGTAGCAGGTAGGGCTGATGGTTGGGTTTTCTCTCAGGTGAAGCAGGTAGGGCTGATGGTTGTGTTCTTTCTCAGGTGAAGCAGGTAGGGCTGATGGTTGTGTTTTTTCTCAGGTGGAGCAGGTAGGGCTGATGGGTGTGTTCTCTCTCAGGTGGAGCAAAAAGGGCTGATGGGTGTGTTCTCTCTCAGCTGGAGCAGGTAGGGCTGATGGTTGTGTTCTCTCTCAGGTGGAGCAGGTAGGGCTGATGGGTGTGTTCTCTCTCAGGTGGAGCAGGTATGGCTGATGGGTGTGTTTTTTATCAGGTGGAGCAGGGAGGGCTGATGGTTGTGTTCTCTCTCAAGTAGAGCAGGTAGGACTGATGGTTGTGTTCTCTCTCAGGTAAAGCAGGTAGGGCTGATGGGTGTGTTTTTTTCTCAGGTAGAGTGGGTAGGGCTGATGGGTGTGTTCTTTCTCAGGTGGAACAGGTAGGGCTGATGGTTGTGTTCTCTTTCAGGTGGAGCAGGTATGGCTGATGGTTGTTTTTTCTCTCAGGTGGAACAGGTAGGGCTGATGGTTGTGTTCTCTCTCAGGTGGAACAGGTAGGGCTGATGGTTGTGTTCTCTCTCAGCTGGAACAGGTAGGGCTGATGGTTGTGTTCTCTCTCAGGTAGAGCTGGTAGGGCTGATGGGTGTGTTCTTTCTCAGGTGGAACAGGTAGGGCTGATGATTGTGTTCTCTCTTGGGTAGGAGCGGGTAGGGTGCCAGGTGCTGGTGTGTATCCATGGGTTGTCCCAGGTGTTTATCCCGGAGGTGAGAAGGAGATGTGACCCCAACGTTTACAGCCTCAGTGCACATTACCTGTATGCACACCTGTATGCACATTGTGGGACCATTCTACATGACCCACACCTGCAATTATAACACCAACACTGTCCCTGCCATAATAATACCAGCACTGTACCCTCAACAATGACACCAGCATTGCACCCACCGTAATAACACCAAACCAACACTGCAGATGTAATATAATGTAATTTTAATGTAATTCCTGAGCATATACACGACCAGTCAGTGGCAATATATTGCCTTACTTTATTATCACTTTTATTGCATAAAAGTCTGTTGATATTGTCCAGCATGCTGAACTCCTGACTGTGTCCTTCTGTTTGGCTCTTCCAGGTGTGGTGCCAGGTGTAGTGCCAGGTGAGTTTCCATGGGCTGGATTTGGAGGTGTGCTCTACCTGGAGCAGATATGATTTACCTGGAGCAGCAGGTGACACCTGTGGATTGTAATGTGCACCTGTTTTTTTGGTTGTGTTCTCTCTCAAGTAGAGCAGGTAGGACTGATGGTCGTGTTCTTTCTCAGGTGTGGCAGGTAGGGCTGATGGTTGTGTTTTTTATCAGGTGGAGCAGGGAAGGCTGATGGTTGTGTTCTCTCTCAAGTAGAGCAGGTAGGGCTGATGGATGTGTTCTTTCTCAGGTGTAGCAGGTAGGGCTGATGGTTGTGTTTTCTCTCAGGTGAAGCAGGTAGGGCTGATGGTTGTGTTCTTTCTCAGGTGAAGCAGGTAGGGCTGATGGTTGTGTTTTTTCTCAGGTGGAGCAGGTAGGGCTGATGGTTGTGTTCTCTCTCAGGTGGAGCAGGTAGGGCTGATGGGTGTGTTCTCTCTCAGGTGGAGCAGGTAGGGCTGATGGGTGTGTGTTTTTATCAGGTGGAGCAGGGAGGGCTGATGGTTGTGTTCTCTCTCAGGTAGAGCAGGTAGGGCTGATGGGTGTGTTTTTTTCTCAGGTAGAGTGGGTAGGGCTGATGGGTGTGTTCTTTCTCAGGTGGAACAGGTAGGGCTGATGGTTGTGTTCTCTCTCAGGTGGAGCAGGTAGGGCTGATGGTTGTGTTTTCTCTCAGGTGGAGCAGGTAGGGCTGATGGGTGTGTTCTCTCTCAGGTGAAGCAGGTAGGGCTCATGGTTGTGTTCTATCTCAGGTGGAGCAGGTAGGGCTGATGGGTGTGTTCTCTCTCAGGTGAAGCAGGTAGGGCTGATGGCTGTGTTTTCTCTCAGGTGGAGCAGGAAGGACTGATGGGTGTGTTCTCTCTCAGGTGAAGCAGGTAGGGCTGATGGTTGTGTTCTCTCTCAGGTGGAGCAGGTAGGGCTGATGGTTGTGTTCTTTCTCAGGTGGAGCAGGTAGGGCTGATGGGTGTGTTCTCTTTCAGGTGGAGCAGGTAGGGCTGATGGTTGTGTTCTCTCTCAGGTGGAGCAGGTAGGGCTGATGGTTGTGTTCTCTCTCAGGTGAAGCAGGTAGGGCTGATGGGTGTGTTCTTTCTCAGGTGAAGCAGGTAGGGCTGATGGTTGTGTTCTCTCTCAGGTGAAGCAGGTAGGGCTGATGGGTGTGTTCTTTCTCAGGTGGAACAGGTAGGGCTGATGGGTGTGTTCTTTCTCAGGTGGAACAGGTAGGGCTGATGGTTGTGTTCTCTCTCAGGTGAAGCAGGTAGGGCTGATGGGTGTGTTCTTTCTCAGGTGGAACAGGTAGGGCTGATGGGTGTGTTCTTTCTCAGGTGGAGCAGGTAGAGCTGATGGGTGTGTTTTTTATCAGGTGGAGCAGGGAGGGCTGATGGTTGTGTTCTCTCTCAAGTAGAGCAGGTAGCACTGATGGTTGTGTTCTCTCTCAGGTAGAGCAGGTAGGGCTGATGGGTGTGTTTTTTTCTCAGGTAGAGTGGGTAGGGCTGATGGGTGTGTTCTTTCTCAGGTGGAACAGGTAGGGCTGATGGTTGTGTTCTCTCTCAGGTGGAGCAGGTAGGGCTGATGGTTGTGTTCTCTCTCAGGTGGAACAGGTAGGGCTGATGGTTGTGTTCTCTCTCAGGTGGAGCAGGTAGGGATGATGGTTGTGTTCTCTCTCAGCTGGAACAGGTAGGGCTGATGCTTGTGTTCTCTCTTGGGTAGGAGCGGGTAGAGTGCCAGGTGCTGGTCTGTATCCAGGGGTTGTCCCAGGTGTTTATTCCGGAGGTGAGAAGGAGATGTGACCCCAACGTTTACAGCCTCAGTTCACATTACCTGTATGCACACCTGTAAGCACATTGTGGGACCATTCTACATGACCCACACCTGCAATAATAACACCAACACTGTCCCTGCCATAATAATACCATCACAGTACCCTCAACAATGACACTAGCATTGCACCCACCGTAATAACTCCAAACCAACACTGCAGACTAATATAATGTAATTTTAGTGTAATTCCTGAGCATATACACGACCAGTCAGTGGTAATATATTGCATTACTTTATTATCACTTTTATTCTATATAAGTTTTCTGATATTCTCCAGCATGCTGAACTCCTGACTGTGTTCTTCTGTTTGGGTCTTCCAGGTGTGGTGCCAGGTGTACTTCCAGGTGAGTTTCCATGGGCTGGATTTGGAGGTGTGCTCTACCTGGATCAGATATGATTTACCTGGAGCAGCAGGTGACACCTGTGGATTGTAATGTGCACCTGTTTTTTTGCAGGTGTGGGAACTCAAGGAATATCGCAAGCTCAGGCCAAAGCAGCTAAATACGGTAAAGATCTCTACACATGATGTACCTCAGTGCACATAAACCCATTTGGCTGATGGGTGTGTTTTTTATCAGGTGGAGCAGGGAGGGCTAATGGATGTGTTCTCTCTCAAGTAGAGCAGGTAGGGCTGATGGATGTGTTCTTTCTCAGGTGTAGCAGGTAGGGCTGATGGTTGGGTTTTCTCTCAGGTGAAGCAGGTAGGGCTGATGGTTGTGTTCTTTCTCAGGTGAAGCAGGTAGGGCTGATGGTTGTGTTTTTTCTCAGGTGGAGCAGGTAGGGCTGATGGGTGTGTTCTCTCTCAGGTGGAGCAAAAAGGGCTGATGGGTGTGTTCTCTCTCAGGTGGAGCAAAAAGGGCTGATGGTTGTGTTCTCTCTCAGGTGGAACAGGTAGCGCTGATGGTTGTGTTCTCTCTCAGGTGGAGCAGGTAGGGCTGATGGGTGTGTTCTCTCTCAGGTGGAGCAGGTAGGGCTGATGGGTGTGTTTTTTATCAGGTGGAGCAGGGAGGGCTGATGGTTGTGTTCTTTCTCAAGTAGAGCAGGTAGGACTGATGGTTGTGTTCTCTCTCAGGTAAAGCAGGTAGGGCTGATGGGTGTGTTTTTTTCTCAGGTAGAGTGGGAAGGGCTGATGGGTGTGTTCTTCCTCAGGTGGAACAGGTAGGGCTGATGGTTGTGTTCTCTCTCAGGTGGAGCAGGTATGGCTGATGGTTGTGTTTTCTCTCAGGTGGAACAGGTAGGGCTGATGGTTGTGTTCTCTCTCAGGTGGAACAGGTAGGGCTGATGGTTGTGTTCTCTCTCAGCTGGAACAGGTAGGGCTGATGGTTGTGTTCTCTCTCAGGTGGAACAGGTAGGGCTGATGGTTGTGTTCTCTCTCAGGTAGAGCTGGTAGGGCTGATGGGTGTGTTCTTTCTCAGGTGGAACAGGTAGGGCTGATGGTTGTGTTCTCTCTTGGGTAGGAGCGGGTAGGGTGCCAGGTGCTGGTGTGTATCCAGGGGTTGTCCCAGGTGTTTATCCCGGAGGTGAGAAGGAGATGTGACCCCAACGTTTACAGCCTCAGTGCACATTACCTGTATGCACACCTGTATGCACATTGTGGGACCATTCTACATGACCCACACCTGCAATTATAACACCAACACTGTCCCTGCCATAATAATACCAGCACTGTACCCTCAACAATGACATTGCACCCACTGTAATAACACCAAACCAACACTGCAGATGTAATATAATGTAATTTTAATGTAATTCCTGAGCCTATACACGACCAGTCAGTGGCAATATATTGCCTTACTTTATTATCACTTTTATTGCATAAATGTCTGTTGATATTGTCCAGCATGCTGAACTCCTGACTGTGTCCTTCTGTTTGGCTCTTCCAGGTGTGGTGCCAGGTGTAGTGCCAGGTGAGTTTCCATGCGCTGGATTTGGAGGTGTGCTCTACCTGGAGCAGATATGATTTACCTGGAGCAGCAGGTGACACCTGTGGATTGTAATGTGCACCTGTTTTTTTGCAGGTGTGGGAAATCAAGGAATATCGCAAGCTCAGGCTAAAGCAGCTAAATACGGTAAAGATCTCTACACATGATGTACCTCAGTGCACATAAACCCATTTGGCTGATGGGTGTGTTTTTTATCAGGTGGAGCAGGGAGGGCTGATGGGTGTGTTTTTTATCAGGTGGAGCAGTGAGGGCTGATGGTTGTGTTCTCTCTCAAGTAGAGCAGGTAGGACTGATGGTTGTGTTCTTTCTCAGGTGTGGCAGGTAGGGCTGATGGTTGTGTTTTTTATCAGGTGGAGCAGGGAAGGCTGATGATTGTGTTCTCTTTCAAGTAGAGCAGGTAGGGCTGATGGATGTGTTCTCTCTCAGGTGTAGCAGGTAGGGCTGATGGTTGTGTTTTCTCTCAGGTGAAGCAGGTAGGGCTGATGGTTGTGTTCTTTCTCAGGTGAAGCAGGTAGGGCTGATGGTTGTGTTTTTTCTCAGGTGGAGCAGGTAGGGCTGATGGGTGTGTTCTCTCTCAGGTGGAGCAAAAAGGGCTGATGGTTGTATTCTCTCTCAGGTGGAGCAGGTAGGGCTGATGGGTGTGTTTTCTCTCAGGTGGAGCAGGTAGGGCTGATGGGTGTGTTCTCTCTCAGGTGAAGCAGGTAGGGCTGATGGTGTGTTCTCTCTCAGGTGAAGCAGGTAGGGCTGATGGGTGTGTTCTCTCTCAGGTGAAGCAGGTAGGGCTGATGGGTGTGTTCTTTCTCAGGTGGAACAGGTAGGGCTGATGGTTGTGTTCTTTCTCAGGTGAAGCAGGTAGGGCTGATGGGTGTGTTCTTTCTCAGGTGAAGCAGGTAGGGCTGATGGTTGTGTTCTTTCTCAGGTAGAGCAGGTAGGACTGATGGTTGTGTTCTCTCTCAGGTGGAGCAGGTAGGGCTTATGGGTGTGTTTTTTTCTCAGGTAGAGTGGGTAGGGCTGATAGTTGTGTTCTCTCTCAGGTGGAGCAGGTAGGGCTGATGGTTGTGTTCTCTCTCAGGTGGAGCAGGTAGGGCTGATGGTTGTTTTTTTTCTCAGGTGGAGCGGGTAGGGCTGGTGGTTGTGTTCTTTTTCAGGTAGAGCAGGTAGGGCTGATGGTTGTGTTCTCTATCAGGTGGAACAGGTAGGGCTTATGGTTGTGTTCTCTCTTGTGTAGGAGCGGGTAGGGTGCCAGGTGCTGGTGTGTATCCAGGGGTTGTCCCAGGTGTTTATCCCGGAGGTGAGAAGAAGACGTGACCCCAACGTTTACAACCTCAGTGCACATTACCTGTATGCACATTACCTGTATGCACGCCTGTACGCACATTTTGGGTCCTGCGTGGGTCAATTCTACATGACCCGCACCTGCCATAAAAACAGAAACACCTTACTTGCCCTAGTAACACCAGCATTGCACAACAACCACATTAATAACACCAACACTGTCCCTGCCATAATAATACCAACACAGTACCCTCAACAATGACACTAGCATTGCACCCACCGTAATAACACCAAACCAACACTGCAGATGTAATGTAATGTAAATTTAGTGTAATTCCTGAGCATATACACAACCAGTCAGTGGTAATATATTGCATTACTTTATTGTCACTTTTATTGCATATAGGTTTGCTGATATTCTCCAGCATGCTGAACTCCTGACTGTGTCTTTCTGTTTGGCTCTTCCAGGTGTTGTGCCAGGTGTGGTGCCAGGTGTAGTCCCAGGTGAGTTTCCATGGGCTGGATTTGGAGGTGGGCTCTACCTGGAGCAGGTATGATTTACCTGGAGCAGCAGGTGACACCTGTGGATTGTAATTTGCACCTGTTTCTTTACAGGTGTGGGAACACAAGGAATATCGCAAGCTCAGGCCAAAGCAGCTAAATATGGTAAAGATCTCTACACATGATGTACCTCAGTGCACATAAACCATTTGAGTGTTTTTCTTCCCACTGGGGAGTTTTTACCTCGTTTGCTTTTTGGTGGTTGAGGCTGGTTTTTGCCCAATTTTCCTTCTCTTTCTCTGTGCAGCGTCTTTGTGACAGTTCTCTATAAAAAGCGTTATACAAATAAAATATTATTTAATTGTATTTTATTGAAACAAGCTGTGATACAGAGAACATAGAATTATACAGCTGCTGAGAATTATTCCCTTTTTGGCTTAAAGATTAAATTGGTCCCTATGTTCACTCAAAAAATATATACCTAAAAGTTTTTCTACTGTTGGGGTGTTTTTCGAGCATGTTGGCTGCTTGTTTCTGGGGTGTACACTGTGTCTTGGGCACTGGGGTGTTTACAGTTATTTGTTGAACATAGAACAGAACAAATATGAGGGACATTACCAGGTTCAGGTTTTAAACTTTGCCCATAGCAATTCCTCAGAAACATATTATAACAGAGCACTGTAATTTATTCAGACTAGGTAATACACAGGTCGAAAAAATATTCTCTCTTGTGTAGGAGCGGGTAGGGTGCCAGGTGCTGGTGTGTATCCAGGGGTTGTCCCAGGTGTTTATCCCGGAGGTGAGAAGGAGACGTGACCCCAACGTTTACAAACTCAGTGCACATTACCTGTATGCACGCCTGTATACACATTACCTGTATGCACACCTGTATGCACATTGTGGGTCCTGCGTGAGTCAATTCTACATGACCCGTACCTGCCGTAATAACACCAACACTGTCCCTACCGTAAAAACACCAACACCTTACTTGCCATAGTAACACCAGCATTGCACAACAACCACATTAAAAACACCAACACCAGACTGCAGATGTAATGTAATGTAATTTAATGTAATTCCTGAGCATATACACGACCAGTCAGTGGTAATATATTGCCTTTATTATCACTTTTATTGCATATAAGTTTGCTGATATTCTCCAGCATGCTGAACTCCTGACTGTGTCTTTCTGTTTGGCTCTTCCAGGTGTCGTGCCAGGTGTGGTGCCAGGTGTAGTCCCAGGTCAGTTTCCATGGGTCGATTTGGAGGTGTGCTTTACCTGGAGCAGGTATGATTTACCTGGAGCAGCAGGTGACACCTGTGGATTGTAATGTGCACCTGTTCCTTTACAGGTGTGGGAACACAAGGACTATCGCAAGCTCAGGCCAAAGCAGCTAAATATGGTAAAGATCTCTACACATGATGTACCTCAGTGCACATAAACCATTTGAGTGTTTTTCTTCCCACTGGGGAGTTTTTACCTCGTTTGCTTTTTGGTGGTTGAGGCTGGTTTTCGCCCAATTTTCCTTCTCTTTCTCTGTGCTGCGTCTTTGTGACAGTTCTCTGTAAAAAGCGCTTTACAAATAAAATCTAATTTAATTGTATTTTATTGAAACAAGCTGTGATACAGAGAACATAGATTTATACTGGTACTGAGAATTATTCCCTTTTTGGCTTAAAAATGAAATTGGTGCCTATGTTCACTCAAAAAATATATACCTAAAAGTGTTTCTACTGTTGGGGTGTTTTTCGAGCGTGTTGGCTGCTTGTTTCTGGGGTGTACACTGTGTCTTGGGCACTGGGGTGTTTCCAGTTATTTGTTGAACATAGAACAGAACAAATATGAGGGACATTACCAGGTTCAGGTTTTAAACTTTGCCCATAGCAATTCCTCAGAAACATATTATAACAGAGCACTGTAATTTATTCAGACTAGGAAATACAGAGGACGAAAGAATATTCATGAGAAAATAATAGATGCAAAAGTGATGTCTTCTTCAAGTTTATTTTTATTATCTTATTTTAAATGGGTTCAGGTGGAACAGGTAGGGATGATGGTTGTGTTCTCTCTCAGGTAGAGCTGGTAGGGCTGATGGGTGTGTTCTTTCTCAGGTGGAACAGGTAGGGCTGATGGTTGTGTTCTCTCTTGGGTAGGAGCGGGTAGGGCTGATGGTTGTGTTCTCTCTTGGGTAGGAGCGGGTAGGGTGCCAGGTGCTGGAGTGTACCCAGGGGTTGGCCCAGGTGTTTATCCCGGAGGTAAGAAAGAGAAGTAACCCCCCCAAAGTTTTGAGCCTCAGTGAAGCATAACAACTTTCTCCAGCAGTGTTTGCACAGCTGTATGCACATTGTGGGTCCTGTGTGGATCCATTCTACATGACCCGCACCTGCCATATTAACACTAACACTGTCCCTGCCACAGTAACACCAGCATTGCACCACCACCACATTAGCAAAACCAACACCACACTGCAAACGTTATGTAATGTAATGTCGTTTTAAAGTAATTCTTGAGCATGTACATGACCAGTCAGTGGTAATTTATTGCACGAACATATTATCACTTGTATTGATTAAAAGTCTGCTGATATTGTCCAGCATGACGGTGTCCTTCTGTTCGAGTCTTTCAGGTATAGTGCCAGGTGTAAGGCCAGGTGTGGCTCCAGGTGTGGTGCCAGGTGTAGTGCCAGGTGTGGCTCCAGGTGTAGTGCCAGGTGGGTTTCCATGGGCTGGATTTGGAGGTAAATATGTGGGAACGCATGAGCAACTCAGAAACTAGTTGAAAGCTCACCACTCTCGAGCAAACCACACTATTACATAACCACACCCCATACTGCTCTATAACCACACCCATACTGCTCTATAACCACACCCCATACTGCTCTATAACCACGCCCATACTGCTCTATAACCACACCCAAACTGCTCTATAACCACACCCATACTGCTCTATAACCACACCCCATACTGCTCTATAACCACACCCATACTGCTCTATAACCACACCCATACTGCTCTATAACTACACCCCATACTGCTCTATAACCACACCCATACTGCTCTATAACCACACCCATACTGCTCTATAAGCACACCCCATACTGCTCTATAACCACACCCCATACTGCTCTATAACCACACCCATACTGCTCTATAACCACACCCATACTGCTCTATAACCACACCCATACTGCTCTATAACCACACCCATACTGCTCTATAACCACACCCCATACTGCTCTCTAACCACACTCCACACTGCTCTATAACCACACCCCATACTGCTCTATAACCACACCCATACTGCTCTATAACCACACCCCATACTGCTCTATAACCACACCCATACTGCTCTTTAACCACACCCATACTGCTCTATAACTACACCCCATACCGCTCTATAAGCACACCCCATACTACTCTATAACCACACCCCCATATTATTATACAACCATATCCACACATTGTTCCATAAACACTCCCCCATACTGTTCTAAGGATTGATTCTAATACAGATTGCTTTACTGGCAGGTTATTTCTGCAAGACATAACCTGTAATAAAGTTATTGTATAAGGTACTATAGTATCAGTGGGAATGGATAAGTAAGATACTGTCGTATCACTGTGGATGGATGAGTAAGGTGCTGTAGTATCAGTGGGAATGTGGATGAGTAAGGTGCTGTAGTATCAGTGTGAATGGATGAGTAAGATACTGTAGTATCAGTGGGAATGGATGAGTAAGGTACTGTAGTATCAGTGGGAATGGATGAGTAAGGTACTGTAGTATCAGTGGGAATGGATGAGTAAGGTACTGTAGTATCAGTGGGAATGGATGAGTAAGATACTGTAGTATCAGTGGGAATGGATGAGTAAGGTGCTGTAGTATCAGTGGGAATGGATGAGTAAGGTACTGTAGTATCAGTGGGAATGGATGAGTAAGGTGCTGTAGTATCAGTGGGAATGGATGAGTAAGGTGCTGTAGTATCAGTGGGAATGGATGAGTAAGGTACTGTAGTATCAGTGGGAATGGATGATTAATGTAAATTTCTGTTTTGTGTTTTAGGATACCCAGGAGGGGCTAAAGCTCTCAAATACGGTATGCAGATTTGTTTCAATATTGTGCTGAATAAGTGTTGCATATATTTATATATTTGCTTATAAATGTAGAGACAGAATGAACTGCAGTCAGTGCCCTCTCTGTGATACAGGTCCTGGTGGTGTGGGAGTGGTGCCCGGTGGCACTGGAATAGCAGGAGGGGCTGGTGTGCCCGGATTCGTGCCAGGCACTGGTATGGGCCGAGCTTCATGGGGTGCCAGGACATTATATGAGGGTTGATTATCAAGTTAACCCTTTAAGGTGTAAGATCAGATACTGTATATGTAATTAGAATGGTCTTAACTGAACACTCTAATGCTGATGTAACAATCACTGCTGGAGTTCTAGAACACTGACTTCAAATTTTGAGAAAACATTCCAAAAAACCCACTCCTTAAAGTTTTTAATTATAGTTAAATAATAAACACCAACACCACACTGCAGATGTAACATAATGTAATGTAATGTTAGTCTAATTCCTGAGCATATACACGACCAGTCAGTGGTAATATATTGCATTCATTTATTACCACTTTTATTGAATAAAAGTCTGATGATATTGTCCAGCATGCTGAAGCCCTGACTGTGTTTTTCTGTTTTGGTGTTTCAGGTATAGTGCCAGGTGTAAGGCCAGGTGTGGCTCCAGGTGTGGTGCCAGGTGTAGTGCCAGGTGGGTTTCCATGGGCTGGATTTGGAGGTAAATATGTGGGAACGCATGAGCGACTCAGTAACTAATGGAAAGCTCACCAGTCTCGAGCAAACCACACTATTACATAACCACACCCCATACTGCTCTATAACCACACCCATACTGCTCCATAACCACACCCACACTGCTCTATAACCACACCCCATACTGCTCTATAACCACACCCAAACTGCTCTATAACCACACCCCATACTGCTCTATAATCACACCCCATACTGCTCTATAAGCACACCCCATACTGCTCTATAACCACACCCATACTGCTCTATAAGCACACCCCATACTGCTCTATAACCACACCCATACTGCTCTATAAGCACACCCCATACTGCTCTATAACCACACCCATACTGCTCTATAACCACACCCATACTGCTCTATAACCACACCCATACTGCTCTATAACCACACCCATACTGCTCTATAACCACACCCCATACTGCTCTATAAGCACACCCCCATATTATTATACAACCATATTCACACATTGTTCCATAAACACTCCCCCATACTGTTCTAAGGATTGATGCTAATACAGATTGCTTCATTGGCAGGTTATTTCTGCAAGACATAACCTGTAATAGACTTAATGAATAAGGTACTGTAGTATCAGTGGGAATGGATGAGTAAGGTACTGTAGTATCAGTGGGAATGGATGAGTAAGGTGCTGTAGTATCAGTGGGAATGGATGAGTAAGGTACTGTAGTATCAGTGGGAATGGATGAGTAAGGTACTGTAGTATCAGTGGGAATGGATGAGTAAGGTACTGTAGTATCAGTGGCAATGGATGAGTAAGGTACTGTAGTATCAGTGGGAATGGATGAGTAAGGTACTGTAGTATCAGTGGGAATGGATGAGTAAGGTGCTGTAGTATCAGTGGGAATGGATGAGTAAGGTGCTGTAGTATCAGTGGGAATGTATGAGAAAGGTACTGTAGTATCAGTGGGAATGGATGAGTAAGGTGCTGTAGTATCAGTGGGAATGGATGAGTAAGGTGCTGTAGTATCAGTGGGAATGTATGAGTAAGGTGCTGTAGTATCAGTGGGAATGGATGAGTAAGGTACTGTAGTATCAGGGATGAGTAAGGTACTGTAGTATCAGTGGGAATGGATGAGTAAGGTACTGTAGTATCAGTGGGAATGGATGAGTAAGGTACTGTAGTATCAGTGGGAATGGATGATTAATGTAAATTTCTGTTCTGTGTTTTAGGATACCCAGGAGGGGCTAAAGCTCTCAAATATGGTATGCAGATTTGTTTCAATATTGTGCTGAATAAGTGTTGCATATATTTATATATTTGCTTATAAATGTAGAGACAGAATGAACTGCAGTCAGTGCCCTCTCTGTGATACAGGTCCTGGTGGTGTGGGAGTGGTGCCCGGCGGCACTGGAATAGCAGGAGGGGCTGGTGTGCCCGGATTTGTGCCAGGCACTGGTATGGGCCGAGCTTCATGGGGTGCCAGGACATTATATGAGGGTTGATTATCAAGTTAACCCTTGAAGGTGTAAGATCAGATACTGTATATGTGATTAGAATGGTCTTAACTGAACACTCTAATGCTGATGTAACAATCACTGCTGGAGTTCTAGAACACTGACGTCAAATTTTGAGAAAACATTTTTAAAAACCCACTCCTCAAAGTTTTTAATTATAGTTAAATAATAAACACTAACACCACACTGCAGATGTAACATAATTTAATGTAATGTGAGTCTAATTCCTGAGCATATACATGACCAGTCAGTGGTAATATATTGCATTAATTTATTACCACTTTTATTGTATAAAAGTCTGATGATATTGTCCTGTATGCTGAAGCCCTGACTGTGTTTTTCTGTTTTGATGTTTCAGGTATAGTGCCAGGTGTAGTGCCAGGTGTGGCTCCAGGTGTGGTGCCAGGTGGGTTTCCATGGGCTGGATTTGGAGGTAAATATGTGGGAACGCATGAGCGACTCAGTAACTAGTGGAAAGCTCACCACTCTCGAGCAAATCACACTATTACATAACCACACCCCATACTGCTCTATAACCACACCCATACTGCTCCATAACCACACCCATACTGCTCTATAACCACACCCCATACTGCTCTATAACCACACCCATACTGCTCTATAACCACACCCCATACTGCTCTATAATCACACCCCATACTGCTCTATAACCACACCCATACTGCTCTATAACCACACCCATACTGCTCTATAACCACACCCATACTGCTCTATAAGCACACCCCATACTGCTCTATAACCACACCCATACTGCTCTATAACCACACCCATACTGCTCCATAACCACACCCATACTGCTCTATAACCACACACCATACTGCTCTATAACCACACCCCATACTGCTCAATAACCACACCCCATACTGCTCTATAACCACACCCCATACTGCTCTATAACCACACCCATACTGCTGTATAACCACACCCCATGCTGCTCTATATCCACACCCCATACTGCTCTATAACCACACCTATACTGCTCTGTAACCACACCTATACTGCTCTGTAACCACACCTATAATGCTCTATAACCACACCCCCATATTGTTATACAACCACATCCACACATTGTTCCATAAACACTCCCCGATACTGCTCTAAGGATTGATGCTAATACAGATTGCTTCACTGGCAGGTTATTTCTGCAAGACATAACCTGTAATAGAGTTAGTGAATTAGGTACTGTAGTATCAGTGGGAATGTATGAGAAAGGTACTGTAGTATCAGTGGGAATGGATGAGTAAGGTGCTGTAGTATCAGTGGGAATGGATGAGTAAGGTACTGTAGTATCAGTGGGAATGGATGAGTAAGGTGCTGTAGTATCAGTGGAAATGGATGAGTAAGGTACTGTAGTATCAGTGGGAATGGATGAGTAAGGTGCTGTAGTATCAGTGGGAATGTATGAGAAAGGTACTGTAGTATCAGTGGGAATGGATGAGTAAGGTACTGTAGTATCAGTGGGAATGGATGAGTAAGGTGCTGTAGTATCAGTCGGAATGGATGAGTAAGGTGCTGTAGTATCAGTGGGAATGGATGAGTAAGGTACTGTGGTATCAGTGGGAATGGATGAGTAAAGTACTGTAGTATCAGTGGGAATGGATGAGTAAGGTGCTGTAGTATCAGTGGGGATGGATGAGTAAGGTGCTGTAGTATCAGTGGGAATGGATGAGTAAGGTGCTGTAGTATCAGTGGGAATGGATGAGTAAGGTGCTGTAGTATCAGTGGGGATGGATGAGTAAGGTGCTGTAGTATCAGTGGGAATGGATGAGTAAGGTGCTGTAGTATCAGTGAGAATGGATGAGTAAGGTGCTGTAGTATCAGTGAGAATGGATGAGTAAGGTACTGTAGTATCAGTGGGAATGGATGAGTAAGGTGCTGTAGTATCAGTGGGAATGGATGAGTAAGGTGCTGTAGTATCAGTGAGAATGGATGAGTAAGGTGCTGTAGTATCAGTGGGAATGTGGATGAGTAAGGTGCTGTAGTATCAGTGTGAATGGATGAGTAAGATACTGTAGTATCAGTGTGGATGGATGAGTAAGGTGCTGTAGTATCAGTGGGACTGGATGAGTAGGGTACTGTAGTATCAGTGGGAATGGATGAGTAAGGTATTGTAGTATCAATGTGGGAATGGATGAGTAAGGTGCTGTAGTATCAGTGGGAATGGATGAGTAAGGTACTGTAGTATCAGTGAGAATGGATGAGTAAGGTGCTGTAGTATCAGTGGGAATGTATGAGAAAGGTACTGTAGTATCAGTGGGAATGGATGAGTAAGGTACTGTAGTATCAGTGGGAATGGATGAGTAAGGTGCTGTAGTATCAGTGGGAATGGATGAGTAAGGTGCTGTAGTATCAGTGGGAATGGATGAGTAAGGTACTGTAGTATCAGTGAGAATGGATGAGTAAGGTGCTGTAGTATCAGTGGGAATGGATGAGTAAAGTACTGTAGTATCAGTGGGAATGGATGAGTAAGGTACTGTAGTATCAGTGGGAATGGATGAGTAGGTGCTGTAGTATCAGTGGGGATGGATGAGTAAGGTGCTGTAGTATCAGTGGGAATGGATGAGTAAGGTGCTGTAGTATCAGTGGGAATGTGGATGAGTAAGGTGCTGTAGTATCAGTGTGAATGGATGAGTAAGATACTGTAGTATCAGTGTGGATGGATGAGTAAGGTGCTGTAGTATCAGTGGGACTGGATGAGTAGGGTACTGTAGTATCAGTGGGAATGGATGAGTAAGGTATTGTAGTATCAATGTGGGAATGGATGAGTAAGGTGCTGTAGTATCAGTGGGAATGTATGAGTAAGGTACTGTAGTATCAGTGGGAATGGATGATTATTGTAAATTTCTGTTCTGTGTTTTAGGATACCCAGGAGGGGCTAAAGCTCTCAAATACGGTATGCAGATTTGTTTAATATTGTGCTGAATAAGTGTTGCATATATTTATATATTTGCTTATAAATGTAGAGACAGAATGAACTGCAGTCAGTGCCCTCTCTGTGATACAGGTCCTGGTGGTGTGGGAGTGGTGCCCGGTGGCACTGGAATAGCAGGAGGGGCTGGTGTGCCCGGATTCGTGCCAGGCACTGGTATGGGCCGAGCTTCATGGGGTGCCAGGACATTATATGAGGGTTGATTATCAAGTTAAGGTGTAAGATCAGAAACTGTATATGTAATTAGAATGGTCTTAACTGAACACTCTAATGCTGATGTAACAATCACTGCTGGAGTTCTGGAATTTTTTTAAAGACTACTCTTCAAAGGGTTAAATAAGAGTTAATCCTATGGGTAGTGATATTATAGTATCTTTTATACAGTGTGTAAAGTGTGTATGCCATGATACAAAAAACATCGATCATCTGCTTTAAAATTCATCTGGCCTATGAACAAACTCCTGGACATGGATATTTGTGAAATTAACTGATAAAATTAATAATAAGCTCCATATAGATGAGCGCTGTTGTTCTGTTTAAATACGGATGGGCCAGAGCGCTGTTGTTCTGTTTAAATACAGATGGGCCAGAGCGCTGATGTTCTGTTTAAATACAGATGGGCCAGAGCGCTGTTGTTCTGTTTAAATACGGATGGGACAGAGCGCTGTTGTTCTGTTTAAATACGGATGGGCCAGAGTGCTGTTGTTCTGTTTAAATACGGATGGGACAGAGCGCTGTTGTTCTGTTTCAATACGGATGGGCCAGAGCGCTGTTGTTCTGTTTCAATACGGATGGGCCAGAGTGCTGTTGTTCTGTTTAAATACAGATGGGCCAGAGCGCTGTTGTTCTGTTTAAATACAGATGGGCCAGAGCGCTGTTGTTCTGTTTAAATACGGATGGGACAGAGCGCTGTTGTTCTGTTTAAATACGGATGGGCCAGAGTGCTGTTGTTCTGTTTAAATACGGATGGGACAGAGCGCTGTTGTTCTGTTTAAATACGGATGGGCCAGAGTGCTGTTGTTCTGTTTCAATACGGATGGGCCAGAGCGCTGTTGTTCTGTTTCAATACGGATGGGCCAGAGTGCTGTTGTTCTGTTTAAATACAGATGGCCAGAGCGCTGTTGTTCTGTTTCAATACGGATAGGCCAGAGCGCTGTTGTTCTGTTTCAATACGGATGGGCCAGAGTGCTGTTGTTCTGTTTAAATACGGATGGGCCAGAGCGCTGTTGTTCTGTTTAAATACGGATGGGCCAGAGCGCTGTTGTTCTGTTTCAATACGGATGGGCCAGAGTGCTGTTGTTCTGTTTCAATACGGATGGGCCAGAGCGCTGTTGTTCTGTTTAAATACGGATGGGCCAGAGCGCTGTTGTTCTGTTTCAATACGGATGGGCCAGAGTGCTGTTGTTCTGTTTCAATACGGATGGGCCAGAGCGCTGTTGTTCTGTTTAAATACGGATGGGCCAGAGTGCTGTTGTTCTGTTTAAATACAGATGGCCAGAGCGCTGTTGTTCTGTTTAAATACAGATGGGTCAGAGTGCTGTTGTTCTGTTTAAATACGGATGGGTCAGAGTGCTGTTGTTCTGTTTAAATACAGATGGGCCAGAGCGCTGTTGTTCTGTTTAAATACAGATGGGCCAGAGCGATGTTGTTCTGTTTAAATACAGATGGGCCAGAGCGATGTTGTTCTGTTTAAATACAGATGGGCAGAGCGATGTTGTTCTGTTTAAATACAGATGGGCAGAGCGATGTTGTTCTGTTTAAATACAGATGGCCAGAGCGCTGTTGTTCTGTTTAAATACGGATGGGCCAGAGTGCTGTTGTTCTGTTTAAATACAGATGGGCAGAGCGCTGTTGTTCTGTTTAAATACAGATGGGCAGAGCGCTGTTGTTCTGTTTAAATACAGATGGGCCAGAGTGCTGTTGTTCTGTTTAAATATGGATGGGCAGAGTGCTGTTGTTCTGTTTAAATACGGATGGGCCAGAGCGCTGTTGTTCTGCTTAAATACGGATGGGCCAGAGCGCTGTTGTTCTGTTTAAATACAGATGGGCCAGAGTGCTGTTGTTCTGTTTAAATACGGATGGGCCAGAGCGCTGTTGTTCTGTTTAAATACGGATGGGCCAGAGCGCTGTTGTTCTGTTTCAATACGGATGGGCCAGAGTGCTGTTGTTCTGTTTCAATACGGATGGGCCAGAGCGCTGTTGTTCTGTTTAAATACGGATGGGCAGAGCGCTGTTGTTCTGTTTAAATACAGATGGCCAGAGTGCTGTTGTTCTGTTTAAATACAGATGGGCAGAGCGCTGTTGTTCTGTTTAAATACAGATGGGCCAGAGTGCTGTTGTTCTGTTTAAATACAGATGGGCAGAGCGCTGTTGTTCTGTTTAAATACAGATGGGTCAGAGTGCTGTTGTTCTGTTTAAATACGGATGGGTCAGAGTGCTGTTGTTCTGTTTAAATACAGATGGGCCAGAGTGCTGTTGTTCTGTTTAAATACAGATGGGCAGAGCGCTGTTGTTCTGTTTAAATACAGATGGGCAGAGCGCTGTTGTTCTGTTTAAATACAGATGGGCAGAGCGCTGTTGTTCTGTTTAAATACAGATGGGTCAGAGTGCTGTTGTTCTGTTTAAATACGGATGGGTCAGAGTGCTGTTGTTCTGTTTAAATACGGATGGGCAGAGCGCTGTTGTTCTGTTTAAATACAGATGGGCCAGAGCGCTGTTGTTCTGTTTAAATACAGATGGGCCAGAGTGCTGTTGTTCTGTTTAAATACGGATGGGCAGAGTGCTGTTGTTCTGTTTAAATACAGATGGGCCAGAGCGCTGTTGTTCTGTTTAAATACGGATGGGCCAGAGCGCTGTTGTTCTGTTTCAATACGGATGGGCCAGAGTGCTGTTGTTCTGTTTCAGTACGGATGGGCCAGAGCGCTGTTGTTCTGTTTCAATACGGATGGGCCAGAGCGCTGTTGTTCTGTTTAAATACGGATGGGCCAGAGCGCTGTTGTTCTGTTTAAATACAGATGGCCAGAGTGCTGTTGTTCTGTTTAAATACAGATGGGTCAGAGTGCTGTTGTTCTGTTTAAATACAGATGGGCCAGAGCGCTGTTGTTCTGTTTAAATACGGATGGGACAGAGCGCTGTTGTTCTGTTTAAATACGGATGGGACAGAGCGCTGTTGTTCTGTTTAAATACGGATGGGCCAGAGTGCTGTTGTTCTGTTTCAATACGGATGGGCCAGAGTGCTGTTGTTCTGTTTCAATACGGATGGGCCAGAGTGCTGTTGTTCTGTTTAAATACAGATGGCCAGAGCGCTGTTGTTCTGTTTAAATACAGATGGGCAGAGCGCTGTTGTTCTGTTTAAATACAGATGGGTCAGAGTGCTGTTGTTCTGTTTAAATACGGATGGGTCAGAGTGCTGTTGTTCTGTTTAAATACGGATGGGCCAGAGCGCTGTTGTTCTGTTTAAATACGGATGGGCCAGAGTGCTGTTGTTCTATTTAAATACGGATGGGTCAGAGTGCTGTTGTTCTGTTTAAATACGGATGGGCCAGAGCGCTGTTGTTCTGTTTAAATACAGATGGGCCAGAGCGCTGTTGTTCTGTTTAAATACGGATGGGCCAGAGCGCTGTTGTTCTGTTTAAATACAGATGGGCCAGAGCGCTGTTGTTCTGTTTAAATACGGATGGGCCAGAGTGCTGTTGTTCTGTTTAAATACAGATGGGCCAGAGCGCTGTTGTTCTGTTTAAATACAGATGGGCCAGAGCGCTGTTGTTCTGTTTAAATACAGATGGGCCAGAGGGCTGTTGTTCTGTTTAAATACAGATGGGCCAGAGTGCTGTTGTTCTGTTTAAATACGGATGGGCCAGAGCGCTGTTGTTCTGTTTAAATACAGATGGGCCAGAGTGCTGTTGTTCTGTTTAAATACAGATGGGCCAGAGCGCTGTTGTTCTGTTTCAATACGGATGGGCCAGAGCGCTGTTGTTCTGTTTAAATACAGATGGGCCAGAGTGCTGTTGTTCTGTTTAAATACAGATGGCCAGAGCGCTGTTGTTCTGTTTAAATACGGATGGGACAGAGCGCTGTTGTTCTGTTTAAATACGGATGGGCCAGAGCGCTGTTGTTCTGTTTAAATACGGATGGGCCAGAGCGCTGTTGTTCTGTTTCAATAGGGATGGGCCAGAGCGCTGTTGTTCTGTTTAAATACAGATGGGCAGAGCGCTGTTGTTCTGTTTAAATACAGATGGGCCAGAGCGCTGTTGTTCTGTTTAAATACAGATGGGCCAGAGCGCTGTTGTTCTGTTTAAATACGGATGGGTCAGAGTGCTGTTGTTCTGTTTAAATACGGATGGGCCAGAGTGCTGTTGTTCTGTTTAAATACAGATGGGCAGAGCGCTGTTGTTCTGTTTAAATACAGATGGGCCAGAGCGCTGTTGTTCTGTTTAAATACGGATGGGTCAGAGTGCTGTTGTTCTGTTTAAATACGGATGGGTCAGAGTGCTGTTGTTCTGTTTCAATACGGATGGGCCAGAGCGCTGTTGTTCTGTTTAAATACAGATGGGCAGAGCGCTGTTGTTCTGTTTCAATACAGATGGGTCAGAGTGCTGTTGTTCTGTTTAAATACGGATGGGCCAGAGTGCTGTTGTTCTGTTTAAATACAGATGGGCAGAGCGCTGTTGTTCTGTTTAAATACAGATGGGCCAGAGCGCTGTTGTTCTGTTTAAATACGGATGGGTCAGAGTGCTGTTGTTCTGTTTAAATACAGATGGGCCAGAGCGCTGTTGTTCTGTTTAACTGGTGAAATTCATTGTTTTTACTCCTCTGTCAGTGTACTCTCAGAAATGTAGGTACAGTGGAGGTACGTTTTTGTTCTTTAAGGTACAACTGTACCAAAATTGTACCCTGAAAGTACAATACTGTTCTATTTGGGTACTAATAAGTACCTTTTCAAGCAAAAAAGGTTTAATGATGGCTAGGGGTACAGTTTTATGCACCTACAGGGTACCACTCCAGTGACAAGCATTTGTAAAAAAAGATTCTGAGAGTGGGAAACGGAACCACACCTGGGCTGTTCACACCTGTATTATACTTCCCAGGTGTACCCGGGGGTGCTGGAGGGGTGCTGGAGGGGTGCTGCCAGTCAGGGTTCCAGGAACTGGAACAAGCAGCAAATATTACATTGTTAAAAAATAGTGCACCATCCCTTAACAAATGATGTTTCTTACATATACACTTAAATCAAACTACAATAGCATTATTTCAGCATTATATGAACAATATAACACGAGTATAGTCAAATATAGGAAGAATATAACAGCGGAATTATGGCCCTCTCAGAAGATTGTAACAGGATTATTATAGCATTATATTTTAATTATATCCAAATTATTATAAGCGTATATAGGCCCGGCCCGGTGATCACGGTTGGGGGTGCCAGCCATCCATTTATATCTCGTCATCTATGCCTCGAGCCAGGCCTGGGCTTACAGTATATGAATAGTATAATAGCATTGCACTCTCCAACAGTACAGCAATATGTGTTTATGCTCAGAAATACTCGGTTTTACGTACAGCATATTCACCTCCATGGCTGTTGTAGAGTGAGGTTAACATGGTTACCAACATCCATTAATGTAAAGAACTTTTGTTTTTCAGGATATGGTACTGGAGTTAAACCTCCGAAATACGGTAAGAACATATTAGGTATATGTTTGCTTTCTTTCATAAGCATACTTTTTTTAACTAAATTGCTGATAAACAATACTGGGCTGACTTAAAATTTTTAATTGATTCTGGTATACTGCTCTAAGAGTGGACGCTGTTAAACTTATATTACAGTGGACCTGACTGTGCTATACTGATATAAGGGTGTAGCTGACTGTTATACTGATCTAAAGGTGGAGCTGACTCTGTTATACTGATTTAAGGGTGGAGCTGACTGTTATACTGATCTACGGGTGGAGCTGACTCTGTTATACTGATTTAAGGGTGGAGCTAACTGTGTTATACTGATCGAAGGGTGGCGGTTACTCTGTTATACTGATCTAAGGGTGGAGCTAACTGTGTTATACTGATCAAAGGGTGGAGGTTACTCTATTATACTGATCTAAGGGTGGAGCTAACTCTGTTATACTGATCTAAGGGTGCAGCTGACTTTGTTATACTGATTTAAGGGTGGAGCTAACTGTGTTATACTGATTTAAGGGTGGAGCTGACTCTGTTATACTGATCTAAGGGTGGAGCTAACTCTGCTATACTGATCTAAGGGTGGAGTTGACTCTGTTATACTGATCTAAGGGTGCAGCTGACTGTTATACTGATTTAAGGGTGGAGCTAACTGTGTTATACTGATTTAAGGGTGGAGCTGACTCTGTTATACTGATCTAAGGGTGGAGCTAACTCTGCTATACTGATCTAAGGGTGGAGTTGACTCTGTTATACTGATCTAAGGGTGGAGCTGACTCTGTTATACTGATCTAAGAGTGGAGCTAACTCTGCTATACTGATCTAAGAGTGGAGCTAACTCTGCTATACTGATCTAAGGGTGGAGTTGACTCTGTTATACTGATCTAAGGGTGGAGCTGACTCTGTTATACTGATCTAAGAGTGGAGCTAACTCTGTTATACTGATTTAAGGGTGGAGCTAACTCTGCTATACTGATCTAAGAGTGGAGCTAACTCTGCTATACTGATCTAAGAGTGGAGCTAACTCTGTTATACTGATTTAAGGGTGGAGCTAACTCTGCTATACTGATCTAAGGATGGAGTTGACTCTGTTATACTGATCTAAGGGTGGAGCTGACTCTGTTATACTGATCTAAGGGTGGAGCTGACTCTGTTATACTGATCTAAGGGTGGAGTTGACTCTGTTATACTGATCTAAGGGTGGAGCTGACTCTGTTATACTGATCTAAGGGTGGAGCTGACTCTGTTATACTGATCTAAGGGTGCAGCTGACTTTGTTATACTGATTTAAGGGTGGAGCTAACTGTGTTATACTGATTTAAGGGTGGAGCTGACTCTGTTATACTGATCTAAGGGTGGAGCTAACTCTGCTATACTGATCTAAGGGTGGAGTTGACTCTGTTATACTGATCTAAGGGTGCAGCTGACTTTGTTATACTGATTTAAGGGTGGAGCTAACTGTGTTATACTGATTTAAGGGTGGAGCTGACTCTGTTATACTGATCTAAGGGTGGAGCTAACTCTGCTATACTGATCTAAGGGTGGAGTTGACTCTGTTATACTGATCTAAGGGTGGAGCTGACTCTGTTATACTGATCTAAGAGTGGAGCTAACTCTGCTATACTGATCTAAGAGTGGAGCTAACTCTGCTATACTGATCTAAGGGTGGAGTTGACTCTGTTATACTGATCTAAGGGTGGAGCTGACTCTGTTATACTGATCTAAGAGTGGAGCTAACTCTGTTATACTGATTTAAGGGTGGAGCTAACTCTGCTATACTGATCTAAGAGTGGAGCTAACTCTGTTATACTGATCTAAGGGTGGAGCTAACTCTGCTATACTGATCTAAGAGTGGAGCTAACTCTGCTATACTGATCTAAGAGTGGAGCTAACTCTGCTATACTGATCTAAGGGTGGAGCTGACTCTGTTATACTGATCTAAGAGTGGAGCTAACTCTGCTATACTGATCTAAGAGTGGAGCTAACTCTGTTATACTGATCTAAGGGTGGAGCTGACTCTGTTATACTGATCTAAGAGTGGAGCTAACTCTGCTATACTGATCTAAGAGTGGAGCTAACTCTGTTATACTGATTTAAGGGTGGAGCTAACTCTGCTATACTGATCTAAGGATGGAGTTGACTCTGTTATACTGATCTAAGGGTGGAGCTGACTCTGTTATACTGATCTAAGGGTGGAGCTGACTCTGTTATACTGATCTAAGGGTGGAGTTGACTCTGTTATACTGATCTAAGGGTGGAGCTGACTCTGTTATACTGATCTAAGGGTGGAGCTGACTCTGTTATACTGATCTAAGGGTGGAGTTGACTCTGTTATACTGATCTAAGGGTGGAGCTGACTGTTATACAGATCTAAGGGTGGAGCTAACTCTGCTATACTGATCTAAGGGTGGAGTTGACTCTGTTATACTGATCTAAGGGTGGAGCTGACTGTTATGCTGATCTAAGGGTGGAGCTAACTCTGCTATACTGATCTAAGGGTGGAGTTGACTTTGTTATACTGATTTCTTATCCTCAGGTGTGCCTGGCGGAGTTCCAGGGGGAGTTCCAGGTGGCATTCCAATTGCGGTCCCAGGTGCGTTCCTAATTACAATACACAGGGATTAGACGGGAGTAGTAAGTGGCGGGAGTTACTAAATCAGAACATCGTGAAGCACTGAACTTCTGATGAGAGGCAGAACCCCGTCTATAGCTAGCTGCTACTAGCTAGCTCGCTACTACAGTCCAGTGCTACTGCGCAGCAGGCCGCACTGTGGAGCTTACCAGCACACTGTAAAACATTGTAGGTGACTTCAACATAAAAAAAATAAGTCAACATTCTGCAAACAATATTTTGAGTAAACTGAACTTTTGGACACAAAGTTGACAATGTTTTACACAGTGCACTAAGTCTAAGGCATATTCATGTGTTTGTGTTACAGGGTACAGTGGTGGAGCCAAGCCTCCTAAATATGGTAAGATTAGCGTTTTTGGCTCTACCATTAACTGAGAGGAATGGATATGCTAAAGATAATGCTAATGCTACATCTGAATACACAGGAAAGGAATTTTCACAGTGAGACACAACTCTCAGCATACCACAGGACTCAATCTCTTTATCTCACTGATGTCATTTATCCTTTTGAAACGTCACTATATAAACCGTATAACTTAAGAGTGCTGTCTTTCCATAGTTACCTATGACAGTCACAGGGATTGAATGTGTACTGACTGACAGAAAAACAATTAATCATATTACATGATTTACATCCTCGCCCATATATCATCCAATTAGTACCAGGGGCCACCGGACTAGGAGGGGTGCCAGGAGCGGTACCAGGGGGCTACGGATATGGTGGATATGGGGGTAAGTTAGTGGATATGGGGTTAAATGAGTGGATATGCGAGAGTATTACTGAAAATGGAGTATGTTAGTGGATATGTGTGTACATTAGTGGATATAATTTTTAGGGTTTGTGAATGCAGCTCAGCACATGGTATTATTTTTAGGGTTTGTGAACGCAGCTCAGCACATGGTATTATTTTTAGGGTTTTGTGAATGCAGCTCAGCACATGGTATTATTTTTAGGGTTTGTGAACGCAGCTCAGCACATGGTATTATGTTACAAAGATTTTCTCCACATTTAACACCCAACATAGGCATAGATATCAATAGTTTTACCATTATTTTTATTTCCAAGGTAGACTAACAAAGTGTAGAGAAAGTGAAACTCAGAGTGTGTAGAAACCTGTTGTGTTGGTGTTGGTACAGGTGTTGGTACAGGTGTGTTTTACACATTTGACAGAAACGAACCAATTTCTTATTATCATACAGTAAGTGTTTTCTCAAAATAATATGCACACATTTTCATTTGCTGTGTTTTAATAGTTTGTGTTTTATATTTGGTGCAGGAGTTCAGCCTGGTGGTAAGTATGTGAATTGTTTCTGTTCATATTTTTTATATCATAATTTCATATTGATTGTGATTGATATTATTCTTATTACAGTTGGTGGAGTTCTTCAGCCAAGTGGTAAGTATGGTTTTTAATTACTTTTGTTTTAATTTGTGTAAAAAACACAGACACACACAGGCATTCATCTACACACATACCAGGCACACATGCACAAGAACACACACATATGCACACAAACACACACACATATACATACAAACACACACACACATATATACACACACACATGCATGCACAGGGCCTCATTCATGAAGCGTTCCTAAATATGCGCATACATTTATGTACGAAACGAGTTGGTTCGAAAAATTTACGCCGGATTCGTCAAACCGTGCGGGAAAGTCAGATTTTTTCGTATCCACGTTATTAGCATAAATCCACACCCATGCATTGCCTTATATGGAGGCTGTCACTTCCATTTAAAGGTCCATACCTCATGAAAATGGCCCAGAAAAAGCAAAAGAAAGAATGATCCCGAGACTGTAATCGAAGTTTTATTAGCAGATGTTCAATCAAGGAAAAAAGTTCAGTACCGGTGTCATGAACTGGGAAAATAAAGGCCTAGCAGGAGATAACAATGCATCACGAAATAAAATAAAATAAATAAATGGATTGACATTAAATTGGAGGCGAAGAAACGCATAGCTGTGCATCTTCGTCTGCATCTAAGCGAGCGCATTCCTTTATCGCAGCCTGGAAATAAATTAAATGTTATTCATTTTGTAATTTTGTTGGGGTTCTGTGCATGTGAGTTGTGGTTTGAAATCGGGTAATCATAGGCTATCTTATTTTAGAATCTCTCTGGCGCGCCCTAATTCTGGTCACATTGATGCGCACGGGATAATATAATATAGCCTGGCTAAATTCTAGCCGGTTAAAAAACTTTCACTTTTCAATCAAGTTTATCCGGTTTTTCACCTGAACGCGAGACGGCATTTCACCGACTTTTCAGCAAAAACGTTCACTGGGGTGTGCAGTCTATCTATGGCACCGATAACATTGGACAGGTTGGCAATTTCATAAAAACCCCACTTTACCTCCACCTGGCTTTGCATCTTGTAGGGGAACTGGATGTACGCTGGCATTCGCTGGATTAAGCTGTTGACCACAATTGCAACCCTGGTTACAGACATGTAGGCTATTGGGAGCATTCATTAGCCTACGTTATGGGTCTAATTAAACAGCTTCATAGCCTACAATTGATTAATAGACGTGATCTAAAGTGTTTGCTTTTTACAATTGTAATTTATTACGTTTGCAATGTGTATTTCAAAGGCCACATTTAGTCTCGTGAATTTAACTGAAAATAAAAATAAATGCCAAAATACGGCCGAATTTGCTAATACGAACGATTTACGTACAAACTGGTTCTGCTCACGCTTCATGAATGAGGCCCACATTGTGCATTGTGGGATTTCCTCTTGCTTCTCTCAGGTGACACAGGTGTTTCCACAGGTGTGCACTAGACATCTGACATAAATGAACCAACTTATTATTCACTGAAAATGAAGTGGCCTCCGCACATGTAGACCTCTGATCCCTGTGTATGCCCCACCCTATAGCAGTGCCAGGTGGGGGAGTGGCAGGAGGCGTGGGAGGGGTCGGAACCGCCGGCACGGGTAAGGGGTGCGCCACAGGGGTGGGACTATGCAAAACCTTCTGGCTTAATGAGTCACTGTACCAATACTGTTTTATATTTCAGGGTATCCAGGTGGAGTTAAACCCCCCAAATATGGTAAGGATATCGGACAAATTGTGCAAATTGCCTGTGACATGACATGACATTTTATGTCAAAATGAAAAGGACATTTTGGCAGCTGTTCTAGACTGTTCTGTGTGGCTCATCTGCCCAGGTGTACCAGTGGGCTCAGGGGTTGCAGGTGGAGCCACACCAACAGGTACAGGCATTGGGACCGTGCCGGGTGGGGTGGCTGGAACAGGGCAGCCCATCATTCCTGCTGGGAAACCAGGTAACCCCCTCCCCCTATACAACATACACCTGTGCTCCTCCCCCTATACAACATACACCTGTGCTCCTCCCCCTATATAACACTCACCTGTGCTCCTCCCCCTATACAACATACACCTGTGCTCCTCCCCCTATACAACATACATCTGTGCTCCTACCCCTATGCAACACACACCTGTGCTCCTCCCCCTATACAACATACACCTGTGCTCCTCCCCCTATATAACACTCACCTGTGCTCCTACCCCTATACAACACACACATGTGCTCCACCCCCTATATAACATTCACCTGTGCTTCTCTCCCTATATAACACTCACCTGTGCTCCTCCTCCTATACAGCACACACCTGTGCTCCTCCCCCTATACAGCACACACCTGTGCTCCTCCCCCTATATAACACTCACCTGTGCTCCTCCCCCTATACAGCACACACCTGTGCTTCTACCCCTATACAGCACACACCTGTGTTCTGCACACTGTTTATAATCATATTATTTTCTGTAATCCTGTTGTTCTGTATTTTACAGGAAAGTATCCAACACTAGCTCCTGGAGGAACTCCATCACCAGGTAATAGAGAAGGAAATACAGACCACAGAAACTTCTAGAAATAGGGAAATAGCACAGGTAGAGTTCATGCTATACGGACCATAGATACTGTAGAAATAGCGAAGATAGAGTTAGTGCCATATGGACCATAGATACTGTAAAAATAGCGAAGGTAGAGTTACTGCCATATGGACCATAGATACTGTAGAAATGGCGCAGGTAGAGTTAATGCCTCTGAAACATTCTCCATCCTGGTATCCCACAGGTGAAACACACTTTTTAGCACAGCTTCAGGCCACTTTAGCCTTTAAATGGTAATGGTTTCAATTACAGGATCTTGAACATCCGATCTTATTTTTAGTTTTTTTCTGAACAGACCTGTTTGTACACCCTGAGGGAAATCTCCAGTCTCTTAGTCACCACAGGATTTGAACCTGCAACCTCTTGGATACAGGCTTAGAATCCTAACTGCTCTTCAGCCTTACTGTGCCCATGACAGAACCGCTAAAGCCGCTCAATCGCTCTGCTGACGTTCAGGCCTTTAGCTCCTGCCGTTTGCACTCTGAACACCAGCCAATAAGGCAGTGCCCAGGGCCTGAACGCCACACCACCCCGCTCCCGCTTGCAGATTTGAGGGACTTGGGTCACGCGTGTGACCGTGTGGCTCTGTCAGAGTGCAGAGGAAGCTGAAACGTATGCTGATGGCGTGTTGTCTCTTAGCAGGAGCCAATGCCTCCGCGGACGCGCTGCCTGCACCCAGTAAGCCTTTACTCTGCTGCCGTGACGACAAACGGCCTCTCGGTTTAGCGCATGCTGCACTTCTGGGCTGTGTCCGAATCAGCGCCCTTCCATACTATTGAGTACTGTTGTTGAGTACACTCAGTTAAGTAAGAAATATTTTCTCTAAACGTAGTGTACTTAAAACCCTCGGATAATATACTTACTTCCGGGGTTTTACCGAGTATATTCGGGTGCATATTTTTCAAGAAGTAAGCTAACATTTTGGACACATAAATATGACGCGCAGCTTCACTTTAAAAATGAGGTGCAGCTTCGCTGACGTTTTTCTTCAACAACAACAAAAACAGCACGTGACATGACCGCGCAAGAGCGGGACGTCTCACGACACTTCCACAGTACGGTTGGAAAATAGTATGCAGGATAGTTTTTTGCATACTGCACGTCACAAACTACACAGTGCACAGTAAACAGTACACAGCTGCTAGTACACAATACACAGAAGACAGGATGCAGTAGATAGGGCTCTGATTTGGACACAGCCCTTTTCTCTTGTTTTCCGCTGCTCTTTGCTCAAACTTCCTTCTCATCTGCCTCTCATCAGGTCATCAGACAGGTTCCTGTCACGCCATAAGACTCCAGATTTTATATCTGTCACAACAAATATCTTCTCCACACATAACACCAAACATATTTGTTTTTTTGTAATTTTGAAAATCATTTTATTTCCAAGGTAGTTTAACAAGGTGTAGAGAAAGTGAAACTCAGAGTGTGTGGAGGCCTGTTGTGAACACTGTGATCTTCTCTCTTTTTCCTCAGGTGCCACAGGTGTTGCTACAGGTGTTGCTACAGGTGTGTTTTACACATTTGACAGAAATTAACCCATTTTTTATTATCATACAGTACGTATTTTCTCAAAATACTGTGGACACATTTTCATTTGCTGTGTTTTAATAGTTTGTGTTTTATATTTGCTTTAGGAGTACAGCCCGGTGGTAAGTACGTTTTTGTATGTTGTTTTCTTTTGCTAATTGTTTCTGTTCATATTTTTTATATCATAATTTCACATTGATTATAATGATTGATATTATTTTTATTACAGTTGGGGTTCTTCAGCCAAGTGGTAAGTATGGTTTTTAATTACTCTTGTTTTAATTAGTGTAAAAACCGGCTCTGGAAAAACCACAAACACACACACACACACACACACATGCATGTACACACATATCTGACATTGCTACAGGTGTGTATTATACACTTGGCAGAAATGAACAGATTTCTTATTATTGTAAGTATTTTCTCAAAATAATATTCACACATTTTAATTTGCTGTGTTTTAATAGTTTGTGTTTTATATTTGGTGTAGGAGTACAGCCCGGTGGTAAGTATGCTACACACACACACACACACACACATTCACACAGACACACACACACACACACACACACACACACACACACACAAACACACACACACACACACATTCACACACACATTCACACAGAAACACACACACACACACACACACACACATTCACACAGACACACACACACACACACACACACACACATTCACACAGACACACACACACACGCAAACACATGCGCATGCATACACATACACACACACGCAAACACACACACACACATACACACAGACCACTGGGGTGTGCTACTGGGGCGGGACTATGCAGCATGTTCTGGCTTAATGAGTCACTGTACCAATACTGTTTTATATTACAGGGTATCCAGGTGGAGTTAAACCCCCCAAATATGGTAAGAATATCGGACAAATTGTGCAAGTCTCCTGTGACATGACATGACATTCCTACAGGTGTGTATTATACACCTGGCAGAAATGAACAGATTTATTATTATTGTAAGTATTTGCTCAAAATAATATGCAGAACTTTAAATTTGCTGTGTTTTAATAGTTTGTGTTTTATATTTGGTGTAGGAGTACAGCCTGGTGGTAAGTATGTTTTTGTGTTGTTTTTTGCTAATAGTCACTATTTATATTTAAATATAATATTTAATATATAATATAAATATTAATATATAATAATTTCACAGAGGCACATGCATGTGCATGCACATACAGACATTCATGCACACACACATACACACGTATGTGTCATGTCTTTGTCCCAGCATGCTAATCATAATACGTTGAACAATTTAACTGAATACATTCAACACAGTATGAAAACGTACACTTTATTAAACTTATTACTTTTTCTCATTTTTTTCTGCCAGTGGCTACTGGAGTTCAACCAGGGGGTGAGTACCACAGTGATGGATTACTGACAAAATTACAAGTTAAACGGGATTTTAAAAAAACAGAATTATTATTATTCCTTCCAATATCAATACATGTGAGGGATGTTTAAGTCAAGACTGGTTTCCTCTGCCTGGTTGATATTGTGTAGTTGTGTGGTTGTGGTTTCTCCTGCCTGGTTGATATTGTGTAGTTTTGTGGTGGTGGTTTCTCCTGCCTGGTTGATATTGTGTAGTTTTGTGGTGGTGGTTTCTCCTGCCTGGTTGATATTGTGTAGTTTTGTGGTGGTGGTTACTCCTTGGTTTATATTGTGTAGTTTTGTGGTGGTTTCTCCTGCCTGGTTGATATTGTGTAGTTTTGTGGTGGTGGTTTCTCCTGCCTGGTTGATATTGTGTAGTTTTGTGGTTGTGGTTTCTCCTGCCTGGTTGATATTGTGTAGTTTTGTGGTTGTGGTTTCTCCTGCCTGGTTGATATTGTGTAGTTTTGTGGTTGTGGTTTCTCCTGCCTGGTTGATATTGTGTAGTTTTGTAGTTGTGGTTTCTCCCTGCAGCGGTTGATATTGTGTAGTTTTGTGGTTGTGGTTTCTCCTGCCCGGTCGATATTGTGTAGTTTTGTGGTTGTGGTTTCTCCTGCCTGGTTGATATTGTGTAGTTTTGTGGTGGTGGTTTCTCCTGCCTGGTTGATATTGTGTAGTTTTGTGGTTGTGGTTTCTCCTGCCTGGTTGATATTGTGTAGTTTTGTGGTGGTGGTTTCTCCTGCCTGGTTGATATTGTGTAGTTTTGTGGTTGTGGTTTCTCCTGCCTGGTTGATATTGTGTAGTTTTGTGGTTGTGGTTTCTCCTGCCTGGTTGATATTGTGTAGTTTTGTGGTTGTGGTTTCTCCTGCCTGGTTGATATTGTGTAGTTGTGTGGTTGTGGTCCTCAGCGCACTCACTCCCTGCAGTGGCTAATTCATGTGCACGGCACCAGATTCATCAATTTCAGCACCACACAGCTGTCTGATAAACAACCGAATGCATTCAACACAGTATGAAAACGTACACTTTATTAAATCTATTAATCTTTCTCATTTTTCTCTGCCAGTTGCTACTGGAATCCAACCAGGAGGTGAGTAAAACAGTGATGGAGTACAAAATGACAAGTTAAATGGGATTTTAAAGGCACTATTATTACCCTTTCTAGTCATGTTTTAGTGAAGACATATTTACACAACAGCAAGGTGAGCAGAGCAGGAAATGTACTGAGAGAGTTTTAATCATTGCGATTATGAATTGTTGTTTATGCAGTAAAATATGGTAATTTGATCTAATGTGATTAACTGTATTTTTTCAGTTATGTAAAATGGACATATTATGATGATAATAAAAATTAGAAAGATATATTGACCAAGATACCGAATGTGAACGCCATAACAAATGTTTACCACACGATGGCGCTAAACACTTAAGCAGACTATTCACAGAGAGGGAGCTTTGCAGGTCTGCTGCTTGGGGACAATTGAGCTTCTTCTTTTTTACATTTTTGCTTCTTGCTGTCGGTGGTGTTGGTTGTAAAATGCCTGTATGCACATTTTTCACAGAAAGAGATGTTTAATAAAAGAGATATTTACATGCTCAGAGCATTGCAAGTACAGTTGTACCATTATATAAAATGTCACAGAGAAATGCAAAATTTTGACGTAACTTTTATTTCCACCATCTTGATTGCTGTGGAATTAAATGTGCTGTGGAGTCAGAATCCACACATGTAGGACAACATGATATCTTATATCTGGTAATAAGCCCTGACGCTTGATCCTTGGCCTCAATCTACAGGTCCTGCTGATGGATATTCTTAAGCTATGGAAGTAGCTTTATAGCTAAACAAAATACATTTTGTCATTATGTAGGATATGGAAGTTATTTATCAATACAAAATTATTTCAATGTAAAAAAAAATTAAACGTTACTCATATACACAAAGTACACACTATACATCTGTAAAATAAATCGTAATATTCCTTCTGCATAACAAATTATTTTATCAAAATTATGCCAAGTTACAACTAAACTTTCAACTATATGTTTCACAGAAACAAAATAAGCCATAATCTTAGGTTGATCATATATTCTATTTCATTAAAAAAGGAGGTGGGCGGTGGGTGGTGGGCATTATGAACATAATACGAGGCTATTTGTTTGTTAATATACGCTTTATGGTCATACAAAACCTAATCTACATTTTTAAGAATTTATAAATCCCTTCTGGACGGATATTTTCAGTCCCCTAAAGACTGTCTGAGAAAAAGAGGACAATGATGTTTATTTGATTCTGTGTGAAAAACTTTACATGCGATGTTCATCCAACTCACGAACACATACTTCATATACTTCACGTTAGGAAGACATGTACTTCCTATTTTCAAACTGTATTGTGTGCACAGGACAAAACATTTAACGGACACATTGTTATTATTATCACAATATCTGTTTATGGAGGACCACAGTTCTTGCCTTATAGCAGTTATTGAAATGTGTATTTTTTCTGTGAGCACTTCTTAGTGCTTATGGCCCTGTCACACTATTGCATATGAGTGTGTATGAGTTGCGTATGTAAATTCATAAAATAATTTTCATACGCACAAAAAGCCCTTGAAAATAGCGTATGGCCAGCGTATGCC